>VZRV01006708.1:220456-414069 GCA_013398115.1 Falcunculus frontatus | reverse complement strand
CCCCCACCCCCGGCTTTCAGTAGATGGAAGCTGTAGGGAGACAACAATTGTCTTTGCGGGAAAAGAAAGCTGTTAAGAAGTAGGCAAAATGATATTTTCTCAAACCACAATGGTTTAAAAACACAGGTAAAAGTTAAATATAACAGAAGATGGTCTTCTGAGCTACTGATTGTAGAGTCTCACCCTGTCTTCAGGAGTTGCAAACTCCGGAAGCTTTAAGAAAAACATGTTAAAGTTTCATTTATTATAACACTTAAGGCTGTATTTATCTCTTTCTGAGGATATTCTTCCCAGGTCTGGCTGTTCAGCAGCCATTTCATTCATTTTTTCATTCACTCATTTTCATCTTGCATTTCATTCATTTTACTTTTATCATTTCTATAGCTAAATCACATTTAATTTTAGAAATCCTTCTGGTTTAGAAGAAATTCCAGCTTCCACATTCTGGTGGTATAAAACATCAAGTTCAGCCTTTGACTAATAATCACTTTGTCTACTAAACCACAGCATTAAGTGCCATGTCCAGTCTTTCTTGAACACCTCCAAGATGATGACTTCACCACCTCCTGGGCAGTCAGTTCCAGTTCTAAAAGACACTTTCCATGAAGAAATTCTTCCTGATGTCCAACCTGAACCTCCTCTGGTACAGCTTGAGGCCGTGTCCTCTCATTCTGTCACTGGTTGCTTGGGAGAAGAGATTGATCCCCAGCTGGCTACAGCCTCCTTTCAGGGAGTTGTAGGGAGTGATAAGGTCCCCCCTGAGCCTCCTTTTGTAGAGACTAAACAACCCCAGCCCCCTCAGCTGCTCCTCATACAATTTACTCTCTAGAAACAATGACAAAAAGATAAATGTTTTTCTGTTCCTGGCTTGTTCCATTTTCCTTACGTGCACTGCACACTTTCAGAAGAGCAAGTGGTTACTGCTGGAGTATATTTAAGGCTGCTTACCTCTGTGTCTGATGTTGAACTGCTTTGATATGTTGCTGTTAAAGTCCTGTTAAAACCTGTGATGTGGTCTCACAAAATTCCAAGGGAAACCTTTGGTTTCTTACTGGAATTAAATTAGAAATTCTGATGTTTGTTTTAAGTGTGTGTGTATATATATAGGTATGCATATATATTTATTTAAAGTATCCCCTTTATTTTCCATCTTTTTGTGGGAGTGGAGACTGCTGGTAGGAGAAATATTTTAGATGGAAACATATCTTCTTACCACAGTCAGCTACTGGGATACATGGGGATGAGTTTATATGAAAGAATTTTTTTGGTATTCACACTCAAGACCCTTCATTTCTGTCTTTTTCTTCCATTTCACTCATTTGGTCTTACTGTAAACAGGTTATTGCTATTAATTTGCGATATTTCTGGATCATCTTGCAGTGTGTGTGAAACAAGCATTTAAAGATTTTTTAAAATTTATATTAATAGTATATCCAAAGAAAAAGAATGTTTCTACATTCTACAGTATTCCTGTGCAAGATATTTCCTATCTGTCAGTTTGAAACTGGGAAGATTCATGACACATCAGCGTATAGGGTTTTTCTTCACAGCTCCTCCATCCTTGAGCCTTGTGGCTATATATGTGGGAGTCAATGTTACTGTCTTCAGCCACAAAGAGGAGAGAGCGAGCTGGGTTCTCTCAAATGTTATATTTAAACAACAACAAAATCTAAAATAAACAAGCAAGCTACTTCCAAAACTCCCAAATTTGCTCATTTGTATCAAAAGTCAGGGTCAATAATCAAATCAGCTTAAAGATTTTTCTTTTTGTAAAACAGTAAATATTCATTACTCAGGAAAACTGAAAAATATGCTGTATTTTAAGCATTGCCCTGTCCATAGATGAAACTGTTCCCAGGCATGTATGAGCCTCACTTGATGTAAAGTGATGGGGAATAGAATACCACACACATCCATTTGCTTTGGATTTTGATTGGTTTGATCTTGATTTAGTGAAGATGTGCAGCAGCACCCTGTACTGCCTGGAAAGCCATATTTGGCAGCAAGTGCAACCTAGAAAATATTATTGCCTACAGTGGTTCTTTAGGAACTCTCACTCCTTCCAGTCCCACTCATATCCACCAAAAATGATTGTTTCCTTACCACTTGAGAGTCTCCCCATGGTAACAACATCCGAGACTGCCACTGACCTCCATTAAGCCTGTGTGAAAGCTGTGTGATAGAAGCACAATTTGTCCCTCACAGCTTTGTTGTTTCAAATGATTTTGTTTATATTGACCACCCAGCTTTCTATCACACCATTCTGCCGGGAATTCACAGCACATAGCTCTAGCAAAATCAGGCTGAATAGGCATAGATTTTGTCTCTTGGCACCATCTGCAAGGGATAATGACATGAGTTATCAAAATATTTGGTGAATGATAGGCATATTCCTATTTTTTTTTTTCTGGAGAATGGTACTAATAATTTTCCTGTTTACACTTCTGTAATCTTCTAATTAAAAAAAAAAAACCAACAAAAAACCCAAGACTTGGTCAATGTTAGACTTTTCTAAATGAGCAATGATTGTTTTTTGTTTCGTTGGGTGTTTTGGTTGGTTGGTTGGGTTTTTTTGTTGTTGCTGTTCAAGGATGCTGCAGCTTAGAAGCTCCTGGAATGGCAGGGGTGGGATAGAGTGTTGAGTCAATGGTTGCAAGGAGTTCAGTTCTCATGGACAAAAACTCCTATGACCCAAGCAGACAATGAAGGGGAAAGGAGGGGAGGAGCTCTTAGGAAAGGTATTGGCTTTGGAAAATTGGCTTTCTTAAGTAACAGAGATAGCGAGGCAAAACTTGTCACTTAGCAAAGAATTCCATTGCCCTAGAACATAACAGATGATTGCCTACGAGCCATGGATTTTGACATGCACCTCTGGGGATGTGTTCTGCATGTCATAGACACTGGGTAACGTCCAGGAAAGTAACTGAAGATCAGCAGCCTAAGGTTAAGGATAATCAGAACCAATATTAAATTTCACTGTGAGTAAGTGCCAGGTGAAAGACGAGGTGTTAAGTGATTTTATGTTTAGTGTGATTGGAATGGAGCAGGTCCTTTCAGTACTAATTATAGCCCAGGAACAGAAGAACTTGCCCAGCTGTACCTGCATGTGTAAGGGCATAGATAGAGGAAGAAACTGTTAAAGGTTTGCCATTCTTTCTGCCATAGATATACTATAACCTAAGCCTAATTCAGGCATGCACTTAGGATCAGCTCAAGTGGACTTGGGGTTGTTTAGAGTCGTGTAGTTGGGCCCTGGATATGGACATATTGCCTCTCAGGAAACTATATGCAAGAGAAATGAGGGTTTGGAGGTGTTTGGTTTTGATTATGGTCAGCTAGGGAGATGTGGTGCGTGAGTTCTGTTAGCTGCAGCTGGAAACATTCAGTTGCATTAAGCAGGAAAATATCAGTGCCTGATGCTTTGCCATTCATGCACAAAATAGCTCTGTTAAGGAAAGAAAATACGCCTAACAGGAAATAATAAGTATAGTCAACACTGTTTGCAAAGATAGTTTTGATTATACTTTATATTCTTGCCTAAATTTTTAAAAAGAGCTTCTTCTTCCTGGGAAGAGAGGGAAACAGTTGTTCCTGAATTGTTGCCATGCCCCCATAATGTTTCTATTGTTCTGAGGTGTATGTCATGAGAGGTTACTTTGACTTTGCATAACCATACTGTGTTTTCAGAGAGTGGTAAAGGTGGGAGATAATATTTTGTTTAAGAAGTACATTCCTGCTCCCATGCAGCAGCTTACGGTTCCCAGACAGTGCAAGCCATAGTGTGAACAAGGGTCTTGCTTTCTTGGGTTAGGATGGGGGCTGTGGATCATTTGCTGTGAAGTGCAGTGTTTTCTCAGCCTGGCTGGGAGTCACAGAGTGATTCCCACCATTCCTGTTTGCTGGAGAAGCTGTCTGCTGTGACTGCTCTTGGCAGCATTTCGGTGGGAATGAACACACAGCAGTGCGTGTGCTGTGCCCCTCGTGGGAGGATCAGCTACTCACCTGGAGGGGACACAACGTCAGGTCTGTGCTCATGAGGGACACAAACAGTAGAGAGCCAAAAAGCTGCTACTGATGGGCATTGGCAGGGAAAGGACCACCAGCTTTGTCTTTTGCAGAGGGCTTTGGAGACAACAGCGGACTATGAAAAAGTGTAGCTCTTTAGTTACAGGATGGCTGCTAGTCCTCGAAGATTTTGGTGTCTTCCGCCAAATATCCTTGAGCCCTGTTACTTTTCAAATGTGTTCTTCTCGACTTTGGCCTAACAACAATGGCAGAGAAGAAGAAGCTTTAGTTAGCAAAAGCTTAATGGAACTGAGTAAATAGAATTTCACTTTCTGCTCCACTCATCTATGCAAAATCATTTTTTTATTCCTGGAAGAACACTTAGTGGCCAAATAATGCAGTGGAATCTGTTACAATAATGTTATTGCGTTAAAAAAACCATAGTACAATATACTGAAATGTTACACTACAATTTTTGAGTGAATTCTGTCAATACGAAGTAGGAAAATACATAGATGCATCAATTTTGGTTTTGTTTTTCATTGTTTATGGCTCTTTCTTGCTCTCATTAAAGAGTCATTAATGCACAGTATGCCTTGTCTGCTGCTCAGAACTAATGGGCTACGGTCTGTTGACACAGGTCATGGTATTTGAATTGTATGTAAAATGCAGCCTGTTACTTTAAACATTATGCATATAATTCATTAAATGCAATTGCTTTAAGAAGATTCTGTACTTGCAGTCAAGAATTATGGAGCACTTTCCAGAAAGTAGTTCTGTTCTTGATGCTAGGCCAAAGAATCAAGACTTTTCATGAACTTCAGCTTGATTTATAAACTATTTGGAAACACTCAAGCTAAGTAGCTCTACAGAACAGTTGTTAATAAAGGTGACAGATATTTGTTTTCCTTAGAAAGTGACATTTCCATGGGAATAGAAGATTCTTAAATTGTCTAACCTTTTCTGTCTACCATCAGTCCTCAAAGAGGTCATCAAATATGTAAAATCCTGTCATCGGGGAAGAACCAAATTTGTCATGTTGTGTGATGGGAGGTAAAGAGGCAGTTCAGGCAGGCTAGTCAAGGGATGGGAATTTACTTGGATGTGTTTTTATCTTTTTTACTCCTTTGCTGTGGGAGCTGCTGAATTATTAATGCAATAATAAAGTCCATTTGATATGAATGGACTCCTATTCACTAAAGAAATTACTTGTAGGATCAGAATCATTAGAGGGAGAGTTGGCTGACTCGCCCTGATTAAATTATATCCAATGAAGCAACAAACTGTAAAAAAAATACACTATTTTTTTCCCCCAATAATTATTTAATGAGTTTTCTTCTCCCTCTGTGCAATTTTATGTTAAAGATTTGCTATTGCAGTCTGATGGCAGGTAGAAGGCAATGAAAAAGGTCTCAAAAACCCCCTGGCTTTGCTCCTGGATTTCAAATTAGTTTCATGGGGTGGGGGCCAGTACAAAGTATATGTGAAATATAACATGAACTTCAGGGATTTTTTTTTTTTCATTTTCTTTATCCTCTTACAGATGGAAAAATTAATTTCACCCTACTTCTTTTCGGTTACAATTTTTCTGCTTCAGTGTACCTATTTTGAGGACAAACAGGCGGATGAGACCGGGCTTACGTAGGCTGAGGTGGTTGCAATGAGGTATAAATACTTCATGATTTATTTAACCTTTGAGCAGAAATTCCTTTCTGGCAGAATTAGTCTGCAAATAGCTGAGGTGTGCTACCACTTAAGTTATGATTGATCATGCAATATAACAAAACTCTATTGGCATCAGGTTTAGGACTGATGTACATATAAATATAATGCAGATAAAGCTGCCAGATGCTGTGACTGACAGGTGGGTTCAAGGTATTCTTGGTGAGAAGATTCAGCCTTGACTCTCCAGCTACTAAAATGTGCATATTGGACAGCTGGTATTAATATTCTGTAAATAAAATGCAGTTGAATGACAGTTGGGAAGCAGTTTAAGCAAAGTCTAGTCTGTGATGACCAATGCACACACAAATTAATAACTGACTTTCTGGAAAGTTAGAGGTTAATCTTGGTATTTTAAATGAGCTAATCCGCGTGGACTAGTACCCACTTAAGGCAATCATATTAATTACTTGGTGGAAGTCAGATGTTTATTTGCAAAATTTTGCTATCATTTGGGGCTGAGGACCACGTGTTTCATCTGGGTCAGAGGGCTGACAGAATGCCTGACTCTAGAGCTTGTAGCACGGCACCTTTTTGGTTTCGTCTCTCCGTAAGGGCCAAAGAACAAAGAAAGGGTCAAAACTGTTCATTCTGTTCAATAATGTGTTTCTTGAAGCTGGCACATTCACTAACAAATGTACTTTGTTACTGTTTATCCCCTGAGGTAAACCGTAGAAAAACAAGAGCAATTGAAAAAAAAATGGCAGAGAAAAGCAAATGGTTTCTGGGTCCTTAGTGATAGGAAAGGAGGGTAGGCCATAGATGTTTAATCTACCTTCTGTTATGACTTCTGTTACAAGAAATGTGCTAAACTTACTTTACATTATTACATATTTTTGTCTGTGTTAATGTTTTTCATGATTATGTTCTACTTTTGTCAGACTATTGCTTGGCAGTTCCTATCACTGAAATATTTTTGTCCTTTAACTGTGTTGTTTCTCACATATCAATCATTAGTTAAATTCTCTATCATGAAATCATATTCTGGTGACACCATCTAAAGAAGTCTGTCATCACATCAATAAGCCTTTCATTATGAATATCCTGGCCAGAACTGTGGTTTTGCCTTGAAAAACTTCTGACATTTCAGGTTTTTCCAGAACTCTGGCTCCAACTGATATTTCTTTTCTTGCCCTCCAAATATCTGGTAGCAGCTAATGCAACTGCAGTTTGTAGAGGTTTTAAATGGGTGGATTTGTAGGAATAGCATCTCCTTTTATGGTGCAATTTAAAAATATCTTCCTCATGTTAAGATCACCCTTTGCCATAAAGATCCGTGCTTCAGAGAATGATGATGCTTTTACTGATCATACAGCTGTTCAATAGAATTAACAAAGTTATTTTGTGTGTGTGGAACGCTGAAGTTTGATCAATTGAAAGTACCTAAGTATCTGTTCTTGCTTGTTTTCCTAAATATTCTTTTTCTTTGGCTTTTGATGTTTTCCTCTGATGTGGTAATGCACTTGCACAACAAGTGTTTGTGGCATGGAGGTAATGTTCAGGTAGTTATATTGCTACAGACAATCACATTTTATTTTTCAATAAATAGCCATAAAGCCAAGCAAATATATATGTTTGCATTTCATGCAATGCCAAATACTGTATTATCAAAAATATTCACTTGAAACTGTACCTATCTAGGAGTCTTTTCCAGTTACTAATAAAACAAAATATTTGTTGTGGGGGAGCAAGGCCTAATCTAATGTCTAAACATCTAAAGTAACTGTAAACATTTGTCTGTGGAGGCCTTGTAATGGTGTAATTCTGTGAGCTGGGGAAAGAGGAATGGTGGAAAGAAGGGAAGTCAGAGCCTGAAGAGGAGCTAAAATTTTGGTGGTGTGACATTCAACAAGTTGAGTCCAAGAAAAAAGACCAAATCACACTGCTATGAGTTTTCTTTTCTGAATAGGAGGACAGTGTAATCATAAGTGGATCATAAATACTTTTCTGAATGAGGAATTTTTATAGGATCTAATGACTAAGTCTTAGACTGCCATGAATACCAGTGAGGAGAGACATTCAGACTGGTAGAGACCTGAAAGTTGTAGGTTTCCAAGAGAAATGCTGCTTGAGCCAAGCAAGGATGGTAGCAAGATGAATCACCCTTTGTCATGTAGGACATATCAGGTCACTTCTACCTTCAGGTAGCTCAAACAGAGGCTTATAAAGCCGATTTTCTGCGGCAGAGAAGAAGAAGCAATAAATCAGGTCAGGTCCAAAGGTCTCTCAAGCTTCGTATATTGTCTCTGTAAACAGTACTTAGAGTAGAGTATAAACAAGAAAAGTTTATAATTGTAATTCAGAGAATTTTCTTTGCCTTTTGTGTTTTATAATTTAGAGGCCTTCTAGATTGAAGGTGTGTTCAGTAGCCCTGAATTATTCCTTCTTCCATCAGTTCGTACAGTGTTGTCTTCACTGATGCCTTTCCTTTGAGATTCCTCCGATGAGAAATCCAGCTTGAGTACTGGATAATACTGGTAGTTTTTTTCCCATGATGCTCTTTAATTCTATGGAAATATTCTCCAGAGTGTGTTATCATTGGATCACTAAAAAACATTTTCCACTCTCTGTCCCTGCAAGAATGTTATTTACTGATCGTAGAATAAAAAAGTGACTAATGGATGAATGGCTCAGCAGAATATCCTGGCTACTTTTTTACATTTTTGGTACTTTTCTGTGTTTCTCTTTATCAAAAACTAATCAGGAATGATTGATTATACCACTTCAGCTTTGTAGCTATCAAAGTGTTGACAGTAAATTAGGGAATGTTGTTTTTCAATATTTTTTTTTTGTAAGAGGGAAGGAGATATCTATTTAACTGTACTCATGACTCTTCTGGGATTGACTTCCCACTTGTGTAAATAAACTGTCTTTCAAGACGAGGAATTTTGATAAGAGTAGATCAGAGATCTGATAGATGTTTGAAAGGAGAGGGGTTTAGGTATAAAGGCCTTTCTCCGTAAGACAACGTTTAGCATTTTTTTTGAAATAAGTAACAAGCAGAACTCACTTCTCTGCCAGTCAGGTCAGTAACATGACTGAAATGATTCGTTTTTTATTAGATGTATATTTTCTCCATGCATTTGACAAAACATTAATCTCTTAGTGCCTAAGATTGAGAAGAAGAGAAATAAGTGAGTATTTCTGCGTTTTTCGTGTAAAGCATCAAGTGTTCCAAATGCCACATTTACTTACTGTTACTTGTACAGTGATTAGAAATGGAGCTGACAGTCTGAGTTGGGCAAAACGTTTGCCGGGCAAGGATAGCAAACAGAATTGTGTGATAGCTTGGGATTTTTATCACCATCTAGAATGAAATTTTAGCGTATCAATCAGCAGCAACACCTTTGGGAGCAGAATAACGATTAAGCAGAGTTTGTGAAGCTATTGCCATCACCCTGTGGACTGCTTAGAGGAACTAACCTGCTGCCATTCCATCTCAGAAGAGCTGTCTGTCATTAGTGGGTATACGTATGCCAGTTCACTTCTGCAGCTTAGAGAAACTGAGCATCTGACAGCAGCTGAGGGTATTCTACCCATGAAACCTCTGCCTAAACTTTAGCAGACAAAAATTCAATTTTCTTGTCTTAGTCGACAATTAATGGGGAAAGTGGCTGTGCTGTCAAGTGCTCACTGTTGAATGATTTTTCTCACCTGAGAGGGATGCATGAAAGGAAAAATAACTTTACTAATTTTAAGCAATTTAGCTCTAACGACTTCTTAAAAGCCCCACAAGCTAGGTGGTCCAAAGAAAGGCTCTAGGAGAAGTTATGTAAACACTAAATAGATACAATTACCTATATTTGCTTTCATTAAAAAGTTAACTTATTTTCCTGGCAAGAGTTTACGGTTGAAAAAAAATGAAAAATGAAATAGTAAAGATGTTTTAAATAATTTTTTAAGGATATGGGGTTTTTTTACATCCCAGAAGAATAATGATTAAATAGCTTACAGTTGAGTTAATTTGAAAACCTTCAGAATTATTTTTAGTGGAAAGTATAATTTTATCAAAGTAGAAACTAAATACAAATGAAAACCAGAGGCTCTTTCTTGTTTATTTCAAAGAAAAATTTAATTAAAATAAAAATTACTTTATTTAATATCTGAGTTTGCTTTTTAAGGAACTTTTTGATTCAAAGAAGTATATGATATATAACTTAAGTACAGTGTCCTGTTAAGAATGGAAAAAAAAAGAATGTCAGACTTTTCTTCAGAAGGGTAATTGAGGTTTTTACTAGCTGTAACAAAGGATCCTTAAAGTCATGCTGAAATATTGGAGATGCATTATAGATTACTGAGAAGGCAAATGATAATGTATCACTTAATTTATTTGACAAATGTACTTTCTTTAATTAGCTACAGTACTTCATAGACTATTAGCAAATATTTTTCAGTCTGTCCTTTAAAGAATGATTTCTCATATAGAGACCCTGCAACATCAATCGATTAAGCCTTGATTTGAGATGAAGTGTCCTCAGAATTTTGTGAGCAAAGTCTCCCTGTGCAGTTTCTCGAAGCATGAGTTGGAGAGTTTGATGTTGAAATCAGTTTTTTCCATCCTTTATTAAACCTGTGAGGGTTTTCTTTTCGTTCTACTAAGTCATATTTTCTGATAGAAACTGTACTGTCTTTTGTTGGAACTGTTAGATAGAGGTCACATTCCATTTTAATTAAATTCCTGAAAGTTAGAAAAAGGCAGCATTCTGTCACAGATTAAATACTCTCCAAAAGCAGATCTAATCAAATATTTTAAAGCTTTCCAAAAGCAATATAAGCCATCTCACTCTGTTATTGCTTCTTTTATGCATTTGTTGTTTGGAGGAACCTCATGTTTGTAACTAAATACATCCTTCTTCATGAGTAAACTTTGCAGGAGGAAGAACTCATCAAGAAGTCTATTTTTGGTCAGTTAGGAGGTGCAATAATTTCAGGTTGCTGAATCTCTGCCAAAGTTGAGATATTTTGTTTATTTAAAAACACAAGTGTAGTGGCTGCCTAAACATATGGTAACTGCTTTGAGGATGAGTTCTAGCCTGATGGTTTCCATCAAACAGCCTGTCCTAGTGGGCACTATTCTGAAACAGTAAAGGCTCACTATTGAATATAAAACACCATTTGAGAAGATACAGAGCATCATGCCTTCTCTATGTGCAATGCAGACAGATAGGAGGAGAAAGTGACATCTGCACTTGCTTCTCAGGGATACGGTGACAAGAAATAGATGGGACTGCAGGTTTATGCGCGCTTCAGACTTTTTTGCCTGACAGTAGAAATGCCAGTATGAATTTGACTCCTCTCTTGCTTAACTTGCAAAATGTCAGTCAGTAGCTGCAGTGGTTTATGGAAATGAGGGTAATGTCAACTTACTTCAGTGTAATGCTTTTCATGCTTTAAGCAAATAAGACCACTTCCATAGCTCACTTGTAGTCAGAAAAGTTTGAGGTATTTTGGATTTGAGTGATAACTCTTTGTAAGGTGTTTCCCACATGATATTGGACAGGATGTGGCTGTTGCCACCAAGATACTTTTGATGAATGCTTTTAGTCCTCGATTATAGAATTACAAAGTGAGTGACTTTTTATGATCAAATAAATAGTTCTGTAGTGGATGATGCTCCTCTTCCTACTCAGGTACGTGCTGTTACTCCTACAGGTCATACAGATATATATTTTTTTTAATGGACATTTGCTGTATTATTTTCACCTCAAACATTACTAGATTATGGTTGTGGAGTCATTTGACCCTGAATTTAATTGCAGAAGATCAAGATCTTCCATGCCCTGTTAAACCATGGTGGTGATACATGAATAAGGGAGGTTTGTGTTGGTCTGAGGGAATTTATGTAAGGCTTTGTAAATTATGTATGGAGGTTCATCAAAGAAGATGTAACAATATTTCAATTCACAATTTGCATCTTAAGCCTAGGGATGTGAATCATGAAATACAGGAGAAAAAAGAAGACAAGACGTGTAGGAGGGAGTTGAAAGAGAAATGTTGGGGTTGGTAGGCTGACATTCCTGACCGGTGTGGTTAGTGGAGAAGGGATGCTTCCTTTTTGCCCTTCAAGGTAACTTCAGTTCTCAGTCTTTACTGTGGTGTAGTGTCAGTGGGGTTGGTCTCACACACTGGTTTGGATTTAGTTGGGGCAGAGAGCTTGTAAAATTTGTTGTTTGGAGCATGGGCATACTGGGAGGAACAGGAACATTTGTCTGGATGAAGCTAAAAATGAGTGGTGAGCAGGCAGGTTCAGGTGCAGGTGTGTGACTGGTTTAACTGGGCTTTTTATCTGCTTTTTTGGTTTGGTTTGGGTTTTTTTTAGGGTTTTTTTTTTATTTTTGATTGTTACATTGTTACAGTTACAAACCCAGTTTAAATATCCTTTTCTGACCATCTTCTATGGAGTCACAGTCTTTCCACAGGCTTAAGAGAAAGTCTAGAAGGAGGCTGGTTTCCACTGCCTAAAATTAGCCTTGAGAATACTCCTCAGAGGTACTACAGTTTGTGTTCTCTCGCTATAAACTTTTTAAAGAGGATGTGTGAAGGAAATCTAGCCAAGAATAGAAAAGGGTTTCATATTGCTAGGCTATATAAAAACTGCAAAGGTTTGCCGGGTTCTTCCGTGGTTCTTGAGCTCAGTTAACCCTCTGTGCGTTGTGTAGTTCTGTCCTGGTGTAACCCCAGACAGAAACCAAACACCCCGCAGCTCACTCCACCCCACATCAGGATGGGGGAGAGAATCAGAAAAGCAGAAGTGAGAGAGCTCGAGGGTTGAGATAAAGACAGTTTAATGGGACAGAAAAGGAGGAAAAAAAATAATAATAATGATAAAAGAAATAGAATATGCGGAACAAGTGATGAGCAATGCAATTTCTCACCCCCCTGCTGAGCGATGCCCAGATAGTTCCCATGCAGTGGCCCCCAGCCAGCTTTCCCCTTGGTTTATGTACTGAGCATGACACCATATGGTTTGGAATATCCCTTTGGCTCAGTGTCCTGGCTGTGTCTTCTATCACCTTTTTCCCCTCCAGCCTTCTTGCTGTCAGAGCATGAGAAGCTGAGAAGTCCTTGCCTCAGTGTAAACACTACTTAGCAACAACTGAAAACACCAGTGTTTTTACAACGTCATTCTCATACTAAATGCAAACCACAGCACTGTACCAGTCTCTAAGTTAACTCAATACCAGCAGAAACCAAGGCACGTTGTAGTTAACATTTTAAGATCCTTTTGAAAGACCAGTTCAGGTGCTGATCAACCAAGTGCAGATACTGCTCTGTGAATATAGGAGAAAAAATAATAGAAAAAAGGCCTGCCACATCAAATGCTGCAAAGAGAAGGATTATATGGTGTGTTGCACCCTCTTTCAGCCATTATACGTTGAGGAAGTTTCTTTCTGTTTCATGAAGGTGGATGGCTTTTGCTTTACATATGACTACTTGGTAAAGAGGAAATTCAGAGATTTATGGCATCAAACTCTTTTGCCTCCCTTTCCTGTGGGACAAGGGGTGATCTCTTATTCAAGGTCCTAGATGTGCTGGAAGATAACATGTTCTGTCTCAATTTGCCAATGATTTCTTAAGAAATCTTTAATAGTACAGAAAACTTATGCCCTAGTTCCCTGTCTACAAAGCGGGGATGATGCTAGGTCCTACTTTGCAGACTTCTTCTGGTGTTAGAATCCTTCGAAATGCTAACAGAGACGTAGCATTTCAGGTTCAATGGAAGCTTGTATCAAGTTAAGTGTGCTTTGAGACCCTTCCTTATAAAGGCAAGAGAACATTCCTCATAGAAAGATGAAGTTCTCTTTATTCCATTCCTTCCTAGTAACTCAGAAAACCTGTGTCATTATGAATTTAATCCTGAGACAGAATTTTGCCACTCCTCAAGATTTATGCTCTTCTTTCATTGCTTACAAAATTCTTTTAAGCAATTCTTTTATATTATCAAAATGTATTGCCTAGTCAGATATAATGATTTCTTGTAAATGACAGTGGTCACTGCATTCAGGCTCAGAAGCTCTGGTTGCAAAGCAGACAGGTAGTGTATAAAATCTAAACTATAAAAGTACTTTGCGATTTATCCTAGTTTAAGATCTATCACTAATCGGTCTGTCAGTATGAGTATTTCGTTTACTGCATTTAGAAGCCAAATCTCTTCACTGTCTCTGATTTTCTGGGTCTGTTTTCTGGGTATGTTCTTTATACTTGGTTTAATGAAGCAAATTTAAAAAATAAAAAACAACACCCTCGACAAATATTGATTTAAAATATTAAGTAATATAGAATATTTAATTGCAATAATAAATTAAACATTGAACTAAAAAACTTACATCTAATAAATTCACAATTTATAGACTTTCAACAAATATTATGTCAATATCTGTGAGGCACTTGTATATAACTTGAGTATTCACATATTTAAGAGCCAAAAGAAGTGGAAAAATACTATTTATAGTTCACTAACCATTTAAGATAGAAATATATACAAAGGTTACAGTCTTGTATTTCAGCATCCATTCCCTCCAAAGATGTGGTGGGAGATGTTTCAGCGCTGTTTATATTAAAGGTATTAATGCTGATTGCAGTGGTCTAACCAAGAGTTCTTTCATAACCCTGATATATTCTTCTTTACATATCACAGATCTGTGTTGTGTGTTTACCTCTCAGGGTTAATGTTGATATTGAAACATTTTTCGTCTTACCAGAGTCCTCACAGAGTCTGAATCTTTCTGCGTATAAGTTTTTGCCATGTTCTATTTCCCTTTTTGTTGCCTCTCCTTATGAAAAGCAAAGTACATTCATTTTTGATGGGAATTTTTTGAGCCTCATATAAAGATTTATAGATTTGTTCATGTTTTCTACATACTTGAGCTATAAACTGCTCACTTGTATGAAAGATTGTTCTAAAGAGTGGAGTAAAGATGGTGGAAAATGCAGTGTGAGAGATGGTAATTTGTCTTAACGTATCAATTTGACATGACTACAGATAGTTCTTATTATCAAGGAAATACCATCCCAAGAAAAAAATGTTACATTTTCTGTGCAATATCCAAACTACCACCCATAATTCTTTGAGTATTCTTTTCATCTGTGCTTGACAGATTCACTGTTTCTTTTTGTTCTCACATTTCTCTTGCATTCCCTCAGGCAGAACATTCTTTTCTTATAATTTTAATTCCAACAGCTATATATAAAAAGGTATATTAAAGCAGGAAAGGGAAAATATTGAGAACCAATAGGCACAAATAAATAAAGGAGAGCAAGTTAGCTTAAATGCATTAACTTCCTTCACTTTTCTTATCTGCACCCAAGAGCTTCAAACTACCTCCTTTTTGGAGGTAATGTTTTAATGATTTATTGCTAGGATGTTCTTTTGTACCAAAAAGACTTTAAAAGCAGATGTTTACAATATAAGTTAAAGTAAAAAAGGAGTCCAGAGTGGGGGGAAAAAATTATATTCTTATTAGTGGTCAAAGATACAAAGCATGGCTCTTTGTATGTATCCTTTTGTGCTGTCCAAAGTAATGTCATCATAAAGCCCTGTTTTGTTGCACAGGACAACTAATTCTGTCATTAAACTAAAGATAATATTTGATCTCTGCAGCTGATTTCCTATTGCCAGTTCTGTATCATTAGCTTGGTGATGTAAGGGGAAAAGTCTTCAGGGCTTCTGGTTTCTTGCTAGCTGAAACTATGGATTTTAATACCTGCTGTCATCGGTACTGAAGTTCAGAAAAATCTGTACCTGGAAACCATTGCCAGAATAAATTTACTTGTTAAGTTACAGAGCATGAAATAATACTGAGGATTTACACACACAGACCTTAATTAGAAGTAGAGTGGGGTTTTGCTTTGTGTACTGTTGGACCTTTTCGAATACCAGACATTTGGGGTCAGCTTGAGGTAGCTGAGAGATGTGCTGTTCTTTTATAATTTTGAAAATCTCCAATGTCCTCAGAAATGAGCAACACTACAGAAGAGCACTCTGCCTCATGGGGACAAAATGGAGATACTATTCCTACAAACCCAGGATTTTTGCTTGTTTGTGGAGACCTCAGTAGTTTGGCATTTTCTGCAGGTAATCCCCAAATTTCTCATTTTGGAAAAAAAGGCGGTGAGAGATGGACAGGGTCACTAAATGGAACAATGTCTCAAAGACATTGGATGTGTTGGGTCTACAGTGGGAAACAGAAATAGTTGTCCTAATTCGGAAAGTGGGAAAACAACAAAAAGATTAAATTCTGAGTAGAAGAAAATTCCATTAACTGTTTCAAACGTGAGAAAGCAAAAATAGCTGGGCCATTGGAGTTTTTTTCCTCTTACATTTGGTAGTGGGTTTTATATATCTACCTATATATCTATAGATATAGATATATATAGATACATATATGTATCTATAGATATAGATATATCTATAGATATAGATATAGATATACATAATGTGGTTTTCTACACTCTTTCTTGTCCCTTTGACCTGGATATGCAGTGTTATCTCAGGGTACTGTGAAGAGATGGTCTTCTCGGTGGTAGGTGAGAAATGGAAAACTTTCTTCCGACTTTTTGACTTTTCGTTCCAGATCGTCTTGGGTTTAGCACAAAATGTTCATGGTTTATTTTCTCTGCTCTGGTGCATCCTTAACTTAAAACTGCTCTGTGATTTGTTTTATTTTTACTATTTTCATGTACAAGTGGGGATAGTTCATTATCTTGTCATGCTTACTGAAGGAAAGTGTTTATTCCTTATTGAGCATTAGATAGCTTCAGCCATGTTTTTAACTTTTTATGAAAACAAAAGAAGAATTATTGAAGTATCGCAAGTGATGTAAGAGTTAGAGGCTGGCAGACAGAAGTGTGCTTTGTTCCTTTTGGCTAGTAATTACAAGGTTTGTTCTCCCACACCCTTGCTTTATGTATGGAGCCTGCAGAACTGAATGTAAGATATTAAAAGATTTAACTTCTGGTAGTTTAATGGTTGGTTGGCTGACATGAAAAAACAGAGTAGACTTTGCTCATAGGTGCTATAGAAATAATGAAGTGTAAAGTATTTTTGTGACTCCTTATAAAACCAAAGAGCAGAAAATGGGAATGGAGTTATCTGCAGATGCTTTGTTATATTGTACTGCATTCTCCGTGTGTTACCAAGCTTCTCTGCAACTTCACTGGAGCATAAATGTGAGGGTATATAGAAACAAAACAATTACTCTTTATTCTTACTCTTTTTGTGTCTCCAAACATAAATAATTTCTCCATTCAACACTATGGCATCTTAAAAATATGTAATTTGGGTAAAACTTCTTAGTAGTGAGTCAGGCTTTCCAAGACACTTGAGATCTAAATCATCTTAAAAATCATACCCATGCTTAAAAGAAACCTGAGAAGCAAAAGACAACAAAGTTCATGTTTGCCTATGCATGGATATAAAGTTTTTAGGTTGCTAAATTCCTAACTGGATGTTGGAACCTCAGCATGCAGGTTTCCCCCTTTCTTTCCTTCAGAAGATGGTGGCATGGCCCTTTCCCTCTTTGGGGAACAGCTAAGCCATAGTATAAGAAGTGGATTTCTTAATGTTCTCCTAGTTGTTTTTCTTGTTTTATTGTTCTTTGCCTCCATACCTGTCAGAATGTCTTCAATAGTCTATAGGGGACTAGCTATGTTGGAAAGTTTGCTTCTAATTTATATATACCATTTTTTAGAGTTGTGGTTTTGCAGTACTTTATTTTCCAGAGTTGTTTTTTCTAAATTTCTGTGGTTTTTTCTATAGCAGCAGTGGAAACTCTCAGCTTGGAAATTTATGCAGAACACTATAGAAGTTTGTTGATAACACCTATTTACAACTGGAATATTTGATTTTCAGCAGAATTTCAAACATTTCCTGATGGCAGGTGTCATCAACCTAGATGTTGATTCTTAAAATTTGATTTTAAAAGTTCTTTTATTCAGACTGAGTCCTATTTTTTTTTTATTTCACTTATTTGATACACAAATTGGTGGATGCTTTTATGTAAAAATTCCTAGAAAAGTTGAAAATCTTTGCTCTTTATGCATTTTTGTTACTATTAATGGATTATAGAATTGCTACAGAGAGATACTGAAAAAATGGCTGTGAATCTGAAAATGTATGGAGAGAAGGAAATAATCAGGAGAAAAATAGCACTGCAGCTATGACTAATTAAGGTAGTCATCAGTGCTATTTTAATAAACATTTTGAAGATGTATAGTCCATGCTATGACCTTCATGTTTTGCAGTTAACAATAATTGAAACTAAACTGTGTTTCAAAGCATGCCCTAAAACTTGTATACTTGTAGAGTACTGCAGAGATAAAAATCTTTTTTTCATTTATTTTACTATGTGGAAGAGTTCTGTTACAGTCCTCTGCCTGTTAATAACAAATATTTATGGGTTGGAATATAATCATCAGCTCAGACTGCAATTATTCTGGTATGAACAGTCGTACATGGCCATCAGAGCTCAAATGCCATATCTCAAGGCCAGATCTCTTGAGCCAGTGGAACAGAGGTTGTTTGGATGGAAAATACAGAGGGATGCTGTCAGGTGGAACCAGAGTGGAATTCAAGCGGAAGGAGTTTTCCAGATGAGGAGACATATTTCATGAGGGATGAAGATAACAAAGGTTAAGAAGGACAAACTGTATTTTAGATAACTCATTTTCAATTAAAGGCAGAAGAAAAGAAACACTTCTGAAACTTGGAGCATGCCAAGATAACTGGGTGTTGCTGTAAGATGGGCATGGATTGTAGCTCTGGAAAATAACACTGGTGGTATTAGCTAAAATCTTACTTCTCTTACACGGGACTGGGACCTCTTGAGATGCTGAGCTGCATGCACAGAGCTAGCGAGACAGGAGGTGTTGAGGCTCCTATGTATCCAAGGAAAGAGTGAAGGGAATAGATCTGATGTGTACTATAGGAGAAATGAGAAGGTGTTAGACAAAGCCTACCCACGAGGAAAGGCCTTGTGTGTGAAGACTGAATGCATTGTTACAGGAAGCAGAATTATGCTTGATTGGTTAAATGAGGAGTATAAAGAGCAACAAAGGTGGAAAGATGTCTACATGATGCCTGTGAAACAAACACTGTTCTTAGCCCATAGGAAAGAGCAAGTCATCATTTTTAAATCATTTTTGAAAAGCAAAAAAGTTGTAAGATGTCAGTTGTAAGATGAGGAGTGTGTCATGAAAATAAGGCATCATTACTTGTGTGGAGAACCTCAGTGCAGTAGGTGCTAGCACAAAATTGAGCCCTTGCAGGTAGGACGTTAAACTGTAGAAGTGATCACTAAAACTGCATGCTCAGCATAGTGTTGTAAGCAGCTGAGTGTGGGAGTAAAAAGGTCTGGTCAGTAAAAATGCAAGCAGTAGGGAGATTACTCATTAATCCCATTAATACTTCATCTCATTAGACGAAACAGTAGGTGTGGTGTGTTTGGTTTCTTAAAGAACTACCTGCTCCTTAGGAAATTAATTTCATTTAGCTTTAAATCACTCTCAGGTATGCTTGATTGAGGGATGCTTTTTTGAGAAGCCCCTGGCCATAAGTTGAGCAGTTCTGGAAGGATACAGAAGTTACCGCAACGTTCATGGGCTGCAGAAGACTCCATGTGACACTGCCTACAGCAGCGTTTCACTGGTGTGGTCCCTATGTAGTGCCCTGAAGGACAAGAAATTATCTTCTGGCTGGGAAGGAAACTATCCACTGCTTTCTCTCTACTGTATTTGGGGATGCTGAGGCTACAGCAAATGTATCCTTCACTGAATCTGCCCTGCAAGCTTTAGTTAGGGTGCCTTACATCAGGATGCTACCCCATTGACAGTACTGCTTCTTGACAAACTGATATTTCTTGGTTTCACAGCACCTGCTCTTTGAAGTGCTCTTGTCAGCTCAGTCTCTGCCACCCTAATGTTTTATTGATGAAACAGCTACCACAATTGTAAGATGGTATGGTAGCAGAAAACCTAAATTTAGGGAACAAGGTAAAAAATCTGCATGCAGAATCTTAGGGTTCCAGTCTCCAAGTTAGTAAATCCTTTCCAACAAAACTGCTTAGCTTTTCCCTCACAGGAAGCAGGGTGTTTCTGAAGTAGGAGGGGAGCAGCCTCTAACTTTACATTGTAAAACTTTCAAAAAATTTTACCCATGATCCAGGCTTTTGCCCTCTATACCAGCAAGAATTATTCTTTGGCTTTTTAAAGATCAGCTGACCTGTCCAGCATATCTGGTGGGAAAAATAGAGGCAGCAATTCAGAAAAGGAAGGCCAGGCCGAAAACCAGGGATATCAAGTAGTTTTCTGAAAGTGGGAGTGGAAACTCAGGAAAAGAGTACAAAATTAAATGGTAGGGCTGTTATCTATTTGGTAAGAATATCCCTCTGCTGTACAGAAGCATGGAATTTGTTCCTATTACAAGAGCTGAGGAATCAGGACGTGTGGACAAGGATGTTTCACATCACACGAGTGTAGCAGCCATGGTTATCAGACCACCAGTCACAGCTCGATTTAAAAATTTTTTTTTTCTTTTTTTTTTTCTTTCTGGTGAGATGTAATTGCCATAATGCATTTGTTGCCAACTTCAAAACTAAAGCTGGGTTATACATTCACAGCTATTCTTTTTAAGTCTTACAAGTGGGATATTAAGTTACACTTTATCTTTTAAAAACTGTGATAAGCTAAAAATGGAGGATTTTTTATAATTGTACCTCATTTCAAGAAGGGATGTTTTGTTTTGGTCTTTTTTTTTTTAACTCCCCTACCCAGCTGAAATCTGAAGCAAAAGGGAAAAATAACTTGAGTAGCAATGTGGAGTTAATACTGCTACAAAAGCATTATTAAAGCAGAACTACCAAACCAGAATGCGTAGTCTTGTAAACTTAAAGCAGTACCACATCTGTCCTAGGTGCTTTTCTCTCTCTGAAAAAGTGCTTGGTCTTCTAAATGAAGCTGAACCTTGTCTTTCTTAAATTATTTTTTTTTAAATGCTGGAGTGTGAGAACAATTTATTTGTAAGATTTTAAGCAAAATAGATCTTCATTGAAGAAACAACTATCTGGTACAACACTTACTGTACAAAACAGTGACAGAGGTACAGGTCTTCATCAATACAACTTTTAGTACAATGTCAGCAATAGTATGTATATAAAAGTGTTTGATCCACAAAGGATTCTGAGGTTGGTAAGATCCACTTTTAAAACCAAATCTAACTTACTTTTTAAATCTAAGTAGTGATACTTTTATAGAATTGCATGCAAAATAGTTTTTACATGGGGCATGTCACTTACATGATTTGTTTATACTTGTGTTACTTTGGGCTGCAAAGCTTATTTAATTGCATATGAAGGATGCAAGGCACCACGTCACTTGGAACTAGATATCTGGCAACTACCCTGTACTCTAAATTACGTTGACAAATAGTGACTTTCCTGTGTTGAAGATGCCTTGGGCTAGCTTCAAACCAGGTGATTTGTGTGTGAGTAGCAGCCTTGCTGCAGCATGAAATCATTCAGGGCTCATGACCTTCTCTGTTTCCCTAACTGTGTGGTAGTCATGGTTCAACATCAGTGTAATCTTTTAGTCATATCCTGCACATTGCCTGGCTTTGTTCACTGTGGCTCTGTTTACTCTTGAGAGCAGATGCAGCCATATTTTGGGCCTTTCCAAACATGAGTGGAAAAAGGCTTCTGTTATGAAAAATTTCTCAGTTAACTCTTGTCCTCATATTTTCTGCTTTTAAAGTTATGATATAATTTGTCCTGGATCATAAGATGTTATCAGCAGCACTAGCTTTGTCAGCAGCATTGCCTGTTTGGCTTCATATCAGCCTTCTCATAGGAAAACACGACTGCAGTTGGGAAACTTAGACAAGAATTCTGGAAATTCAGGAAAGCTACCTGCTGGCTTTTAGGGTTTTTTTGGACAAGATTTTATTGTCTTTTTCCATAAAGAATAGATAGAATTGAATACTGATTGAAACAAAATCTTCTTAAGCTAACCAGTACATACTTCAAACCCCAATGCCATAGACCCAACTTTTAAAAAAATCTCTACTTATGGACTTAAAGATCCAATGCTTAGTACTTCTGAAAATGCTGAATGCAAAACTTTCTATGCCTATAATGTTAGTGCAGAAATGAAAGTTAATTGGAAATAATGTCTCTAATAAAGGAAACTGTGAAAAATCACTTACTTTTCTACATCACAGCCATTTTTGTACTCCTTTTTTGCTGACATATCAATGCATTGCAGTCATGCCTTCCAGAAGTATTTTGCATCCATTTTTCACATGAAGAATCAGAAACATCATTGTTTGCAGTTGTCACTTGGAAAGCACCAAGGTAGCAGGAGTTAAAAAAGGAGTCCTGTGTCACTGCTGGTCTCCGAAAAAAACCATTTTTTTTCTTAACTCTGTAAAGGGTGAAGACTACTTTCATTATTGCACCCATGTGCGTTTCTGGTGATAACCAGTATCCAAGCCAGGAATCTGTATTGAAAACTCTGTAATACTGCTTACTGTCATTTTGTCAAAGTGCTGTGTTAGCTTGCAGATCAAAACTTCAGAAAAAGGCTTACTTTCCTCGGAAACAGAGAAGATTTGCCAGCCTATGCTGGTATTCTGAATTTTTGCATTTCAACAGAATGGATGGATTGGGAAGTTATGAGAGACCATTGTGCTGAGTGGGCACTGCTGCTGCTTACATGTTTTTAAGGGCTACAACCAAATTTCCAAAGGAGTGTGTGCACCAGATACTGATACTCTGAAAGTGGATGCTTTCTGTCTTCAGTAATGGAAAGGGATCCTACAGAGAATTAAAATGAGTATCAGTATTCCAAAATACTTGGAAAATCATTCAAGCACGTCCTTTTTTTTTTAGACAAGCTGGAACAGAGTGGAAGGGAAACAATTTGGATTGTCTTGCTTCAGTTCACTAATGTGATTGAAGTTGTAACATAGACAAGGCCTTTTGCAGATTTTTAAATGAGGTAGCTGGTTGTATAGAGACCTTGAGAGAGTCAGAGAACTTCATCCTGCTGTCTCGTAGTAAAATCATACATGACCTTGTCTTTGCTAGGATTGTGCTTCGTGTTTTCCGATTCCACTGGACGACTGCTACTCACTGGGTTAAAAGAGCCATTTAAGCCACATCCCACTCTTATGCTGCTTCATCTCTTTTGTTACACAGAACTTTGTAACATGTGACTTAAGCCCTTGTCAAGTCCTTGGTAACTCTTCCTTGATGTGGATACAAATCTTTATGCAGAGGTGTGAATCTTCACATAATCTTGAAACAAAACCCATTTAAATAATATGCTAATTTACATGGGCATGTATGGTATTTTTCTTTAAATTGTTTGTAATTCATACATTTTTGTTCATTTCACTGATTATTAGATAATGCTCTCATTGCTGAATTATTTCTAATAAAGATATTGTAGTGTCTTTAAAGCTCTTCCAACAGCTATGAGGCTGAGCACTAAACCTCTGGTTTAATTCTTCTTGTGCATCAGGTATCTAAAAGGTTCATGTTAAAATGAAGCTCTACTATGCAAACTGTAGACTATACTGGGGTTTTTTAAATTATTTTTCTTGTTAATGTGTATTCTGTTATGAGAGCCTTGATTTTATTTTATTTTTTAAGTAGCTTCTGCGAGGTAGTTTTCTTGTCTCAGATCTGTGTGTTCCTCATGGCACTTTATAACAAAGAGAAACATTAAGCTTAAATGAACATCTCCAGGTAGCCTAGCAACAGGATATGATTAATAATACCTTTCACCTAACTGTATGCAGATAAATGTCTGAAAGTGAAAGCAAATTCAGAATTGGCTGGCCATAGCCTGGCAGTGCAATGAGAGAGAAAAGGTAATATGATAATATCTTGTGATCTTTGTTGAAAAAAGGAGAGAAAGTAAAAGATATATTTAATGGGTTGTAATCTGCCTTATGTAGTAAAATACAGAGCATAATGGATTTTTTTAATAACAATTGAATGGTGTACAAAGAGAAAGTGTAAATGCCCTTGCTTTTCATTATTGGTTATCATCACTAATTCACCAGCCATGCTTTTTCATATGTGAGAGATCAGAAACAATCAGTAGTAATCACTGGGCCATCACAGCTAAAATGAAATGTAGTATAAATGAAATGTAGTATAATTTAATATAGAGTTAATGGCTTTATAGTACCATACCAAGGTTTTTAGGCCTAAAATGGACTTTTGTATTGAGTGCTGTACTTAAAAAATATACAAAACATTGGATATGGCATTAAGCTTATAATTACAGTTTTCTAGCAGAGAAAAGAAGGGGAAGTTGCTATGGATGTTTTGTCTTAAATGGCACTGCCTCTTTTAGCTTTTCCTTGAAACTTCATGTGTGTATCTATACAAAAATAAAAGGAATCTGAATTTCATATATACATATTTGAATGTTATCTATGTATAAAATGTTGGAGACATTTACTTTCCAAGCACTCAAAAGGTGTTAGAATATGAGTTGACCACACAAGCTTAATTCGTTCACATTTTGTATTCATTCTGTATAAAGAAGAGGCACTGTGAGAGTAGAGTGAATATGAGATTCATTGTATGCTCATTTTGTAATAGTGGGAAATTGCTGTTTATATAGGAATAAAATGGAGTAATGTATTTGTGTGCTGAATATAGAAGAACTAGTTATCTTGAGACAATCCCATGGACTGGCATAATATCATAAACACTTGCCTTTAAAGAAATAGCCTATTACAATGCAGAAGCACAGATTTCTGTCCTGTGCTTTAAAACCCGCCGAACCTGATTTTTTTTTTCTATTTTCAAATTACTTAATTATACTGGTCATGCCCTGTCTTCTGTGTGAAATCCGCAGCGATGTTTATTCCAGTTCATCGGAAAGTATGTATTTATATCTGCTGCTCAGTGGCAATGTGAACCTTTCAGTGTGTTGCAGTAGTTGTAGGGGAAGAGGCTGTGAAAGGTTAGCTGCTGATTGTGCTCCTTGTAGCTGTCCTGATGCATTTTCATGGGCTGACATCCATCAGCAATCATTTAGGTTTTCACTTATTTTTTTCCTTTACAGAGTCTAATTCTTTAGTGCCTGGTAGTATTCCAGGTTTTGTTGTCAAAACAGAGAGGGCAGATTTTTGCATTTTATAGGCAATTCCCTGGTTTGTTCAGAGCTGGTAGCCTACTGTTAAAGTGTGGTGGGTGTTCTGATTTAGCAAGCATGTCTATGTAAGTCCAGACTTTTTTCAAAAGAAAATTGCTGGTTTTTTCTCTAACCACTGCCATCTGAACTTACCACAGAAAGATCTTGGTGTAGGTGTGTTATGGCATTTTACGGTGTAGCAAGGGGTCTCTGACTCATGCCTCTGAGGCTCATCCCTCATTAGCTAAAATTCCCTCCTGCAACATATCAGGCCTCTGTATTTCGCTTTGGCTGGAGCCAATAGTTTTCTCTGCTG
The DNA here is from genome assembly GCA_013398115.1 of Falcunculus frontatus. Classification (NCBI taxonomy): domain Eukaryota; kingdom Metazoa; phylum Chordata; class Aves; order Passeriformes; genus Falcunculus; species Falcunculus frontatus. Next base: position 388,880 of record VZRV01006708.1, on the reverse strand, counting down.
GAAAACTTCTGTAAGATTCTCCCTGCTTCCTTTCACCTGTGAGTCATCACCTGAATCAGTACCACCTGCTACATCTCCTCTTAACCCCTTGTGAATGTATCACTTAGTGTGATGACACAGGCTTAAAGGCACGTGTTTAGTTTTCTTTCTCTGTTTAAATAAACACCAAAGCCATAATTTTTGAGTGATTTCTCTGACGTGCCTCTCTAGTATTAGTAGAAAGAATTCCTGATTAGGAAACAAATTCCATCCTTACCCTTGAAGTCCAAGACTCCTCTTTTTGAAATCACCGTAAGTTGTGCCACTGATTTACCTGAGATTTGCCTGATGGTGCCCTTATACCTCTAGTTTTGTTGAATGCAATCTCTTTATCTCACTGCTTGCATCCTATCCTGACTAACTGGTTATGCAAACAGCTTTTGGTGCCTTTACTTCTTTAAAAGCACATTCAGCAAAGACGGTTCACAGAACTGGTTTGACTTGCATCTCGGGTAATTATTTATTTTCTGAGAATTACAGCTTATAATCAGTATAAGAAATTCATGCAGTTGTTTCCCAGCTTTACTGACCTTGTAGCTTGAGTCAGCTATGTTTGCTTGGGTCTTTTGCCCTTAATTACATTTTTTAGGTTTCTGGTTGAAAACCACCAAGGAAGAAAAGAATGAAAATAAAATACCCCTTTTTCCTGGTCTACAGTTTTAGGGTAGCATTTACTTAGCCAGTGAATCATGTTTTCAGTTCAAATAAGAGAGATTTTCATAGCGAGTTCTGTAAACTTAAATGAGTTCAGAAGTGATTGTTTTCAGACAAACTTCATTTTCCAACCAGTCAATTTTAAGATGGAGTATAAGTAACAAAACAGCTGTGCACTGCAATTTTGTAAATGCATAACATTTTATTGTATAATGCAGCTCTGAAACATAGTACGTATAAACAAGCAAGACAGTTCTGCAATTTAAAATTACTGTTGTTTAAAAAAAAGATATGTAGCTGCACATTTACTAAAGTCAGATTTGAAAATTTTAATGTGCAGATCTTTTCCACAAGCCATTTTATTTGAAAAGGTGGATGCAATAATCATCAATGAAAGTGTAATTAAATTCTATGCCCTCTGAATAATTAGTACTGAAATAGTGCTTACATGTTTATTACACATTACCTAGCCAAATTTTCAGAAGTCATGTGTGACCTGGAATGTCTCTGTCTCTTTTGTAACTCAACTGAGAAAGTGCTGTAAATCTTCCTTGAATTTTGAGGCAAAATGATGCGTGTGAAGCTGCATCCTTTCCACCTTTTTGTATGAATCATAGTTCTGAGTCTTCTTCTCTGACAGAACTGAAAAGACTAAGGAGACTTGTTTGGCTGAGAAGTGTAGAGGGAATTGTGAGTGGGATTTCTTGCATTATCAGTGCATGCATGTATGTTTGGACCTCTCTGCCCTCTACCTCAGCTGCCAAAACACATTACAGCGTGTATCTCTGACTAACACTGAAGTGCTCTGTACTTCCATGAGTGAAAGAGGTATCCCTGTGTTTCAATTAGCAACTGCTGTGTTGCAAAATGCCCTCAAGATCTTTATGCTGTTGAAGGAATTGCACCAGCCAGGTGATCCACTTCCTAAATTGCTTGTTAGCTGTTAGCATGACCCCACACCCCATGTGTCTTAAATAGCAGGAAACAGAATTAGAGCTGCTTCTCTCTTTAAAATCTGTTCAAGAGTCTCCTGATCTATTTGGTGGTGTAACACTCATGATGCAAACATTAATCTTAATATTTTCATTCTTGTAGAGGTCAATGACATTCACAGAAGTCTGAGCAAATCCATTTTGTTCACTGAACCCTGTTCCACATATCCACAGTGTTCCTGGATGGCCTCACAGAGTTTTCGGTTTTGCAGATGTCTGAAATGTTGAATGTTTTTGGTTATTTTTTCTCCCTTGGAGTAAGCAAAGTGGCTTATGTAATAAACCAAAAGGGGAGGAACAAAAAAAAGAGAGTAAACACAGTGATTGAAATTGTGTCTGCATCCAATTCAGACTGAACACTGCTGTTCCTCTTTTGTCACTGCTTGTTCATCAGCATTTGCTTTAATATCCCCAATTTCAACTTTCCCTGCACTGTATTTCCTTTTATTTGGGTGCATTTTCTTCTGGAGCAGACTCTATCATTACTATTTTTAACATTACAATTTTTTTAATGTCTTATTATTAAGAATCACATCTCTTCTGACTTCTCCTCTTCACTCTTCTTTCTCCTTTTACCTCCCCTACTATGTTCACACTTTTCCTTTGCTGAACACTTTCAGATACTTGCTGTTGTTACTGAAAATTCAGCTTTTGGTCAGGGACTCTCTAACTGGCCTATGACAGTATCATCCTTCCACTACTGAGAGGAGAAGCTATTTTTTCATGTGAAACTGAACTGGCAGATGTTGTTACCCTTTCAGCTGCTAACAATTTTTTTTATTATATTTATTTTTCCTCAACCTCTTGTGAAGCAGCATCATAACATTATAGTGAAGTAACGGCGGGTTGGTTTTGTCTTGGAATATTGGAGTGGGTTTGGGAGTTTTAGCAAGGTTGGTTTTGTGGGTGTTTTTTCTGCAGTGGCTTGGGTTTTGCTGGCTTGAGGAAAATATACTTAATGAAAAATGTTATTGGGACACTCAGGAAGCCTCAGCGTGTAATAGGACTTGAAAAAATGACATAAAAAATGCAGTTCCTAACTAGCACACCCCAAGGTTCTGTGCAAAAAATTGACATGCCTATTTAAAACAGAGGCCACCAGCTCCTTTATTTTTTATTTTTTTGGTGAGTAAAGAACCTCTACTTGATCTGCGGCGTACTGAGTAACATCTCAAACCATTTTTGCAATTTGCTGGTGCAGAGGGCAATTCTGTGCATGTCAACTTAGTAGCAAGGGAAGAGCATAACCTCTTACAAAAGGTCTTCCCAGGTAATGTCAAAAACAAAGCTCAGGTACCAAACAGAAAATAATAAAGAGAATGAGGAATACAAACGAATGCTGATCCAGAGGCTTAACAGAAAAAAGCACAAGCACTGGCTTGTGAAAAGCCAGGTTTGAAACTCAGAGCCCCTCAGTGGCTCCAACATCCATACTTTATATTCTTGCTTCCTCCATCTGCAGGATGTAGGCCCTCAGAGCTAATAAATGAGGCTTGTGATTTACTGTGGTTGATTTTTTCCTTCTGTGGAGCTTGTGCTTAGCTTGTGACACTTGAGCAGACCCTGAAGTCAGGAGAGACTTTTCATGTGGTTAAAGCTAAGGGAGTGCAGAAGTGCTCTGGCTGGCTGATTTGTAGTGCTTGCTGCAGAACTGAATCTTAGCACACACAGTTTATTGTGGTCAGAAGAGGCAGATTCAGGAACAAAATTTGCTATACCTTGTGTTCTATTCCTGTTTCTAATTAATTTTTGTTTCTACTTCTTTCCACAAACCTTATCCCCACTGTGCACGTTTCTTTTTTCATGTCAGGGTCCATTTTTGGGAGTGTTTTGTGACTACAACTGGAAGAGCCAGTGACATTAGAACCACAAAAAGCAGGCAAATGATAAATGCATTGCGAGGTTGAGTAAAGAAGATTATTTTCATCAGCTTTAATAATGGAACCATAAGCAATAAGACAAATAGGCTTAGAAAGGATAAATCTAGCCAGATTGCTTTTTTTACCTTTCTGATAAGATTACAAAATAAGCAGATGAAAGGCAAGTGGTATAATACATGCATTTTAGTAAATCTTTTGATACCATCTTGCCAAAGTGTACACAAATAACAAATGCATGTTGGCTTGGATAGAAACATGGTCATACAGACTGTAGATGAGTTGAAGGACTGTAAATAATGAACATTGACGAATGGTGATGAATTGAGACAAGGTGAATTGTACTAATGAGGCTCTGCAGGGGCAAGGATTTAAACTCAAGCTTTTATTCTTTAACATCTTTATTACAGCATCTTTTCAGTCTGCTGTTGATTTCCCCCCTTGCCAAAAATGACAGTGAGGCAGATAAGTAAAATATTGACATCTACTAGGATTAGCCTCAGACAGAGTACAAAAAATGAGTATTTATTAGACATCCTTAGACCTTAGAAGTAGGAAAGCTAAAGAACACTTTTTTCAAAATTATTATTGTTTCAAGAGAAAAGACTTAATTTGCACCAGTGCTGATAACCGTAGAAAGGCAAAGGGAAACTGGGTGACTGAGAAGTAGCAGCAGTGTTCAGCTGGATTCCAGGAATCCTTAAATTAAAGGGAGTTTAGTCTTCTGTCAAAGATATGTTGCAAGCTATGGAAAGATTTTGCTAAAGAAAGCTCCTCAAAGCTCTGCTGCTTGAGACGTCACATTCTGTACTGGGGAAAAAAGGCATCAAATTGTGCCTTCTAAAGAAAGATGGTGTGAATCACTTCTGTCTCTATAGTCTTTTTCTACAGGTCTAAACATCAGGTATCTGGCCAAGAGTGTCCTATATGTAGCAAATGCTACCCCATACCAGCTCCCACTTGCAAATGGCCCTGTCCTTCCTACAGACTCTGAGGCCACTGGGTGTGATGCCCTATAGCAGGGCCAAGTATTTGGTGGTTGTTTCCTGATGCTTACACCTTCTTTCTTGAAGACATGGAAAGAACCAGGAAATGGCTGCATGTAGTTAGGATGTCATACATGCTCTGTGCAGCACAGCAAAAGTGCTCAGCTGTGTTACAAAGAATGATCAGGAAGAAGAGTAGGCTGAGTAATCAGTTTTGGAGTGTTGTTGCTCAAAGATGTTGACAACAATATAATAGCAGAATGTCTAAAAAGTGAGCCTGTACTAAATACCATCAAAGCAGCCAGGAATGGATTAGGCCTGTTCCAAATTCCTTTGTCGGGTTATTTTCAGTGAAATGCGCCTTTCTTGTAAAAGTCAGCATCACTGAAATGTCTTGTGGGGGTTTTTTGACAGATTGCCACCAGGCATTGAAATAATGATTTCAGCTTTTCTGGAACTTGTCTGTATCTCCAAAATATTGTAATACATTACATAAGACAAACACATAATGGTGTGTAACAAGTAGTCTAGATAAAAGTCTGTGTGAACCTGCAATGGTACAATAATCAACACAGCATTGGCATTTTTCACCTAAATCTATCCCTCCCAGGGATAGATGAAAGGTCATCACTTGCATCTAAATAACTGTGTAAAACTGCAATTGATGTGTCATGAAATAATGAAAATTAAAATTGGAAATAAAAATTTTCGTAAAGTTGTTGTATGAGATACTGTGGAAATATGCCTTTTTTTAATTTCTTCTCAGTTTCTGTGCCCAGAAAAAAACTTGTTTAAAGTTTCCTCTGTGGATGAAATTGTGTATTTCAACTAGTTCTTAAATGACCATTTTACTTATGTAGGCATATAGACTATCTTCTCTATGTATTGGGAATTAAATAAGGATATCAAAGTATGTAACAATAGCAATATTTTATCCTGAATTTCTAAGAAGAAAAAAAGGCAAACCAGTTGCTGCAGAAATCAGAACTCATAAATGCAAGCTTTCAATTCCCTAAGCTTCTTGTGGAAATGCTATGTTTATTATTACGAAATTCATCAAACTAATTCAGTTATCCATTTCTTGTGGCAGTTGTGATATGTATATCAGCCTGAATAACAAATGTGAATTCTGTTTGCAGGCAGTAAGCAATTAATAGCACTTCTGTACTAAAAGTTTGGGAAACATGGTTGATAACTTTTCTCTAATGATGAAATGTTGCAGGTTCTTTCTGCCACTTCTCGTAATTAAGCCTGTATGAGACATAATTAAGCCCTATTATATGTGTCTCATGCTGCTGCTCCTACTTGTCTTCTTAAATCTAAATCTAAGGTAAAAGAAAAATAAAACTGTTTTCCTCCACATTTTTTAGGTTCGGTTGGAGTAGACTTTACATAAATGATAATGAAATTGATCAGATGTGAAAATATATCTTTAGTCTTGTGTGTAGCTTGAATTTTGAAAAAGGAAAAAATACAATTAGTAAAAGATGTGAATTGCATACAGGTTGTGCATCACTGTAATGCCACAAGGAAACTAAATTATTAGTTTGAAAGACTGGCAGACAGTGGCTACTGGGTTGCATTCAAAGTCTATCTGGTAGTACCGTATATTTCTACAATTTCAGTTGTGAAACAAATGATTTGTTTTGTGATAATTTACATTGGCATCAACAGAAGCAGTTGTTCCTTGACTTTGTAATGCAAACAACATGATGTGTAATCCAATAAATTAGCATGAACATTTTGCTTTCTTTTTCATGGGTATTAAACCAATTATCATCCACTGTCATACCAATGGCAGTGAGCAGCTGATGTGGTCCTGTTGTACACCTTGCCCTTGCATCCTTTGGAATTAAGGAGAAAATGACTACTGTTTCTACAATTTTGGTTCCGATGATGCTGTTCAGCAAAGGAAGTCGTGTATTTATAGTTTCTGAAGAAACTGAAGCATACAATAATGCACAGACGAGTTCTTTATCTCTTTTAGAGAGGGTTGTGCATGAGATACCATTCGAGATCAGCTGGAGCTGTGGAGTTGTACAATGGCTAGTGGTCAGTGTGCCTGTTTGCTTGAGCAAGCTTGTTCCCAGTTTGGTGTTAAGTAAAAAAACCTGGCTGTGTTCATTTTGGTCTTGGTTCCAAAAGCAGGAAAATCATGTTTCTTGAACTAAATCTATGAGAGCAAATCGAATTTTTTTTTACGTTAGTGCATAGCCAAGTCTAGCTTTGGGACACAGCCCTAGTGAGTGTCACAGTTCCAGTATATACCTTTCACCTGATTGGGAAGGTGCCTTATTTCTTGGAAATCTTTGAAGCGTCCTTCTTTGCAGAACATGCTGCAGAGCCCTGGTCAGATGCAGCATGTCTCATTCAGCACTACAAGCTGTGCTTCCCTAGCTAAATCTCAGTGTCTTGTGACCTGGACCATGTGGTGGTCATCGACCCATTTGCCTGTACTACATCATCTTCCCTTGTATTGAACCAGGTTTGGAAGCGACAAGTTTATGAGGTGAGGAGTAGGCTTTCCTAAAGCAAAAAAGAGTTTATTTGGAAAAGAGGAAGCATGTTATCTATAAGCAACCTACGTGTATGCTTATTTAAGAGTAGGTCGCCTGTCTTCTGCAGCAGAAGAATTAATAAATACATATTAAATAATGCATGTCGTTGTTGTAGACTACGGTGGGTATGATATAGAACCTGCCTTTTCAGGTATCAGTATCCCCAACCCGCTCTGATCACTTTTTCCTGTGGTAACTCATCTCCTGATCACTTAGGCTGTAATACAATCACTAACAAGCCCATGTGGATATGTATAACACTTCTTATAAAATTAATATAGTAATATTCAAATGTTCGGTGATTCCATAGCATCTGTCACGTAGTGCCCCTAGCCACACTGCATGGTAAGTGCTTAAAAATAGTATTGGAAAACATGTTTTATCAGGAAGCTGCTAGATGTACAGATTTACCATGATTCATTCCAAGCTATGAAATGAGGCTATAGGATAAACAATGCAGTAAAATGGGAATAATCGGATAAGATTAAATCATTGACACACAGAAGCAGGCAGCTCAAAAATTAAGTATTCTACAGAAAGATTATTTGAGGATAATACTAAATACTGTTTTATTCATTCATATAGAGTGAATATCTACTCTAGCAATGGGAACGGAGTTAAAATTACACAGATTAATACTTGAAATTATAATTGAACTTTCACTGCAGTTTAGTTTGTCTGTTTTGTGCTTTTTCTTTTTGAATACTCATTAGTTCCAGAAATTAGAGAACAGAAAGAAACAGGTAGAATGCAGTATTTTTCTTCCAGTCCCCTAAGTTGTACTTTCTCATGTTGGTGTTTTTACTCTTGAATCCTGTAGCAGCATCTATCCTCAGCTCAATAACTGCGCCTCTGCCTGCATTCTTCCCTTATGTGGCTGTAGCCCACTTTTTCACACCCCTGCCTCACAAATTTTCTCAAAAATTTGGGCCACGGTAGCACAGCTGTGCTGTACAAGCCCTTGGCTTGGGATCACAGGCAGCTGGACCCCGAGGAGGAAGGGTACAATACTTACTGCAGAAAAACATCTTTTCAGGCCTTGATTGTCCTGCTGCTAAAATACAAGTAAGCACAGAGCCCTAGAGCAAGTCAGGGATCTTTCTGACAAAATGTTCTCCTTCAGAAGGAAGTGCTGATCCTGTGCAATTGCAGAAGTGTGTGAGAAAGAGAAAATTTCAAATGAATTTGCTACTTAACTTCATTTCTTTGGAGAACTCTGTTGACATTATTGTTTTGACATCTTCTGAATAAAAGAATCCTTTCTTAGTTATTCTGAATTTGTCAGAGTCTGCAGCCTTAGTAACAGGACAACATGTTTTGAAATTGTTTGGGAGATTCAGCTAGTCAAAAGAGTCAAAAGCACTCTTTTTTTGGTTATAAAATTATTCTAATCTTATACTCTTCTTCCTGATTTGGAGCAGAAAAGCTTTTGAAAAACCCCAAATATTTTCCCAAGGTAGGAGAAGTGTTTCATAGCTCTCAAAGTAACTGATAATTAGCAATATTCTTGATAATAATGTGGGTTTTTAAAAATAAATGAGAACACTGAATCTGTATTTTTGTCTAGCAGATGACAAGGGGGTTAGAGATAAAAATTTCTGCTACTTTAAAGAGAAAGGAGGAGGATAAGGCACACATATGCAAGCCAGGAGGCTCAGAAAAAGAGGGATCTCTCTTAGGATGGTGATGGAAAGACAGAAGGCTAGCCATGGCTGTGTTCATTTTCATATTATAGCTTAACTCCAGAGCACTTCTGTCGAGCACCCCGGCTTTTTTTATGGTCTTGAGTATTTGTTCTCTTTTTGCAAATTAAATTATCCTTTCAGGCTTACATACATAAGGGAGAAGACAACTAACGCAAGGAAAACTGGGTTACCCTGAGCCTGTTTGTGATACAGAGACTGAAAACTGGGAAGATAGAAATGGGCAAAAGAAAGATTAGCAGATTTTTGTCTAGTCATGCCTGGTGTTTCCCACCCAAGTGTAGTAGGTTCTTGTCTGTGCTGGGCTGACCCAGCAAGGCCAATGGCCAGAGGGGTCCCAGCTGATGTTTGCAAAAGGAAGTGGATTTTCTATGAGGGGATTGTTGATATGCAAATAAAATAACTTAGCACAATGTCTAAAGCTGCCATCCTTTCAGGGGAAAAGCAAACCTTTTGTGGTCACATGAACGTTATGTGATCTATGTTAGATTATGAACAAATTCTATATAGAATGCGTATGAGATCTTAGACAGGGCTGTGCTGGATATCATGCCTGCCTAGAGAACTTTGTGTTTATACATACTTGTTTCTTGGAAATGTATCCTGTTACTACTACCTTTTCCAAATAAAAAAAAATGACTTATTTTTCCAGATGTCTTCAAAGTCAATAAAGTATATTTTCAGTCACTGAAAGCTGCAAAGGTGTACACCTTCAGTGGCAAAAGACATCCATTTTATTACTTTTAGAAGAGTTACCAACCAAGTTGCATTCTAGGGAAGTTTAGAGGTGTGTCGTTAAAGCTATCCTCCTATTTTTGCAATCTGTGTTCATCAAAAGCTACCTATCAAAGAATCTGCCTCTTAAGATGGAGATATGTTTATGCTAATGCAATTTACTTGTTGTGTTTAAAATAAACCCAAAGGAATTTTTACTGTGATTTGATAAGAGTGTTTCCTTGGAAAGGTGTGCCTTAAAGGTCAAGTGCAAGAGTCTGTGTTGGAAGAAACCTGGACCATTTGCATTAACATTAAGATCATTTCTTACCATAGCCTCTGTGCCCTCTTTACTCTTTTTGAACTTGGTTACCAGAAAAGCATTTGTTCCTGATATTAGAATATCACTTTTCTCAAATTCTTTCTACTTCTGGTCCAAAAATATGTCCCAAGCAGAGATATCCTCAGGACAGTGTCTGAGAACGTGGGTCAGGCTGCTTAGACTGATGCAGTGGGCCACGCATGGTGAAGGGCACTTTGTGCTCTGGTTTCCTTCTCTGTCACACAAGTCCCGAGGTTGGACTCCAGCTCATGTTTCTCTGCTGGCTTTCTGCCAGGTAAAGGGATTAGATGTAATGGTTTTGGGTTGGTGCTGATGAAGGGAAGGCTACAAAAGGAGGGAAAAGTCTGCATCTGAGTCCTGGGGTAGGAGGCCCATGGCTCCTCTTTGTGGCTGGTGCCCTGTTAACAGAGTTCAGGGGAGCGCAGGCTGACCTGATGGGGTGGGCAGACCTTCAGACTCCACCACCCACACATCACTTTGCCTGCGTCTGGGTTTGAAGGGCTCTGTGTAGGTCACGTAGCCTCGCCCGTGTCAGTAGCAGTGCATCCAGGACAGATGTCACCCTGCATCCCATATCTCTCCCCTCAGAAAAAAAGAAGAAACTGTCCAAACCAGGTCTGGATTTGACCCCGTGAACATCCACTTACAAACTCAAAATTAGGAAATCTTCTGAGCCCATTGTCTGGAAAGGTTACAAAATCATTAGGAAATTGTTGAAACCATCCTTGGTTTTTTTATTTAATATTTCCATTCCTTTTTATCAGAAGGAGGAAAACTTTTATATTGCTTTTCTTTTTAGAGCTCTACTCTGGGATTGTAACATACAGGTCTCTGTCTGCCTGCAATGGCTGAAGCTGCAGTTTATAAATGTGCTTTAAGGTAACAGACATGGATTTCTTTTGTTGAAAATGTGGCTCTGGAGCACTGTTTTTTCTATTACATGCGCCTTTGATGATGACTTGTCCCCCTGGCATCACACTGGAGAAGCAACATCCCAAAATCTTACTCTGGGTGAAGGATTTCTCTCTCAGACTAGTAAAAATGCCAGCATTTTTTCCTCCTCATCAAATTGACCTCTTTCTTCCGTATCCAAATATAACTTCTTGCTTTTTTGAGTTAAATTATGCACAATTACAGCAAAACACTATTCTGAATTTTGTCATGCATAGTAATTTCATGATTAGTACTTAGGTTGCCTTCACACTTGGGCATTTACAAGTTGATTAAATGCCTTGGTTACCTACTTGGGTAGCAGTTGTTAAAAACTTGCAGCATTTTGTAGGGAGAGGGATTCTTGTTTCTTTCTTAAAAAATCACAGTGCTGTAGAAAAGATATGAATGTGGGAACCTTGGCTGTAGTGAAGAACCTGGTGCAGGCAGCAGCTTTTCTTCTCATCTTTGCTTCTTTTTTACAGCATTTCCCTGGCTGGTACCTGTGGTTCTCTGCTCCATGGTGGCTGGGCTGTAGTTGTGTTGGGCAGTGCCACTGTTCAGAGGTACCTGTGGTAGGACAGGATTGAAAAGGAAGAGTGGGAATGAGGCAGCCAAGAGGCATTGTCAGTGTTTCCTCTTGTTTTTCTGCTGTGGTGGGAGCTCGGGGATGTCCAGCTCTGCCTTTAGTACCACCATGGGCACGTCTGTGTCAGTGCTGCAGGCACAAGTATTTAAAAGGTCAGTCTGCCAGCAGTTATAAAATGTACTCCTCTATGAAAGTGCTGGCTTAGTTATCTGTCCCTAAGAAATCCGTATGTGAAAGCCTGCTTTAAGGAATTCCACCTTCTACTTTCCTTATCAAGTGCTGCAATTCATGCTTGAGAATGCTTCAGCCCTTCTACTTACCACCCCAGTGGTGCCATGTGTTTATTTCCTTAGGAAGCTAGAAAATGCCTCTCTTTGCCACAGAAATATGTAGTCATTACTGTTTAAAAAGAGAAAATACAGGGAAAAAAATATATGCATGTATGTATATATATATGTGTGTATATATATATATATATAAATACATGAAATGGAAGTAATAGTATCAGATTTGAGAGGGCTTTATTTTAGCTTGCTGCCCTGGGTTGTTTAGCGGGTGTCATATTGGGCTAACCTGAGACCCTTTATATGTGATTTCACCTTCTTTTCAAAACCAAATAGCATTGCAAAAGTCTGTGTGGGGTTTGGGTTTGGGTTTTTTTTTAATTTCTCAGTCTTTCAGTAGAATTAATATCCCTTCCACTGTCTGTACAGCCAGGCATCAATATTCTATACCTTGCTGCATTTATGTATAGTTGAGTGTCACTGAAGACAGAGGTTCTCAAAGTGTTACTACTCCCCTTGCTGGTGTGTTGTAGCCATGGCACTCAGATACTTGGCTTTCCAGTGGCAAGTTGCTTCTTCCTATTTGAATTCATGAGGAGGATTTTACGAAGAGAGAGAGACAAATTTAAGAGTATAGGCTTTTTTCTCCTTTATTATACCGTGTGACTATTAAATGAATAGGATGACTTTCACCTGTGTCTTTGATTTACGCAGACATGGACCTTGGACGTGTGTAGACTCGTCAGCATAGTTTTATTTGTGGTGGGAGCTATTTAAACAATGGCATGATAACTATTTTAGCTGGTTGGTTCAGAACAATTTATTCTCTTGAATGATACATTTTTAAAAAGTCTTGTCGATATCTGGATAAAGATTTACTGATATTTCTGTATGATGGGATAATGATAATAATAATAATAATTAATTTTCCAAAACTTAAAAGCTGTAACTTTTTAGCATGGTAAAAGTGTGTTTTCTTCTGGCCCTTCATGGCCCCAACTGATGAGGTGAAGTGTTCCTGCAACCCCACTTTCAGGTAAAATCAATCCTTCATCATGCAAATAGAAAAGACTGTATGGCTCTTTTGTCTCACTGTACAAATCATTAAAATACTAATTTGCAGAGAAGAGATTATAAATAAGAAAAGACAGGTTTTAAAGGAAAATTTGTATCTTCAGAAGGAACTTGCTGAGGTTTTGCTTCCTTTTTTTTGTACCTTGACAAAAAGTAAGAGAAGCAATACAGAGCCATATTTCAGGAATTCACCAGCTGCAACCCAGAATAATGCTCTTCTCCTACATCAGCTGTTGACTGAAACAGCTTTCATATGATTTTGTATAAGCAGGTTTCTGGTCTGCCCCATTCTAATGGGCCACGTGGAGCCAGACCAAAGTTCTGCTGATTACAGTTATCTGATCTCCAGCAGGTAACCAAAAGTAGATTGCAAGCGAAGAATGCAAGCAAAAACCAGTAATTCATGGTCCCAAGTTTCTGCCAGTTCCACTTAGGTAATGCTCTAAAGATGTTACAGAATAACTTTAGGGAGAACAAATTATCCTTCTTCTTTGGAAGGTCCACAGAGGAGAAAAGTTGGTGGTGTTTGTTGGAATGGCCCTAAAATGCAACAAGGCTTTAAGGAAAGGTGCAGGCAGCTGATTATCTTTTATTTTTTCATTGAGAGGGTGGTTCTTTGTCTGAGGACAGCAGCATGGAGCCCCAGTGAGCTGCTAAAACAGAACAAGAATAGGAAAATACACTTTGTCCGTGCTCATCTCTGTGAACAAAATTAAGCCAAATACTGAGTAACGGTGGATTGGGGTCAGAGCTTGTGATGTGCACACCCCTGGTTTATGAAAATTAAGTTTGAGATGCAGAATCTAATTCTTAGTCATTTATTTTCATTGTAGCAAACCAGTCCATCTCATTAAGGGTGCTTTGCCTCCTTTTGTATACGCAGTCCAGGTGAGGTGTCCTAACCATTGAGGTGCTCAGCAGGGAGCTTTTATGGTTAAAACAGGTGAGAAGTACAGGGATATTGTCACCCCCATCCTGTCATCTGTCACCTCAGTGCTGTATCCTGCAGGATACACTGCTCTTACTCTGCTTTTTGCAGCCCATCTGGTCCCTATGCTTATTTAAGAGCATTCGTATTTAAGGAATTACATTTCCAGGGTGTATGATTAAAATATAGGTTGGCACTTTTCATTGTTTTCCTGTCTGGCTTTGCATGGCATACTGGAAAAAATATTTAAGAGATCTGTGTTTGCAAAGATTTCTGTTTGAGTGGGCTGCATTACTTCTTTATTAAAAAAAAAAGCAGCCACACAACCCCCCAAACATTTTAAAAGTAACCCCCCTAAGGCTTGATGTGGTTAGTTGAAGGCACTGTGGGATTGTCATCCAGAAACACAGAACTAATTTTCTCGTTTTACTTTTAAATTAGAGGATTTTTTTTTTATTAACTAGAATTGAAATGTTTCAATTATGAATAATGCCAGGAAGAATAAGCACACTTGAGTGGGTTTAATGAATTGCATGTGTTCTTGCTGCTTTGTGAACGTGTGTGGGGTGATGGAGTTTCTGAGACCTGTCACTAAATATACACAGAAATGCATGTTTTATTTATGATGTATTAATTTTAACTATCCTAGCTTTTTTGTTTTATGAGCAGGGTTTCTGCAGAGCCCTAAGATCATTTTAATATGTTCACAAGAAATTTCCACAGACACTGAACTGCAGAGCTTTATGTCTCATGAAAGTGTAAGAGTAACATGTTTCTTGTCTACATTTATTAGCCTTAAGAAGGCACTGGATGTTTCTGTCATGACTGAGAAAATACTTAAGGGTAGTTTATTCCTTCCACTGGTTAGATAGTTAATTTGCATTTACAATCCTTGATATTTTATGTCGATTTTAACCAATATTAGGCAGTGTTGAGTAAGGACAAAGAGGCATAAATGTAACTACTGTGATAAAACTTGAGAGCAGGTACTAACAATAAAACTGTACCCTTTTTTTGACAATAATTTGAAAGGTCAAATTGTATTTCAGAGCATCTTAGTATTGGTGTTCGTTGTTTTTAAGGAAGCAAAATTTCCTTAGGAGATTTGAATTTACTTCAGTGCATTTTATGCTGTGTGCATGAGAAAAATTTGTCTCTTTTGCCACATCCTTTTTTTGGTTTATGAGCTGGTTTTTATCTTCTCTAAGAAACTGCTTACTGAAAGGCTGTATTTTAAGCTTTCAATTTAATGTTCCAGAGGAATATAGGAGTTCTTCTGACTAAATCCCCAGTTTTACAGTAACTTGAGAGCACACTGGCAAACTGCTTTTCTAGCTAGCATCATTGATTATCTTAGTGCAAAGACTAAGTACAGCAAAGAAAATTAATGTGGTAAGGTTATTACTTCATTAGAAAAACCGGAAAATATAATTCATGCTCATTAAGTGTGAAGACAAAAAAAGCATGTTTTCATTGAAGTGTTTTCATTTAAAAAAAAATGCATAGCAGAGAACAGTATTACTTAAATTATTCATTGTTGGTCTTTTAAAAAATGACCGAGAGCTGTTCTACAGACTGAAGTGTAATTGTCACTGTGAGATTCTCTACATCAGAAAGCCAAAGAAAACATTTGAAAAAATAGGAGAACTGTTATTTACAGAAGAGCAATGAATAATTTTTTAGTGGCATCCAAAAATCTGGTCGTGGAAATGCTGTGGATGTATATATATGTATATATATATATATATATATATGCATATATGTGCTACATTATTTATAACATGTAATGTGTTAATTTATATAACATTGTATAGAAAATATATATTGTGTATTACACATATTATAATAATAATAAATTTTCTTCTCTGTTAATAATAGTTTGTAAATCTTCAGCTTTCAGCTAAAGGAGAAGCAGTACAAAGTAAAGGCATTGGTATCATTTCTATGATTTCTCCAATTTCACAAATGAAAAATGATTGAGGGACAAAAAAATAGAATTTTTCCTTTTGGAGGATTTCTTTTTTTTTAAGAGCTCATTTATAAGCCAAGCTTCCCTAAGTACATTTTCCACTTACATGTTTGGAGAAGATAATAGAGCAGGTGAAGCTCCATGCCAGCCTTTTAGACGTGTTTGCTCCAGCATGTGGGCGGGCTATTCTGGGGAAGGAATGACAGATTTGAGGTGGGTTTCAGTGTGGGATGAGGGATTTGTAACAAGAGGCAAGGGTTGCCAGGCTGGCCCAGAGTTAATTCTCTCCTCTGCATTGCAGCATCACCCCTCCGTGGCTGACAGCTCTTAGAGGTAACAGCAGTTCGAGGGATGTTGTGCAATTTAAACAACCCACTACAAAGCTAACTGTGTGTCTCCCTTGAGTTATATGAACATTAACATTGACTTTGATGCAGAAAAATACTTGTCATGTTTCAGTAAATAAGGTGTATTTTAGACTAACACAGTGATTGATGATGATGATGATGATGATGATGATTATTACTATTATTATTATTGCAGATAGATTTTGCTTGGCTGTTTTGCTTTATTGTCTTTAAATAAAACAAAAACCCAAATCAAACAAATAAACCCACGGTGTTTGAGATACTGAGAACCAAAACTGTGTAACACTTGGAAGTGGCTGTGAAAGTTATTTGGAGTAGGACTTTGTCACTAGAGGGCACTTAGTCACATAAAATTAGCCATCTTTGGGCTAGGTTGGTTTTGGGGTTGGCTTTTTTGTAATAGCTTCTTTCTTTAAAATATCTTCTAAAATATTTGTTGATTTTACTGGATTTTATTACTGATTTAAGAATATGCAAGTATAGCCATAAATATCTGTAAACATAAGAGTGCCAGGGCAGTGATCTGCAATGAAACATTTCTTCTGGGACAGGGGATAAAGGGGGAAGCTAAGAAGAGGCTACAGTGTACAGGATTCAGTGCAAAAAACACTCAGGCTAAAATTATACCTAAAGGCCGCTCAATTAGTATTAATTTAATTAATAAAACCTGAAGTGGAACAAATGATAATATTTAGCAGCAGGGGTGTATAATCACAAACACAGACACAGTTCTCGAGTATCAAAATCTCTGCTGTAAACTGACAAATGTAAAAACTCCTGTTATTGAAAACAAACAAAGCCAGAGCCCTCATTTACACACACCCCTTGTGAAGTACCTAAGATACTGAGTGGAGTGCACTTTTATAAGTGAGTTTAAAATACTTGACACTTCACTGTAGACCATCTAGCTTTATTATTCTCCAGTGGTTTGCTTTGCTGGACACTGAATCCCAGTGATTTCTGATGGGGTGCTCAAGGTTCACTGGCAGCCCAGCCACACACAGGCATATCGGCAGATCCTGGTACACCTGTAAAGCTGTCTTTGTGCTGGGAAATAGTGCGCTTTACCTCCTGGCTTCATGGCTGTGATAATTTGCCACGGGACCTCTTTTCTCTGCTGGGTAAGCAATTCCAGTGGGCTGGAGAGCTGGTGACCCAAGAGATGTCCCAAGAGGGTGGGGTTTGCTGTATTTTTTTCCTGGCTGTTACTGCCAATCACAAAGTGAAAGAAGGTACTCAGGGACCACATCTGCCAGGCCAGCTTAATGCTGAGGTATGCAGAATGCCCAGTATTAGTTTACACATGCTTTCAGCAAGCATGGCATGCAGTCATGGTATGTCTATTTGTCAGCTCTGTCCTCGGCTTCTGACCAAAGCCTCCCATAAAAGGCCGTGGTCCAGTGTTACTTGGGATTTTTTAGTAGTCTGAGCTGAAGTCTGACAAGTTAATTATCAAAATAATCAGCTGTTGTGAGTGGGTGGAACCAGGGGTAAGCATTCCAGGTGTGAACCTGAATGAGTCTGGGGATGGGATGGTAACTGCCAGACCACTGGTGATAGAGCTTGTGAAGAAGCAGAAGCAGTGACAAGGACCAAATATACTGGAAGCACATGGTTTGTTTATTTCTAAACCAAATTGCATGAGGTTAAGCCTTTGTTGAAAATTTAAGCTTGGAAACTCAAACAGTTTTGAAAACACATGTTCAAGTAGCTACGTATCTTAAATGGGCTTTTATATTTTCCTATATCTTCTGCTTCACATGGAAATATAGGAAATGCTGTGGTGCATTTTGGAAGACATGCAGGTGGGATAGTAGGATTGTAACAGCTTGCCAGGATTTCCTGGGTCTTTTCTGTCCAGAACTGTTGCTCGTGATTAATGGACATTAATCAGGACTACAGCACTGGCTTTGCATTCATGGACTTGAGGCCAGGTCTGGCTCTCTGACTTCCATTTACATGGCTTCTGTCCCTCCACAAACGGACATGGAAGTACTTTCTGTTCTCTTGGTAAGAGAAGAACATCTTAAAAGTCTAGAGATTAGTATACCTTCTAACAAAACCTAAGGGAACAGATTTCCTGTTGATTCTCTACAGCTAAGGAATTTCAAGCAATCCTCTTGGGCAGAACTGAGAATTTAAGGTGCAAGTCAGAGTTGATAACTGTGGATTATCACTTAAGCTGAACACAAGGTCAAGACTATTGAGACAGACTTTTTCTGGGTCCCCATTCATGATGCTGGCTGTCTGCTATGGCTTATAGGAACTTTGTCCTTGATGGTGCAGTCTTATCTGTTTAGGCATCAAGGTCTGTCCCTCTGTAGTATGTGCCAGGTACTCAGATGGCCTGTGTAACAGTTTCACTGCATGGATCGTATTGCAGGGCACGGATTTACAAGCTGGAATTCTTTTTTTCTCTGTCTGTCATGATGAGCTTCACTGCAGTACACCTCCCACCACATTTCCTGGAAAGATATGGTGAACCTCTGAATTCGTAGTCCCACTGAATGCTAAGAGAAATTTTAAATTATGTTTTATGTAAATGGGATAAAATTATGCAAGGAATAGATATCTGCACATTTTGTAATGGCAATACCTACATAGATTGGAACGTAGAGAAGAATAACACTTCCTACTCTTGTAATCAAAAGAAATAGATTAGAAATCAGTTCTAATCAAAGTGGTAAGACCAAGTACTTAGAAAATTTGAAAGTGAAGTTCTCTTTAGTTTTGCTGCCTAGGCTTTTTAGGTGGAGCAGGTAGAGGGCAGTAGGTGCTAACATTCAGGATCTCTTCTCCATCGTACTGGTGCTGGGCAAACCGTGAGGCTGCTCTTCAGCCCGGATTGTAGGTAACCTGATTTTACATGGAAATAGACTGGGAGCACTCACACAATCTGTTAACATAACTCAGCAGCTGGAGCGGTAACAGTTTAGACTGCTAAAAGTGAGCCTTTTGGTAGGACTTCAGCAATGAAAAGAGTGCAGGCATTGACTGGGGTTCTCCATAGAGGTGAACTTTGAAGCAGACAGCTAATTTTTTCTAACACAACTGAGACAATTCGTGTCCCGTGCAGATTTTGTCTTTCGCTTTTAAAATAAATGAAGTGATAAGCATTATTTGCCATGAAAACGAATCTCTAGAAAAAGAGATTAATTTCCTCCTCTAGAAGGAGAAAAAACATAGGAGGATGATGGTATGAACAAAGCTTAATTAAAATATAATTGTATTTAATCAATGCAGTATAATTAGAAATAGTGCTTAAGAGTTCATTTTAATGGCTGTTGGGCTATTTGTATTCTTTAAATTAATATCTGCCTTACGAACAAAGATCCAACACAGCTCACTTCTCAGAAAGGCTCATTTGTTTTTCTCTTGTGATTTTTATGTAGTTCCAAGGAAGCAGAACCAGTAAACCAGAAAATTGATAGGTGGTAAAAAATTCCTATAATGCCTTCTAAACCCTTTGTATTTCCAGCCTGTGGCATAAAAGAATGGTCTGGTGTTAGCATCTACCTTAGGAAGCTGCAGGTCAATCTCTTCCTCATAGTACACTTTCCAGGTAACTTTGGAAGTCACTGAGATATTTTTGTTTATTTTTCATTGCACACTGAGAATAGTACTTTTAATATGCTCTTAGTCTGTTCTTCCTATTTCTTGGAAATTTATCCAAGAAAAGGTCAGTCTGCTGTGGTTGGATGCTCAACAGGAATGGTCAACAGCATGTGCAGGTGGTGCATGTTGTTGTTGAGAGTGTCCAGACTCTGAAGTATTTTTAACCTGTGTCTTTCTTTTTTAGCTGTCTTGTGTTGTTACACATGCACACAGCAGCAGTACTGCCTGAGACCAGAGCTCTGTCTTGCTCAATATCCTAGCAGCAAAGTGAAACCTTCTCACATTACTTTCTCAAACTCCAGCAGTTTGTGTTTCAGAAACTTCCTGTGCCATAGGTGGTTTTTGTTTGCTTATCAGCCCCAAAAGGATTTCCCGTCTCTCAGCTTGTTCAGTTGTCCCCTGAATCCATGTAAAGTTTTAGCAGCCGTTACATCCCCTGGCAAAGAGTTCCTGAGTTTCCTTTCTCAGTTGCATGGAGAGCTGCTTCCTCATGTTTGTTTTCCACCTGCCATCTGCCTGCTTCATCTGATGCCCCCAGCCTTGTGTTACAATGGGCAGCAAACAGTCAGTTCTGATTCACCCCTTCCTTGTCACTCATGATTTTACAGATCCCTATCATATCTCCTCTGGATCATTGCTTTGCCAGGTTTCGTAGCTGTTGCTCCTTATAAGCCAGTCTTCTATACTTTCAGTCCACCCTCTTTTCTTCTTCTTCAGCTCTGTACATGAGCAGAAGGATCAGAATTGCAGATAATATTTAAGATGCAAGTGTGTGAATATACAGAAACACAAAATTAGTTGCCTTTTATTTTTTTTCTGGTCTTCAATTTGCTTTCTCTAACTGGTGAGCAGGGAGATGATGTTTACACAGAAGTTTCACCATCCCAAGCTCTCATTCCTGGGTAGCAGCGTGCTTGTAACTCAGTTCAGAATCCACTGCTTTTGAGTCTAAATTAAAAGTTTTCCCTTAAAAGATTTCTAGCATCGTTTTTTATAATTTGCACTTCATATGTCATTTTATTACAAGCCTACTCTCATAGAAAGTTCTTTAGCTTCCATCCTTTCTACCCCAAATAGCTTAATATCATCAGGAAACATTGTCTCTTCCCTGTTTGCTCCCTTTCTCAGGTGATTTCAGGAACAGGCTGAAGAGCATAGGCATCCTTGACGTGAGGCAGCAGAACTCCACTGGTGTCTTTCCTCCACAGTGAAACTGACTGTTCGTTCTCATATTCCTATGCCCTGTTTCCTGTCTATTCACCAGTTACTTTTCTAAATCTGTTCAAAGGTGTTCACTCTAGTTCTGTGCCTGTTAGGTTTCCTTAAGAAATCTTGTGAGAGAAATATTATCAAATACATTTTGGAAAGCCAAATAGATGATGTATCTGAGTATAAAAAAAGGGGAAAAAAGGAGTCCCATACAATGCAAACCCTAAAAGAAAATAGCTGGCTGTCAAGAGAGTTATTATTATTGCCCATCTGAACTATTCAGTCGTTTGTGACAAACCTGGGTATTCTGATGCTGAGGGCTCTGAGGGTATGGAATTATAGGAGATCTATGCTGAGATTTATAGGAGATCTACGTGTGAGCTTCCCTAGATGGGGACTTCTCGTTGCCCTCACTGTTGTTTCCAGTTAGGTGTCTTGATCTGCACAGCTGATGTGGCTGCTCTGAGCTCATATGGTTGAAAATCAGCCTATCAGGCAAGATGAGAACTTTTAGCTGAGTCAGGACTGGGATGTATCTTGACCCTGCATCTGCAGCAGGGGCTGGGCATTGGGAAGCTTAAGCCAATCATAAAAACAAGCCCTAAGAAAAGGTGTTTGTCTGTAGCTTGTGTAAAGGGGTATTTTTAGCTAAGATTATTTGGGTCTTGGGTGTGTGTAGGTGGCTGCATGATGCCATAAGTTTTCCAGCAAAGCAGTAGTAGTCCTCACTGGATTTTTAAAATTGATCTAGTCTCTTCTCAAAAATGAGAATTAAAAATGAAGGAATTTCTTTATAACTTATTTTCCTTATAACTTATTTTCTTTGTCTGTCTTTCTTTCTCCTGTGATCGATATGCCTAGTTCACATTACTACAGTAAGTTTGATACTATGTTTAACCTAAGCTTAGTCCTATACAGTTGCAACCAGAGGTGTTCATGGTTTTTAATGTGATTCTGGGAACTAGTTATCTGTAATCCAAGCAACAAAAAGTATTGAAAGTAGGAACAATACTGGTATGCTTATATGAAGAGAAGAATTCTGAAGCTCTGAGCTGTTTGCATCTCTGCTCTTCCAGAGTCTCTGACTGTACATCTAATTAAACATCCATTTAAAAATACTGAGCACTTCTTTCACCCCCTGCCAGCAACATCAAGATGTAAAATTAATTTCTCTGAAGATTTGCATCTCACATGCTTGTAACATTTGGACCTAGCCTTTAAATTGTTAACAATCCACAGTATACAAATTACTTTAATTATAGCAACAGGTCAATATGTTAGTGATGCCCAAAAGTTGTGTCGGGGGTGGATGCTCAATTATCACATTTTCTTTTTTAGATCCCTATGAAGGCGGGAAATTCATTCCTCTCAAACTGCTTTTTTACCCTTCACTAAATATTTAAGCAATAGGTATTGGTGTGGCTTCAGTCCAAAATAATTTCTAATCTAAAGAGAATTTTTCCACATTTCATTTGTGTTTCTTTTCACATTCTTTAATCAGATTTTGTGTAAAGAATTATGTCCATCAGAACTAAATACTAATAATAAGCTAAATATAAATATGCATTTTTCCTTCGTCTGTGGAAATATGTGAAGACCTTGTCCCTGCAGTTAGCAAGAAGTCAATGACAAGTTTTGTTGGTGATCACATACAATATTGGCTGTGTTCTCCTGTCAGAAGAAAAATATCTTATTCTGAGTGCTCACTTCATTAGAGATCAGTAATTTACATGTGAATAAAGTCACCACATTATGTGATT
This sequence comes from Falcunculus frontatus, assembly GCA_013398115.1. NCBI lineage: Eukaryota > Metazoa > Chordata > Aves > Passeriformes > Falcunculus > Falcunculus frontatus. Next base: position 366,288 of record VZRV01006708.1, on the reverse strand, counting down.
GTGTTGCTTAGTACTTGCTGAAGCTCACTTGGTCAGTAATTCTCACGCTGATTCATCTCAGGCTTGCAGAATTATTTTTAATGCCTGAAAAAGAATGCAGTTCACTAGAAAAGAATAAACAAGGTGGGGTTTTCAGTCATAAAAAAACATGTTAAATGCAAAGGACTCTCTCAGAATTCTTTTTTCACCTTTGTAGATGACACATTAATCTTGCCCTCAGTTTGGGGTATCATCAGCGTTTCCAGTACTAGTACACCCTATGGTCTGCAAACCAGGACTGGGTAGGCTTGTTTCTTAAATCAGTCTTCCAGTCATGAACATGACTGCAATTTCAGCTGTAAATTCTGCCTCTCCTTGCTGTGCCTGGCACAACATCCTATGGGAAGGTTGTTGTCTGAAGGCTGCTGTGTAACTAGTGGTTGCATGCTATACAATCATGTCTTCTTGTAGGTCTCCACAGAACTGCACCTGCACCTTTATGGATGCAAATTGTACCTCAGTACCAGCTTTTGGTATGTACATATGGTCCTTTGCAAGCAGCAGCAGTATATTTTGCGGGCAGAAATTGCTGGCGTATACAAAAACCGGCAGGTGCGGTTTTAAAGCCAATTTTACCCTCTGTGCATGAAAAGGATGCACTGTACCTGAGTGCATCTACTTAGACTCTGCTCGAGTGATCAAACTGATCCAGTGCAGCATTTATGCTTTTGGTATTGGGATACTTTACATTTTCTGGGTACTGGATACCACCTTGCTGCTGTCCTTTGAGTCTCTGTTTAATTAAAAAGAATCATTTAACTATGTTTTGACATGCGTTGAGTTCGGTTCTCATAAAGGTTTCCCCAGCTGAACTTGCTTCATCACCCCTGCTGCTTTCCACTTTTGAGTGCTGCCAGTATCCTCATTGGTGTAGCAAGGATGGGGCACGGAGGGAGGCACAATGGGCATTCCTAAAGCGAGCAGAAGGCTCCTCCCAAGCAGGGTATGGTGCTGTTTATGAGGCTTGGAGCATCAGAGCGTTTCACCTGCAGGCAAAGTGGCAGCTGCAATTACCCATAGTAGGTGCAATATATACCCAGTTGCTACACAGCTGGCCAAATGTAGTAGTAGGGCAGATTGCAAGCCTGAGCTACAGGTTTGGCTTTAAAGACATCGAGCATAAAAGAATTTTTTTTGCATAATTTTAAATGTATTCTCATATAGTGGTGGTGAATCCTTTACAGACTGGCCTTCAGAATTCATTTTAAGTTTCTGGGGAAGCGTTGTCATGAGATCTTGGTTAAATAACTGCTGACAGTTTTCTCTAACATGAATTTTCTTTTACTTCAATACATAAATTATTGTATACTTTTTCTTTTCCCTAATCAACTACCTTGGATGATACAGTTTGAATTTTCTGATGTTCAGAGAGCATGACTAAAGACATGACATGTTTTTATATGTCATTGCACTTTTCTTGTTGAGGATTGCTTGTGCATCATTATTGGCTCTCCTTGTAAGGAACTCCTTAAAATATCATACTTTTAGTGAAAAAAAACCAAACAAAAAAGTTTAAAAAAACCAAAAAAACCCTACAAAACCAAAAAAACAAACAGTGCTAAGGTTGTGTATGCAGAAAGTCTGATATATATATATTAATTAGGGCTATAAACTATCTTTGCCGAAGAACCTTATTTCTGAATAAAAACTGAGGGTCCGTAATCTTTTCTTGTAGTGGAGAATCTGTTGGAAGGAAATGTTCTACCATGCTCTAGACAACAAAAATTAACTCCAGTTACATTAATTAAATAAGTAGCCTTGTTTGATAATATAAACTCCTTCGGTAACATTTAAGTACAGTTATGAATGAAAGCATAAAAACTGTATCCTCTCATAATTCATATTCACATTTCAGAAATTGATTACTGAGATTTAATGTTCTCGCCAAGCTATAAATCCATTTGAGAACAGAATCTGTCGCAGTGCATGAGCTTCCTACCCTCTTTGTCTTTCGCCAACTTCTTTTGAGTAGCACAAACATGAATGCTTACGCGTCTTGGATTCATATTATGTTCTCAGTCATGGATGACCTTTTACAAATGACTTCCAATAGTTACAGCTGAAGTCAACCACAAGATTTGGTCGTAAAAGGTCATATTCTAGTTATACAAAATGGAGATAAATTTGAAATCCCTGCAGCAACTGATTGTTGTAGGTTTTTGGTTTGTATCTGACCAACTTTAATTCAAAGCCATGCATTAGAAAAGGTTATGTTCTAGCTTTGTTTCTCTTTGCCTTTCTTCTCCTAATTTTCTTTCACTATAAAATTATTTTGTTTACAGAATTTTTTTGCTTTTCCAGTTCTTAAAGTTCTATTTCATAGGGCTCCTAGTTCACCTTTTCCTTTTTCCCCTCTCTTCTTTACTAGTGGATTAATTACAGATTATTCCTTGTAAATGTGAGTAGTGTCTTTCTGTTACTGTTAGGTTCTCACTGGAAAATATTCTACTTCCAACTGGAATGATTTCAGAGAAGTTGTTTGAGGCTGCTCTGCTAAGAGCATGCCTTAGAGAGTCACATTTAGACCTTAAACAAAGAAACAGGGCAGATTTAAACAAGTACAGTTTGTTCATGTAGGCATAACTCAGAATGAGTAGTAAATTAAAAGAATATTTGCTCTCATCACCATTGGTCACTTCCTGGCCTTATGTTGTACAGACAATTAATCTTCTTTTTATTTCTGAAATACAGAAACTGGAGTCTAAGGCTTCCCATGGTGACTTTGCTGTGGGACTCTACTTTGTAATTAATGCCAAGAAGCTGAATTTTTCCATCCCTGTTTGGGCTTGCTGTGTGCTTAACTTGCTCACTCTGCTGCTTCTGATTCACACTAGAGAAGCTTTGTAGCTCAGCTGTTTGTGATGCAGTTGTCCTAGCAGGTGAGTCAAAATAAGCTTCTCTGGGCTTGTGTGCTGCTTCCCATTGGTACTGGCACCTTCATATGCCATTTCCAGGGTGTTCTAATTAAGATTGTATCAGAATAGTGTGCTCCAGAGGTGGATATCAACTTGTCTTTGCTACCAGTGAAAAACCAACAGCTGACCATATGATGATGACCAGGATGATCATGACTCCATGAGGCTTTGCCAGTCAATTGGACTGCAAATTTCAACTGCACTCATATTCCTCATCTGGACAGGGGCAACCATATGTTCTTAATATGGACAGAACCCAAGCAGGAAGCAAAACCAAAGCCAGACTACTGCAATGTTTCAGTCTACTGTGAGCCCAATGCAGAGGTTCAGCTGCCTAAGACCATAGCAAGCTATATTAAAGAGAGAGCTGTATGCCCACAGCTGTATTTCTGTGTGGGGTCTGAGCATGTGGATTCAAGCTCTAGTTGCTCTCCAGGGTCTTTGCTTTCATGACAGCTCTTACTGTCATATTCTTAGAATAGAAAAACCAGACAGTTTTCCTTCGCTGGAAAAAAAATCAGTCAACCATCCAAGGCCATGTTGGTTGGAGCTCTGAGCAACCTGTTCAAGTGAAAGGTGTCCCTGCCCATGGCAGCAGGGTTGGAACTAGAATATCTTTAAGGTCACTTCCCACCCAAGCCATTCTATGATTTTATGATCCCTCACAGAATGACATACTAAGAACCCTGATACAGGAAACTGCAGTGGATGAGTGGAAACAACTTCCTTTGTGTCAAAGCCTGGAAATCTATTTTTTGGAATGCAACTGCGTAAGAAATTGAGCCTGACACTGGAGCACAGTCAAAAAGGTTTTATAACAGATTATGTGGCCTATCCTCCAGATGATCATAATATAAAGCACCATAAAGCACCACACATATCTAGCAACACGAAAGAGGAGGCTGGTGATTTGTATGAGTTCAGATGAAAAAGCAATGGCCCTTGCAGTGTGGGAACTGAGATTTTTTACCATTGGGTTTGGATCACATTGTGGTAAGTTTTGAGAAAATGCACATACTAAGACATAATTAACTGATCTTTGCTCGCCTCTTGCAGATGAATAGGACTGTGCGATTTGCTCCATTCAATTCCTTAAGACTGCAAGAATCTGAAAAAAGTAGTGAAGCAGTTGGATAAAAGGAAAAAAACTTTTCAAAGCAGTTGCATAGTGAGCTGTAAAACAAAATTGAAACAACCTACTCTTGTTAGATACAGGATGAATGCCAAATAGGCATTGAAAATATTCACCATGTTCAGCTGGAAACCATCCAAACCGGGATATCAATATTGTGTTGATGTTGCAACCAAATACGCTGTCTGGCATGTTTCCATTATCTCAAATCTTCCATCCTTAAAGGAAAAATATGACGAATTTTTGCTTTCCCTGTTGAAAGCACAGCCTTCTAGAAGAAAACTGGCAAACATGGATGCTTACTGATTCCATTAGTGGGCATCCTGGCAATTCTGTCTCATTTGAAACTATTTATCACTGCTGATGAGGCAGAGAGCAGGTAAAACTTCAAATTTTTAATTAACTTATACTGTAACATCTCCTCGCCCTAAGTACAGTTACACAATGTTAGTCAATGCAGGATTTGGTCCAGGAATGGATTTGAGTTATACCCCCACCTCCTTTCTACGCTCATCAGAATTAATGAATGAGAGCCCTCAGTCTTATTAAGACTAATGTTCCTTTGTCAGTCCAATTTTTTTTTTTTCCTCTGAGGTTCCTTCTTGTTATGACTTTGTTAGGTGGAAACTGAATGGTCTATGTTAATCAGCACAAGACATTTGGCTACTCAAGCTTTCGTAAATGTTTAGTTTCCCAGGGTCCTTTGAACCTCCCAGGAAACAGTTCTGCATCCTTATTAGAGACTGACAATTAAAGGTCTGTTTTCATATCAGAAGTAATCATGAAAAATTAGCTAGGGAGACCTTGGAATGCTGTGAGAGTTTCAGTGTTTTGAGATGGCCAACTTTCCTTCATTTGCTTCAATCAGTATCAACTTGGGTTTCTTTTTATGTTTCCTTCTGCCAGGGCAACTTATGAGTTGGCGTTGTGACAACTGAGAAGGATTATGCAATACCATGAAGATGTGATTAATATATTTTAGGCCACTGTAATCATATTCGGTTGCATAATTATCACAGAGGTGCAACAGTAAGCTAAACTGGGTTTTGAAGGCAATGCTATAAATGAGCATTTTCTGTTTATAGAATTCCTTGTTAGAAGGAGGAGGAAATGCTGTGCAGACCTGCAAGAGCTGTGCTGCTTACAGACTTCAGAAATTCTGACAATAATTTATAGGAAATGTATCGTTCTGCCCTAAATATTTTAATCTTTGTGTGCCAAGTTACAGGCTTTCACAGAAGATAATCTGTTCGTGTCACACCTTGTCTGTTATAAGCCTGAAAAACAAATCTGAGTGTTTCTTCCCCAGGCTCTGGTGCCATGGGAAATTGCTGCAGAAGTTTATCAAAAATGAGTGCTTTGATTTACTTATACTTCTGAGAATCTGTGCTGGTAGATCAGGACACCAGTAACCAAAGTGGGGTGGATCACAACTGAATAGGTTGCATATGTGTTTAAGTCTAGAAATATAAAGTAAAAGATGAAGCTGTTAATGTTTCTGTCACAAACTGGAAAAACAAAACTAAACTGGTATTAGAGCATCAAGTTCCCTCTTCACAACTGATGTTTTAGAAGTACCATTCCCAGTTGAAGTTAAATGAATACGGCTGTTTCGGACTACGCATATGGCTGTTTCAGAGCAAGGCTGAGGGTCCCCTTTGCCCCCTGAGATCTCAACACTATTATCAGTCTGTTTGGAAACCCTCAGATACCTGGGAACAGAAAGACAGACCTAGAATTTCTGTTCATACCCTGCCTTGCTGCCATGTCACAAATATTAGTAGAATTATCTGAAGACATAAGGAAGCAAACTTTTTATTCCAAAGGTTTTATTTTGACACTGATGATGGTTGCTTGAAGTATGTATAAATTTGGATTTGATGTTTGGAAGGAAAAAAAAATCCTTTGTTGCTAGGTCTTATAGCAGTCACGTCACATAAATTGGCAGATCTGTATACTTAAGGGATTTTTCTCTCTAATTAAATGCAGTAGTAATGTCTTGCCTTTTGAAATGAAACCTTTGTTTTTTCATCTACATACTTAGGAAACAAACATGCTGTCAAAATCCTTAATGTATCCAACTAATTGAACATAAAAAACAGCATCAAGCTGTTATTTGTTCTGTTGGAGTGTACTCATATATCCGATCTGAATCTTTTGTACCTGGTGATCTTAATTATATTTGAGCTGGAAGTAGTTTAACATTAAAGGGAATTACAGCAGATTAATCTGTAAACCTGCACAACTATCACATTCCTTTGTACGGAGGTAAGCAGGGCACGGAGTGCATAATTACGTGTTGTTCTCTGTGTAGGTGTCCCGGTTTGAGGCAGCAGGCTGAGTGCACAAGGCTGAGGAGTCAGTGTTGCCATTCCTCGTGACAGCAGCACTTATGGCACACTCTCGTGTCTTGCAGCTGTCAGTTACATTAGAAAACACACATTATTCCTCCCAGTAAGGTAATCCTTTAATCACGGACAAGCAACCAAAAAAAAAAAAATTTGAAAAAACCAACTTGCCCTGGAAACAGGAATTAGTATACTAATTAGTGTATGAAAATACAGAGAAATCTTTTAAACAATGTTTGTTGTAATTTTTTTTTCCAAAGTGATATAGCTTGAGGTCAAACCAAGAAGGCCATTTATCTCAACCAGTCAACCACCCATTACACTTTTTGCAAGTAGAGAGACAAAAGAAAATCACTAAAAATTAATTGGGAGAGGTATGTTTCTCCAGTCCTGATGCAAAAACATCACTGGAATCCAGTTGCAGAAGTTTAGCCTCAGTTAGCACAGTAGGAAAGCGCAGTGTCAGCAAACAAGAACCATAGCTTTTACTGTTAAATACAGCTTTTGAATCGCAAAGTATCAGTTATTTGTCTAGGATTAAGGCCTTTTCATTTGCTCGTGTTTTTAAGGCTACTCAGGTGTCACTATTGAGCCCATTTAGGAACAGTTTGCAAGATAACAGGTAGAGAAATGAAGTTTTAGAAGAAATATAGGAGAAGAGAAAGCTGCTCTCAAGCAGTCTGAGTTGTGGAAGGTATGCTCTGGGACTGCGCTGGCTGCCTGCTAGGCAGCTCCCATGTAAGTTTGCAGATGGCAGTACATTTTCCAGGTAGTTTGATCTTATTGCATAAGCTGCTACCTCATTGCAGTGGCTCAGGAAAAACTGTCAAAAATTTTAAATTTCACATGTGTACATCTACCAGAAATGAAACCTCTTGCAAGTGTCAAGTATTACCTGCATTTCATGAGACCAACGCAGGTGTTGCCTGACATGTTCTGACAGTTCTGGTTTTGTCAGTGTCCCATTGCCTCATGTCCTTTGAATTAGGAGCACTTTCTCCAGTGGCATTTCTTGAATCCAGCTGTTGAATGTTGATGGTCACCACAAGTTATCACAAGGCACTGACACAGAAACATCATCCTCAAAACTGAGAGTGCCAAAAGTAAGACACAGATTAGCGACTAGTCATTATAAGAGAATCTAGGGATTTAAAAAAAAAAAAAAAAAAAAGGCAAACAAAAAAACACCCCGAAGCAGGACAAACAAAATTCTGCCCACTTTCAATAGCTGTGTCCTGCCCTACTGTTAACCACTGGTGGCTGGAAACTGAGCCCCCTCTCAGCGTCGCAGGCACTGTTCATGTTTTTTCACCGCTTTTTGTGATGTTTCTCCTAAAACAATAGGACAGCACACACCAGGACTTTTCAAGCTTCCCCATTTAATGGTGCCAATATATCTCTACCCTAATTTGCAGCACGTCTGCTGTTACAGACCTTGGTCCTTTCTGAGCACAAGTGCTGACTATGCCAAATGCACGTAGTGGTTCTGTGATGAGGACAAGGATCATCTAGCGAATAAATGGAGGACTCAGTATTCAATTTAGTGGTGACCTTGAATTTGATCTCTCTTCTATCCTTAACAGCCTAGTCAATCTCTGTCCTGTTTAACCCATGTCATCATTGCTGTCGTATCATACAGTCACTTCTGCAAGTGCCTTTTCCTTGATACTGTGCATTTAAATCACCAAGAGAAAGAAGAGAGAACAAGGAAATAACTACCATAAATTCTTCTTCACCTTTTTCATAGCAGTGTCAGGAATGGCTGCACAGGTCTTTCCCAGTCTTTCTGTTCTTTTTTTTATATTTGTCTGAGGTAGAAACTACAAGTTTGATTGATAATGCAATTTGCATCTTGAGGTATCACTGGAAATACAATGGCTTGAAAGGCTACTCTGGCAGAGCACATTTTTCCCTCAGGGCTGACTTTAGAAACTCATTGATGTCACTTCCTTCCTCAGTCAGCAAGTGAATTTTCACTAATTCTCAAGACCAGCTGTCCATGCTGTCAACAGAAAGTTATTAAAATTCCTTTAAAGTGAATCAAAATAGCCTAAAAACAAATATACTGGGAAACAGGAAAGCATCAGTATTCAAAGTCCACAAACCTTTGAGCAAAATAGTGTTGATCTAACCAGAGATTTCAAACACTCTGCTTTCCTAGCAACTTGTATATCATTAGAGAATGCTAAAAACACGTACTCCTTTAATCTTCTATTACCAACAATCTATTTGGCTAAAATATTTGTTACAAGAATAAATCTTATTTCTCCTAAAGATGAACTCAGTGAGCAAGGGAATACATTTTAAGAAGTCTCCCCTAAATGATAGTTCTGTGGAGTTTTTTAAAAGCATAATTTTTATATTTAGCAAATAAAAACACAACACAAGCATGCAGGAAGTAATTATCATAAGAGACAATCTTATAATATAGCCTACAGTAATTATCTTCATCTGAATAATCTATAATGCTTTCATTGAAAAGAGGAGTAGTCTCAGGGATGGGTAGGGAGAATCATTTTCCTTTAAGTACAGTCTCTATATTGTGTTTTAACACTTTAAATATTTTCACCTCTTTCTAAAAATTCTGTTTGTGCCACACATATCAATATGGAAAAGTTTTGTTGAAATGGAGTATCGTTTCCAGGGCTGGAGGTGGCAGCCACCTGAGCTAGGCAGGCTCCCCTGATGGTTAATAGTGATACTGACAGGTCCTGTCCCATCATTATTATTTTTAAAAACCCTCGGGGTGCACGTAGCCTAGCTGGATAGGCAAGTGTGAAATTCCTGACTTTCCCCAATATGTGTGGATCGTCTCCAGTAGCAAACTGATACCGGCTGCCCTTTTGACAACTACTGTATTGCAGCAGTAAATGAGGCAAAATACTGTCCCTATTGGTCGAAAAGGAAAGAACAGGTTTGAGGTGTGCTCGCTGTTAGAGTCCCAGACAGCGTAGAAAAGCAGTGTTCTTTCTAGGTTTTGATTTTATCTCCAAATGCACACTGAAGGAATCTGCAGAAGAAGTCAAGAATAAGGAAACAAGACCATAATTCAACTTGCCACTTTGTGGATATTATCAGGATAGAATTTCTCCCTGGGCCAGCTGGTGCTGAGCTTCAGTCTTGACACAGGCATGTAATTTTATTTTAAGGTAACGGCAGAAGTTGCTTTTCTCCTCCAGTGGTCAAATCCTGAGCTGGATGATACCAGTCTCTTGGTCACGTAGCACATCTTGCAACATTAAGGGCTTCATACGACATATTATAAATTTGTTTTCTCCCCCTTGAATGTTTAAATTTCTTATGGGGTTCCAGGTTAGCAAGATTGGCTACCTATCTCAATCTTCTTTCTATCACATCTTTTTTATAAGAGAGGCTTGTGTTTCTTTTATTATAGGTGTATTTCCATTTCAAACTATCAAGTAATTTCTACATGTTAAATTCTGTTTCTTAATTATAGGTTTTGATTATTTTTTTACTACTTTGCTGTTTGTTGCTCTGCATGTCTCCTATCATATTCCTTAAAATATGTACAAACCAAATATTTTCTTTCCCTTTCAGAGTCTGGAAAAAAGCTGCAACAAGAGACAATTAATCAGGTATTAAGAAACTTTTGTACTTTTTGTTAACTTAATTTTTCATGCAGGAGTTGTGGCAAGTAAAAGGGAGAACTTCACAGGACATGCTAATATTAACAATACAGTGCGCTGAGCACGTGTCAGACAACTGGCAGCTCTGCAGATGTGTTGAATTCGTAACAGTAGCCATCATTTTGATCTAACACTAAGATCTGCCATTTAAGCCATTTAGTTCATCTACTTCCCAACGTGGTGGTACTGAGGACAAAGCCCAGAGGTAATTTTTTCATTGGTATCAAATTTTGTGGCACAACATTATGGGGTTTTTTTCCTTCTGTTTGATAGTATTCATTTTAAAAGGCAGGAAGCTATTGATACAAATACCTGAACAGCACATGTAAGCAGTATATTTCAGTGTTTCTTAGGTTATTTCTGCCATGAATTTTCATTGAGGCTGCACTAAACTGTGACATTGCTTGCAGAGGCATTTTCTGCCTTGTCTTCATTACTGTATCTGGAGTAATTACTTAGGAAAAAACTTTAAATATACTAATTTGTCATTTCAGCATCAGGAAATGCATATAGTAACAAAAATGAAAAAAATTCTCTCCAGAAAGAGAGGAGGAAACCTGGAGTTTGCTTTCCTCAATTATATGCCCTTGTGGATTGAAAGGACCTGACTCTACAGAAGCAGTGTGCTTGCTTGTAATTCTTTGGCTTCTTGTCCTCTTGCTGAATGCTGTTATCCAGATGGCATATAAATGGGCATCTGGATTGTTTGTGAGATTTATTTTGAAATGCCACTTAAAAAGCAGTCATTAAAATATTTGTAGTCCAGCAATTACCCTCCCTTAAGCCATCTTCCTTCTAAGCTATATATCGAGGTATTGGCATAATTACATCACTGTTATCTGCAAACTGATCACCAAGATGAAGGACTAACCTGACAGGGAATGACCACCTAAAGCAGCCTGGTTTGGGTCTAACAGCAATCCCCTGCCGTGGCTGAGCATGGCACAGATGTCAGTGGCTCACTTTCAGTGGCCTGAGCAGGCACCACTCTTCACCAAATAAACCCTTGCATGTCTGGACACTGATGGGAAGCCTAGTCCTGTGACACAATGTAATATTCAGAGTTGTTCCACCATTCTTATGATCTTGTCTAACTGATGGATAGATATTTATCATTCTCCAGAATATGGCATTGCATAAGCAAAGGAAATCTTTCACTTTTTAAAATAACTATAGAAATATTTTGGAATGTAATGGAAGTTTTGTGCTTTGACTGAGAGTTTATATCCTAGAACAAGTCTAATTAACTTTTATGACCAAAACTGCGTTTTAAATTTAGCCTGAAATGTCTTGCAAATCCACTTTTGGGAGTCCTTGTTGGCCAGAAGGGGGGGCACTTGTGTTTTTAAACCACAGCTTGAGGCAACATTGGCAGCGTGCGAATGGTGATTGGAGAGCTAATTCTGCACATTTTCTGTGTGACAAAATCAGCTCTTTGAATGCCATTACCCTTTTCTGAGGAAGAATGTATTGTGATAAACAAAAACATTTGCCACGTTTTCAAAAGGTGGATCATGTGCTGTACTCTGTGTGTCCAGTTTTGGTCTTTTCCTGCATGCCGCTGTCTTGCCTTCATTGAATATCTTACCTGCTCTGTCTCTCTGCAGTTGACTTAAGAGCATCTAATTTTGTAGGAATTTTGCATTCTCTTGATATGCTGAGGGTATATATAAGTAAAGCTATAAAAAGTTGATTTGGAGACAAACAGTAGACATTCCCATTTAAATGGATACTACTTGAGCTGGTGATTTCCCATTCCATCTAGCCTTCCTTTGGACTTCCAAGAACTGGAAGAGTGTTTCACAACAGAAGTCAATTTCATTTTCAAGACTGTCATTTAGGGCACAATGACAGAGGCGCTTCATATTTGATTTGTACTTTTATTGCTTCAACGAAAAGATTTGTACTGGGATTGATCCTGATGGAGTATCTGTCATGGAAGGGTTCTTTTTATTCTCAATACTGAACTTAAAATTTTATATGCAGGGTAAGATCTTTTCATTCCCTTTAAGTCAGTTCAGCAACAGGGAGTTAAACTGGCTGCCAGAAATTTAAGTGAGGCAGAAGTTCTCTGCAGAAGATGGATGATGTTATGACTTGACAGGAGCAGGAGTGCAAGGGAACAAATAGCAGGAAATATCTTGTTGGGAGGTGAGTGAAAGAGAGAGGAGGTGGAGAAATGATAGAGCCGCTGTCCAAGTGATCTCCTGCTGGGTAAACCCCTGACTGTGTGCATTGGAGACCTCTCTAATCTTGAAGACCACTGTGGTTTCTGTGTGGTTCTTAGCTCTTCTAAGGCCTAAGCAAAGTTGAGTGAAACATGACATAGATAAAACACTAAGGTAGTATCTGCTTCCAGAAGCCTTTCACTACAGTTATCATCTTCACTAGCTTTTGTTCCCCTTGATCATAAGACATTTGCTGGTTTTCCTCAAACACCTTTTTTGTCATTTATATGCATAAATATGTATGTTCATTTAACAGCAGTGGTCATATGCCACCAGCAGTCAACAAGAAATAGCACACACTCTGCTTTTCAATACCTGTTTTTAACTATGTTTGCAACTTCAAGGGTAAATCCTGGCACCAAGGTACAGCCTGTTTACTGAGCGTGTTGACCACTGCTGAGGAAAAGGTAAGGAAATGTGAAGAAACCTTGTGTTTCTGTATAACAGTCTTGGCAAAACAGCACATTACGGACCACCAATCAAAATGTGTCTGGGGAAATCCTTTATGTTTCATCCTTACCACTCATATTTGTCTGTGTTGTGGTCTTAATGTACACTCCTACATAAAGGTTTTTCCAGTGCTTCTGAATCTCTGAAGGACTGACAAGAATACATGTAATTGCATTTGGAAGTTGAAGTTGCTTGCACAGTCAGAGTTTTGGGTTAAAATCGCAGCTGTGTTTGGGCTCAGACTTGAGCCTGTCCCTTCTGCAGTGAAGCTGCAGGTCAGGTTGGGAGACTGGTAAGAGTGCTCCACAGTATCTGTCCCCCTGTTCTGTCACTGAGGAGCTTTTTGTCAAGGCAGACTCTCTTGAAGTGGCACATCCATCCCTCAGTCCTTTAAGATCTCTCTCAGGGAGCATTTCCCTTTCTGGACATGGGGTTGGGGAAGCAGGAACACAGAAAGGATAGTGATGAGGCAATGTACTTGCTGGAGCTGGGCTTGGACAATGGATAACTGCAGCTCTGACATACTGTCAGTATGTGTACACCTTGTGCCAAAGAAAAGAAGTCAAAGACAACTCAAACCTCTGTTAAATGACAATGTAGTTTTTTGCACAGACCGTGATGAGGAATAGCTTATGACCTGAAGGTTGCTTCAAGCACATGGTGTAATAAATCTATATTAATGTGAATGAAAACTTCACAGTTCAGACCAAACTCCTTGGCTGCCCTTGTGCACTGCTGTAGTTTACTCCAGTTCTCTCTTCTATCCCCCTCATCATCTCAAATGACCTAGCTAAAAAAACTTCAGTCCATTTATGCCAGCTTCCAAGTCCTGCCACTTTGAGGTTATCTGATAGGTATGTCCCTTGCTTCTGTTTTCCCAGTTTGGGGTCATATTCCTCAGTGTTATGTACTTTATTCCCCCAAAATTAAGAGTGTGAAAATCTATGAGAGAGCTAATGCATTTAGCCCACTAAACAAACTGAACTACTGTTTCACCCTCATGTGCTTTGTAGAATCACATAATGGTTGAGGTTGGAAGACATCTCTGGAGATCATCTTGTCTAACCCCCTCACTCACAGAGCAGGTTGCCCAGGACCACATCTGGCTGGATTTTGAGTACCTCCGAGAACAGTGGTTCCTCCATTCCTGGATAGTCCTGGATGCCTGTGCTTGATATTCAAACAGTAGAAATGCATTTTGTCATAGTTATATGGAATTCCTTGTATTTGACTTAGTGCCCACTGCCTCTTGTCCTGCCACTGGATGCCTCTGACAGGAGTCTGGCACCATCTTTTTTACTCCTCCCACCTCCTCCCTCCCGAGTTATATACGTTGATAAGATCTCTCCACGCCTTCTCTTCTCCAAGCTAAACAGCACCAGCTCTCTTGGCCACTGCTTGTTTGTCACATGCTCCCAACCTTTAAGTACCTTGTTGACCCTTCACTGAACTCACTCCAGCATGTTTACCTCCACATCCATTTATACACTGGACTCATTCCAGTATGTCCATGTCCCCTGCACTGGGAAGTCCAGAATTGGACACTTCCAGTGTGTCTGTGTCTCACCAGGGCTCAGCAAATGTGAAGTATCACCTCTCCTGATCTTCTGGAATTGCTCTGCCTAATGCAGCCCAGGAGGCTGTTGGAAGAAAGAAAATGTTATGTGTAGGGAGAAACTGAACATTTTTTCCCAACTGATTTTTATATGATAATATATCAGATAAAAAATTAAAAATTAATTTTTAAATATGCAGCTTCTGCTTACTGATAAACAAAATGTGCAGGGGGAGCAGGAAGGATCTCATACTCAACCAGACAGGGCTCGGAGCTGTCTACCTCAAACAAGTGAACAAATGAGAACCTACAGGACATGACCAGGTGACCCACCTAGTGGATCAGGGAAAAGAGTGGCTGGAAAGCTGTCCAGTGAAAAAAAGGACCTGGGGGTGCCATGAGAGCACATTGCTGGCTCACAGTCAGCTTCTTCTCCGGTACCCTCAGGTCCATTCTTACACAGCTGCTTTCCCATTGTCCAGCTCCCAGCGTGTACTGGTTCCTGGGGTTGTTCTTCCCCAGCTGCAGGACTTCACATTCCATTTTGTCAGATCTCATGAAGTTCCTGTTTAGCCGTTTCTCAGGCCCGGTGAGGTCCTTGTGAATGTCAGCAGAACCCTTTGGTGTATCACCCACTCCTCCCAATTTAGTATTGCCTGAAGACTTGGTGAGGGCACGTTCTGTCTCATCATTCAGGTCGGTAACAAAGATGCAAGACCTTTTTGGACCCACCATGGACCTTGTGGCAGTAGTGATTGGCCTCCAGCTGCACTTTGTGCACAACAGTTTCAGCCTAAGCAGTTCATCCGGTTTTCAGTCCAACTCACTGAGCACTTACCTAACCTGTACTTCATGAGGCTGTTTTGGGAGACAGTGCCAAAAGCCTTAGTAAATTTGAGATAAACAAGATCCAATACTCTCCCCTTACCACTGATCCAGTCATTTCCTCGTACAGGGCTATCAGACTGGTCAGGCACAATTTTCCCTTCATAGATCCATGAAGCATGAGATCTAGCTGGACGACAGTCACCAGCGGAGTACCCCATGGGTCACAGCTGAATAAAATACTGTTTAACTTCTTCATTACATACCAGGATGATGGGATGGAGTGTACATAGGAATTTGTCACAGGAGGTAAAACTGGGCTGTTTTCTGATTTTTGGTACAAACCAAAATTTCGTTGACCTTCTTGGCCACCTGGGCACACACTGGCTCAAATCCAGCTGCTGTTAACCACCACACCAAGGTCCTTTTTCACTAGACAGCTTTCCAGCCGCTCCTCTTTTCCTTGATGCAGTAGGTGGGTCACCTGGTCATGTCCTGTAGGTTCTCATTTGTTCACTTGTTTGAGGTAGACAGCTCCGAGCCCTGTCTGGTTGAGTATGAGATTCTTCCTGCTCCCGCTGCACATTTTGTTTATCAGTAAGCAGAAGCTGCATTTTTAAAAATTAATTTTTAATTTTTTATCTGATGTATTATCATATAAAAATCAGTTGAGAAAAAAATGTTCAGTTTCTCCCTACACATAACATTTTCTTTCTTCCAAGCTGATAAGGGCTGCTTCTGATAACATTCTCTGCCCCTTTCAAGTTCAGATAAGGCAACAGTCCTTCAGTGATTAGTGTATAATATATAATACCAGGACGGTGAGTCTCAGAAAAAATGCAGGAGGAACTCTTATCCAAATAAGTACAGCAGACACTTTTGTACGAGAACCTTTTCAGTCCCGTCTGGAGGAAATCATTTCTCAGGCTGTATAGACAGGAACATAAATGCAGTGTCTGAAGATAAAAATATCTTAAATTTTATGAAGAATTATTCTTTATGTGAAAAATACCCCAAGTATTAGAATATGCGACAGATTGAATGCTTAATAGAAGTATTGAAAGAAATGGTGTGAGGTTTGAGCAATGAAGGGCAGCAAGGACTGGGAAGTTGAGTTGCAATCCCTCTTATCAGATTTCTGTGTCCTGTCTTGCTCTGTAAAATGGCAACGTTTTTCTACCCGTGTTAATCAGAAAATAAGAATCACAATATTCACATGGGCTAGGCAATTATTATCTTTCCTTGGTTTGCAGAAATGGAAAAATAAAGTGTGAAGGTCAAGGCACTTGCATGAAACCAAACACTGTGGCTCTGGCAGGTGCACCTACCCTTAAAGACAGTGCTGCTCTTATTCCTGTGCTTCAAGGAGGGATGGTGCCTGAGCTAATTAGTGTTTGGGTGGCACACTGACCAGCTGTGGCACTGCTTGCAGATTAATGCATACTGGGTGGACAGCCACACAAAAACCTGCTACAGAATAAACTAGAGTATTTTCTTTTACTGGTGATAGACATGACTTAGCCCCCTCTAGTGAAACAGGGTCAGTCAGTGTGAGTGTACAGTGTACAGTGGATAATGCCCTTTGTCAATTCACAGTCTATTTTTTCCCACAGTAATTTATGAATGCAATAAATTCTTAAGTATTAATATTTCTGTCTAGAAATGAATACATGAGTTTGTTTAAAAGTGTATAAATATAGGCAAACACATATTTGAGATATTTGCCAACCTAGAGTGCATTTACATTTCTATTTCTTTTTTATTTACCAATAAAGTCATCTAATTTGAATTAAATGCTAATTGTGATCGAAGGGAAAATGCTTTGAGACCTCTAGAGACCTTAGTGTTTCTTCCAAAGCAATTTGGGAGAAATTGAATTCTTCATGCCTGAATATACATTAATATTCTTCATCTGAACTTAGTTTCATTTGAACCTTTTCTTATTATTTCTAAAAGAGCAAGATGTCTTGTTTATGCAGGAAGATAAGTGTGTTTACCTGCAGACAAGATAGAGATGGATTCTGTTTACCAGAAAAAAAATCCCTGTGAATCTTACCACAGCCACTAATGTGAGGAATTCTGCTTTGTGTGCAGAAGAACAGCATTAGATTTCAGGCCTCTATTCTCTAAGCACTTACGGGAAAAGGGGAGCCAGGGTTTCCATCCAAGCATGCAGGGTTGACCTCCAGGATTAATGCCCAGCAGTTTGGTCCCCCTCCTGCAAAACACATCTACTCATGCAGATGGGGAAAAGGGGACGGAGTCTCTCCTGCGCAGGCTCACGTTGATCAGCAAGGGTTGAGACACGGTCCCTAATACCTTTGGATAAAAAAGGCTGGTGTCCCTTTTCTTCAGAGAGGAAAATAGTTGTTGTCTAAAATATGAAATGTGCTCAAAAATTCTTGCCTGGCTTGACTTGTGAACATGCAAGAGGCATTATTTTGTTTCAAATATGTGTTT
Organism: Falcunculus frontatus; assembly: GCA_013398115.1. NCBI lineage: Eukaryota > Metazoa > Chordata > Aves > Passeriformes > Falcunculus > Falcunculus frontatus. Next base: position 348,689 of record VZRV01006708.1, on the reverse strand, counting down.
CAAATGCACTTGAAAATAGCAGTTTTGGGAATTGCATTTGTCAACAGCAGGAACTGTTTAGGTCATTTGGTTTGCTTCTGTACTTTAAGTTATGGAAAAGTAGACACATTAGCATTACTTAATGAATTAAAGTAAGAGATCAATATGTAATATACAGAGATTACCTGAAACTGTCATCTTCAGATTTAAGTTCCCTGTATACATAAGGTAAACCTACTAGTCCTACACTTCATAAAATGAGTACTGCATGCTTAGTTTGGATCCATTTTAAATTTCGGGTTAAGTTGATTTGCTGTGAGATTGTTCTGTGTAGAAATGTGAGTGAATGTTGGTGAAGATTTCTGGCCACTGACCACAGTGGTTGACTTAGGTTTTACTAATACAGAAGAGAACTGAGCTCAGAATTAAACAGTTTGGACACACTGGTTTACTTGTACCCAAAACAGGCATTGCTGCACATGAAGGAGGTCGGACTAAATATGATCAAGTGCTAAGAGGTCCATGCCTTTTATTAACAGCACATCTAGAAACCTGTACTCCATGCAAACTGGCTGCAGACTCTGCCCAAACACAAGCTGTCTCGGCTGCAGCGGCTCTGTGCTTATTTTCAAGTCTGTAAGTTATAGTGCAAAGAATCAGCACCAGAAAACTGTTATCAGAAAGTAAGACAAGCAGCATTAGCATTGCCCTATCCTGAAGCCAATTTATTATTCCTATTAATTGACCTTAACTATTATTTATTTGTAATAAGGGAGTGGACTGCTTTTTTTATTTGCTGTATTTGGTTGCAGTTGTATTGGTGAATCTTTAATCTGTCATGCAAACCTAGTTACTCAGTTTCTGATAATAACAGCATCTTTATTGGTACTTTTTCTATTAATTACGCCTTGATCTTTGTTATCCCTCCCATTCAAAGCATGCTTTGGAGAAACCAAATGCTCTGACTGTGAAGGTAGAAACAGGAGAGAGTTAATTCCAGATTTGAACAAGAATTGGCAAGTAAATTAGAGCTTAATTTCCTTCATCCAAGTTGCTGACCATGTGAATCAGCTCGTGGAAGTGGCTCGTGCAGACTGTCTTGCCTCATTAGCATGACTTTATGCTCTCTGTAGATGAAGACAGGGCAGGGAGAGGAGGGGAGCCTGGTGCAAAGCCAGGAGTCAGGTATCTATGAGGTCTCAACCAAAGACAAAGGGATTTCTCCCATCCCCTTATGAAGTGGGGACGGTACATTACTATACTCGTGATAATGTTACCATTTGTCTTACTCCATTGGGCCTCTCCACTTTCTCTGTCGGCTGCTGTGCTGGGGTTTAGCATTCACACCGTCTGGCTTGTCCGGCAAAACCATCAGCAAAGAGACGGGAAAGACTTCCGTGTAGAGTTCNGCTGGCCAACTCTTTCTTATTGCCATGAGTGTCGGGTGCCGCACCGGGGTTTAGCATTCACACTGGCTGGCTTCTCCGACACACTGTCAGCAAAGAGACGGGAAGGACTTCCTTACAGAGTTCAAAGAATGAGAATTTATTGCATCCTCACCTGTGGAGGATTCTAGTGACGAAAGCCTCGAACAGTAGAAAACATGGGATTTTATACAGGAGCGGGGGAGAGCATCAGGGACCAATGGGCTGGGGGCTGGGGGGTGGGACATAGGCAGGACTTTGGCATATAAGGGAAAAAGAGGTAGAGGGATCAACAGGCCAGTTAGGGAAAGAGAACTGGGGTACATTTGCATGGTAGAACAAAAAACATCCAGGGAAGCCTCACCCTAACCTGGGGATATCTCTCAGGGTCTGTCCCTTTTGGGGACTCTCATTCCCTGATTGGGATATTCACTGGCTCCCACAATTCCCCCTTTTCTATTAAATTAAAAGCTTCCCCTAGGGATCCCAGAATTAAATGTCTGGAAACAGCTGAATACACAAAAGACAACAAAATAACCAAAAACCTACAAAGCAACCCCCAACAAAGAAGCAAGCCACCCCACGAGTTCCCAATGTTCAAGTAAGTCTCTGATTAAATCTTTTCATCCTCTGGATTCTGGAGTAGATGCTTTAGCTGTGGGTGGCAGGCTGCAACACAATTCACGCTTTCCACTGTCATCAGTACCAAGAGAATTCAGAGGACAGTGGCACGACGAGCACTGGGTTTCTTGGTAGACTGTGGCTCTGGTGAGTGCTTCTGTTGGGGCTCAAAATAAAATTGTTAAAAGGGTTGTAATCAACAGAGGTATCTACCTAACGTGGCTGCGGGAAGGGCAGAGCTGAGGAGTGGGGTTAGGGAAGGTAAGCTGAAGGAGAGATAACAAAAATGTTAAGATTTGGGGAGGTGCCAAAAGGAGCAGGACTTATTCAGTAGAAGTTCTGGTGACGGGACGGCAAGTCGGAGTCCACGGTGGTGCTCAGCGTCGTCTTTGTCTCCATGCTGCACTGGTCTGGTCTTCTGGTTGTCCTGTCTCAGGTTCAGTGGTGTCCACGGGAGCAGTCTCAGCCCTTCGGTTGCCTTATGCGTTGGGTCCTGGAAGGTCGGTGTGTGACCTCACATGCATAACATGGAACAGTTGCTTTTGGTGGGACAGGAGATATATCAATTTCACTAGCAACCTGTACAAATTGGGGTTTACTACCTCTTTTAATAAAGATTGCTCAGCCCTAGAAATCACACCAACTACATACACCGAATCAGTGGCCAAATTTACAGGTTCTTTGAACTTCTCAAAAGCTCTAACGACAGCTGCTAGTTCAGCAATTTGTGGGGACCCTTCAACCATTTTGACATCATTTCTACACTGCCTGTGGGCCTGGATCGTTCTCCTCCAAAACTGTCTCTGGACTGGGGCTCTCTGTTCAAATTTTTCCGCACCAATCACTAACACTTGGCCACACCATACAAAAAGAAAAAGCTCTCTTTGCCTCTGCCCTTTCCTTCTTCACTATCTTGGTCTGTATTCTTGCCTTAACTCCAAGTCACCGTGCAATGAGATGCTGGACTTTCTGCTAACAGATTCTAGGGGCAAAAGTAACTAATTCACAAAGCTGTGTTTTGAAAAGCAGTATTTAAAGTTACTGGTATCTGTGAATTAAAATTTACCTGCAATTTTTTTTTCTTACTATGATCAGTTATTCTATATTGTGTCTGGCTCAGAGTTCACAAGGATTTCATTTGAACTTAACTGTAATTCAGCTACAAACTATGAAGTCTGCCTCTTAGTCTCTGCAGGAAGTTCTGAGTATCTGGTATTCTCTTTTTTTTCTTACTATTTTTTTCCCTCAACTTGTTTAGTAATCTTAGAGATGTTTGGTACAAGTACATGTGTTTTAGGGATACATATCTCATAGGAAAATGTGGTGTCTGTGACAGTAAGGTCTTGCCTCTGGCTTTTGAGGAATGTAGCATCAGTGATATGCCCTGAATAAATTAGATAAGCCAAAAAATTCATGACTCCACTGGGACGTGAGGGGTTAGTGATGCCTATTATCTTTGGAATAGCTGTTTCAAGCACAAGTGATGAATCAAGAGGTTTATCTCCTCTGCACAGAGGGTGAAGCACCTCATTAGCAAATATTTTCTGTCACTTGTGGCCAGCCTGGATAGTCTCTCCATTGAGAGATCCTCTGGGAGTTTGTTTAGCTCAGCAACATTACACTAAACAGCTGCTATGATATGAGAGAGTTCTGAGCATATTTACATCTTAGCTCAGGTAGCATGGTAGTAGAGGAGTCTGGCCATTCTGAATTATGTTTCCCAAACAGTCTTCTAGCACAAAAGAAGTTAGGATAATCTCTGCTTTTGGCAGGCTTAAGAAAACTTGAACGTACAAGTGCAGCTCTACATGTTCGTAGAACTAAAGTGAAGTATTAACAGATCCAGGCTTCACTGGCTTGCTGAAAACAGTAATCATGCAAACTTTTCCTCATATTTAAACTGTATACCAAGTCTGAGCTATCTGCCACAATCATGGTCCTCTGATTAAGACATTCGTCTAAGTGTGCCCAGTTATCACAGAATAATTGAACAGTTTGAGTTGGAAGGGACCTTTTAAAGGTCACTTAGTCCAATCCCCCTGCAATGAGCAGGGACATCTTGAACAAGATCAGGTTGCTCAAAGCCCCATCCAACCATTATGTGAAAAACTTGATGTTTTAGGCTGAAACTATAGGTTTCAAAGTTTTCAAAGACTCACAGATACCTACTATCCAAATCAGAGGATGTTTGTTTTATAGTCCTCTAGTATTCAAGCTGCCTTCAGCTAAAAACCTAAATTAGGAGACCCATCTCTATGCATTCCCTGATCATTATAGAGTCAGAGTGCAAACTGGAACATGAACCTTGTCTCAAATGACTCTTTGTCAGTTTTCTACAGAGAGGTCCTCAGTAAACAGGTTAGTTGGCAGCAGAGGAAAGCACAAGAAAACGGAATATTTCTTTCCTTTGCTATTCTTTGTGCTACATTTTCTGTTGAGCTTATTTAATTTTATTATTCTTGTTAGTAAAATTGAATATCCAGCACTAAGGCATTTAGGAAACACAGCACCGTCTGCACTGCAGGCCATTAAATCTTTGTAATATCAGCCTTTCCAATACATCATTATCTTTTTGCATGGTGAGTTGCTCTAATTGCAAACTGCCTAGATGAGATCTCACCCGTGCATTGTAAAATCACCACAAAGCATAATTGGATGAGTCTTAACCATTCTTGGCAGTAGTCAATCTCTTCTACCCCAGTGGCTTGTGAAGGTATTAAAGGAAAAGACAGCTTCGATGTGTATCAAAGAAGGTATTGGGTACTTGTTTTTACAGTGAGGAGAAATCCTTTTGTGGATGGGGAGGAGCAGAGAATTTCCAGCAATAAAAATAAAAAAAAATCCATGAACTCATTAATGACTCTGAAATGTCTTTTGTTTCAACAGCTTCACTGAGTTGCTTGCCTGCCAGTAGCCAAACACCGCACAACTATTCTATTAAATTCCACTTTTTTCCTTGAATTTAAACTAATTTTTACGTCTCTCTTCAGTTCCAGCCTATCTAAAGTGGAGGCAATGTGCATACTCTTCTAAATTGGGCTCATGGCCATTCTTAACTTCCTTTCAAATGTATTCATGCAAATGGAGAACAGGGATCTCTGCACAATTACTGGCAAAGGTGCAACACTTCACTGGATTTTAATTCTCAGATTAAATGTACACAACCTGCTGCACAGGTTGTCAACATGTCCCAAGGACAGCCTTTCATCTTTTCAAGGTAACCACAGAGTACATCTCCTATGTCAGGCAGCTGGTTCCCAAACTTAGCAGCTCTTTGGAAAGCCATAAATGGACATTCCTGTCCTTGGACACTTGGCTCAAAGACTTTGGTAAGTGCATGGGAAAATCTGGATCCAGAGTTAGTGTCTGATATTACCTGCATGCTGCCTGTTGTTGATGGATGTTCAGGTGTTTTCCAAAACAATGCTCAGCAGCTTGTGGGATGGAAATGTTAGGGATGTTAGGAATGTAGATATGATGGACATAGGGTTTTTTAAAAAGTGTTTATTGCTTTTGCAGGTTTTTTGTTTACTGGTTCCCACTGTGAAAAAAAAAAAAAAGACATAGAGATATTCAGATCTTTAAAGTGTCATAAAATGAACATTGAAAAATCACTGGCACCAAAAGAAAGCCAAAGAAAATGCCTCACTTTATGTAAGACTGGTATCATAAAACACTTAAATCCTTTCAGAGTGTGTGGCTTTCAGCTCTCCCATGCAGATAAGTGTCAGATTGTCAGGCAGCTTTGCTTCAGGAACATGGCACTATCTATTAAACAATTTCTCTTAGTTCTCTAAGAAAAATCTCTAGTTAAACATTTCTCATAAAAAATAAAGCTTGATTCATCTATTCATTCATCTCACCTTTATTAGATACTAACCTAATTATTCAGGCAAGTGTATAGAAAAGAGAAAATTTTTATCTCGTTCTTCCTTTTTTTTTATTTCTGATTTTTTTGAGTTAGAAAACTTCCATGGCAATGCCCCAGCCATTTATGCCTTTGGAAAGTATCACTATCCATTCCTATTCTTAGACAGAACAAGTTACAGCTAGCATTTACTGCAAGGACACTGTCCCTCATGGAGACCTAATATAAAAGGGCTAATATAAAAACATATATTAGCCAATAGTAGAAGTGTCTCAAAGAGAAGGGGAAGTGGAAAATGGAAGCAACTTATAATCTTTTACATATTTAGATAACGTCTTGATCCTCAGATCTTCCTGTATGATTGCTTTTCCCGTAGAGTTTTTGGGGTTTTGTTTAATGGTTTTTGTTTGGTTTGGGGAGGGAGGTGTAGGCTTGTGGGGTTTCTGGTTTGGTTTTGATTTGGGGATTTTTTTTTGCTTTTGCTTTCTGTTTGTTCCTTTTTTCCTAATAGATTCTTTCTTCTTTTGCCTCATCTCACTAGAAAAGAGCCCCTTTCAGCTGACTCCACCTATGCATATATTGTTCCTTTATGGTGTTACTGAGATTTCTCTGAATAGTTCTGTCCATCCTTCTCTGAAGTCTTTAATCCCACAAAAAATCTTTTAGTAGGGATTCCTACAGCGGCATTCACAGTTTCTGCAGCTAAAATGCAATCCTCCTCTGGCACCATCTTGGGATACCCCCTGAGGCTGGTCCGGGGTCCCAGGCAGATCATTTGAAATGGAACAAAATCAAGGCCACACACACCTTTCAGTCTGTCCTTTTCCCTGCTGTTCTAGTGAAACTAGGGCATCTTCCACTAGTTAATGATAGCAGGATTGCTGGAGAATTGCTGAACTTTCCTCTGAAGTATAGGGCTCATTTTAGTGGCTTTAGTTTGAAATTCAGATGGTTTAAGCTTCTTTGCAGAGAAATAAACTGCTAAATTCAGGTGACATACCATAAGAAATCATGAGGTACTGCCTTGTCCTGAGTTTTCTCTGCATTGGGGAACACCAGTACAGTCATGTATCACTGGAGACTGTCTTCTAAATTTTCAGATTTCCCAGAGCTGCTCTGATGAAATTACAATATTTAGTTACTTTTGCATTGTTATAATTTTATTCCTACTTCTGTTGAGCCTTGTATTCTAAGGTTGGTTTCTGAGTATCCCATATTTTTCATCTCATCTTTTTAAGTTCCAGGTTTCCCTTTTAAGGTAAAAACATTTAAATTATTTGTAAGTCTGTGGTTCTGCAGCAGCAGTTGTACGAATGGCACTTTGCCATTCACTGTGATGCTGAAACTCCCATTAGGCTCATAGTCATACCCTGGTTTACTACTAGCACTGCTTTCTGTTGTTATACACTGACTTAGCTCCTGAATTATTTCCATCCTAGGGCAGAAGGGATAAATCTCTGGACATGTGTGTTTCATTTATTTTAAAGAATAAAATATTAGACAGAAATAATTTTTTAAAAATTGTATCAGAAAAGCTGACCACATCAAATCAAATGAATTCAAGTATCTTTTTGCATCTCTAAAAACACCAGCATGCCTTCTCTCACAAACATACAAGTCCTGCGTGACTCTCTTCTTTTATTGGTTTTCACCAATACAAAAATCAGTGCAGTAGAATAAAGACCTGCTTGTCAGTGGCTTGCAGCAGTACAGAAAAGCCTGATCCCCTGGGTTTGTTTTTGTTATGGGGAATTATTACACTGCAGCATATGCTAACTTTTCTTGGAACTGCTTGTTTTTTCATAGGCTTTATTTCAAACCGGAATTCATTACCAATGTGTTCCATTCATTACCATTTCTTACATTATTCCTCTGAATTTTTAACAGCTTTATTTGATTCAGCCTATGACCTTTCCCACACCCCCAAATCCACACTTACAATCTGCCAGTCCACAAATAAACTTTTCCGTGAATGTTTAATCTTTTTATGGCAGAAAAGCCTTTTTATGTAGAATTCCAAAAAAGTTAGACTTATGGAAGCAGTCAGGCAGTCTGTTCTTCTCTGTCCATCTAACCATTTGTCTGTCTGTTGCTCGTAACAAGATGTTTAAAAACCTGTTGGTCAGCATCTTCCCTCTCCAGATGTGTAATGAAAATAAGCAGCTGTGGAGGTGTCCCAATGCAGCAGGCTTACCTACTAACAGGAGAAAAAAATCGACAAGGCTTAGCAGACACATGACAATCCACTCAGGAATGAGAGAGCAGAAATACCCAAATTGCAAGAAACTCTTCAGTCAACTTGCATGATACAAGACCCTGATATATATTTGATGTCAAAACACAGATGCAAGCTTTGCTGCTGCTGCAGTTTGTGGATTGCACAGTGGCTGGGGACATACAAATAAATGTTTGGGAGGAAAGTCTCATCTTTTCACATTCTTTGCAGGGTCACTAGTTGGTGTTTAGTTAGTTGGTGTCATTAATGTTGATGTTTAAAGAAGTCAGATGGAATAGGCTCCAAAGGCATCTAATTTTCCTTATCAGTTGTGAAAGCAGCTCAGGTGCAGGCATCTGTGTCACAGACACTTGTATGTGCATTCAGTCCAGTGCATCCACTTCCATCATCTCTCCGTATGTGGATAGGAGTAGGACCTTTTTGGAGGAACAATTTTGTCTGTCGCTACACCCTGCTCAAACCAACTAATGACAACTGTTTAGGAGCCCTGTGTTTGTCCCCTACCACGACTGGGGGACAAGGACTGCTCCAAGTCATAGTGGTGGGAGTAGATCCAGCACCTGTTACTGTGATTGTGCCAGTGCACTCCAGGGAATGACCGTGCAACTCCACCAGTGCCAGTGCTGTCACAGGGGAAAATGTCTTCAATAGAGAAAAGCACCTGGCCACCCCTACCAGGACTATCAGCCCCCTTGTGTGAACCATTTTTGATTTCCTAAGAGGTGTGACTTGAACTATTTATTTTTGTAGGAAGACCTACTGTGTGCTAACAGGTAATTTTCAGAAGCACATATTTCAGTAATTAGCCCAGCTTGTTCCTGAATTAGGTGTATTGATCAGGTGGTTCAAAAGGGACTTTGTAGTAACCAAGTACAGATGTGGCTTGGTTACGAGCACACCCCACCATCCTTGGTGTTGCTGTAGCACCATGTGGGCTGGGCTGGACTGTCACTGCACTCTAAGCTCTGATCCTTTCTGTGTTCACAGGATTTCACACTCCAGCCTCCAAGGATGCCAAGGAAAGCAGAGTGGAGGAGAAGCACTTCTGTGGGCCTCAGTAGCCATGAGATGGCTGTCTCAAGCAGCAGGCACTGGCAGGGCAGGGCTGACCCTTTCAGTGTAGTAGCTGCCTCCTCGGGGAGCCGACTGCCTGAGCAGCAAAAGACGAGCGAATCCCCTCTCAGCTGGTTCAGAGGGGTGTATTTACCTCCTGCTCTGCACCCATTAAACAAGACATTTGTTAAGGGTGGCGAGTGGCAGGACATAGACAGCACCCAAGAAAAGCGCAGGGCCTTCCTGCAGGACTTCTGTAAGAAATACAACAGCAGAAAGAAGCTGCAAACCCACCTGGTGCACCTGGTGTCAAGAATTTACGTGGAGGACAGGCACAAGGTCCTGTACTGCGAAGTGCCGAAAGCAGGCTGCTCCAACTGGAAAAGGGTCCTCATGGTGCTCAGGGGACTCGCTGCTTCAGCAAACAACATCTCCCATGATGATGTGCACTATGGAAAGCATCTAAGGAAACTGGACAGTTATGACCTAAAAGGGATATACACACGCTTGAACACGTACACCAAGTTTATATTTGTACGGGATCCTATGGAAAGACTGGTATCTGCCTTCAGGGATAAGTTTGAACATCCAAACAGCTACTACCATCCAGTATTTGGGAAGGCAATAATTAAGAAGTATAGACATAATGCAGATGAAGAAGCATTGAAAACAGGATCAGGAGTTAAGTTCAAGGAGTTTATCCAATATTTGTTAGATTCCCATCGACCAGTAGGAATGGACATTCACTGGGAGCAAGTCAGTAAGCTCTGCTATCCCTGCCTTATCAACTATGATTTTATAGGAAAGTTTGAGACCCTGGAAGAAGATGCCAATTACTTTTTGCAGCTGGTAGGTGCTCCAGCCGACCTGAAGTTTCCTAAATTTAAAGACAGACATTCCTCTGATGAGAGAACAAGTGCAGAAGTAGTGAGGCAATATTTAAAGGAATTATCGAAGGAGGAGAGACAGCTGACCTTTGACTTTTATTACTTGGATTACTTAATGTTCAATTATACATCACCACTTGTATAGCACCAGAATAGCTTCAGGCTTCTATTAGATATTTATCATTTTGGGATTCAAAACAACTACTTTGATATTAGCCTTGAAAGGAAACAAAGTTACTGCTAAGTAGAGTTGTCTTGACTTAGTGGGGATTTTATAAGCTAGAGTGATATCAATTGATATTAAATTATGGGGAGTGCAAAGAAAAAAAGACCTGTAAATGGCATAAATTGCACTAAAATGCCTGAAAAAACTGCTTTTACCATTATGGATTATACTATGGAAGCAGTAGCTCAGCCAGCTGTTGCATTAGCTTACCCACTGTTCTTTTAATGGTTTAAGAAAATAACATTCAGAGTGGCATAGTTCTCTTTCTGGTGTGGTTGCTTTAGAAAATTGGTTTTGAAAAAACTTTTGAATGTATTTTTACTTTCCATCACTCATTAATAAAGAATCATGGGCTAATTTTCTAAAATGTTTGCGGTGTTCTCAGTTGCAAGGCTTGGTTTTTTGATTACTATTAGACTGTAGCAAATTTTAGACCTGATCTCTTTTATTGAAGGATGCTCTTCAATACAAATGCATCAAACTAAAAATAACACAGCAGCTCAGCTGATGAGCAGCGTACATTTGGGTAAGCCTGTGAAGGACCAGTCCACTATCTCATTTTGATTGATGCACCGGAGTTGACAAGTATGACTCTCTTTTCAGAGAGCTGCTGCATTCAACAAAATTAAGATTTTAATGCACAGTGGGTACATCATTACACGTGATACATGCATCCTGTGGTCCCAATATTCATGGTAGTCTTCATTTTTGGTGAAATGGACAAAGTTTCAATGTGGTAGGTCTGGGATATTCTAAGGTCTGTACTGAGAAGCACCTTCAATGCAACTGCTATGACCATTTTGGGTCTGCTGGGGTCTGATTACCAGCCCAGCTCCCAGCAATCTGTTACAGAGAAGGTGTGTGTGTGCCCATTACCTCCCAAACTTATTAACTGGTTCTTCCCCCAGAGCTTTCTGAAGTCACCTGTGTTTTGCTCTCCTGCCTGCCTTGCCAGCAGTCACCAAGCCCCAGGAGTGGGGTGGGTGCTGCAGATTTATGTGCCGGCATGTGCACTGGTGATTTGCCCTAGAGGAAGATGTGTCCAGAATCCCACAGTCCTGGTTATAAAAGGAAAAGGTACCTTCTACCCTTCCCCTCCCTCTCCTCCCACAAATGCTGCCTGACCAACACATGCAATTGTTCCTGCAACCTGTCTTGCCCAATGGGTGGTCAGGGTGTCCCAGGAGGGGGAGAAATCTCTGAAAAATCGTAGGATCACAGAACCATTGAAAAAGACCTCTAAGATCATCGAGTCCAACCATTAACCTAACACTACCAAGTCCATCGCTAGACCAAATCCCTAAAATGGATAGGGAAAAATCTCTGTGCCCTCCCACAATAAAGATGTCACCTGCACCTTGCTTTCTGGAATGGTTTGGGGCATCTTGCTCCAGTGTCTCAATATAGCAAGTTGTAGGGTGAGGAAACATCCTAATGGGAAAGTGATGCAAGTAAAATGTCCTTTTCCTCTGTTCCCAACCATTGGTCACAACTAGTGCTATTATTGTTGTCTTTTCCTTCATCTCAGGCAAATGTACAGATTCAGTCCTTCCACAGGAGTAATAGTGGGTCCCAGCCGAAAGGCCAGAGCATTTCCAGGTATCCTCGCTGCTTGATTCTCCCTCAGTTTTCTCCTCAGAAGAGGAAAAAAGCTACCTCCAGTCTCCATGGTGCCAGAGTGTAATCAAACAGGCTCTGCTTGTGGCAGGACAAGCCACTCCAAGGGAAAAAGGTAAAAGCACAGTGGGCAGCCCAAGTCAGAGGTTGTTCTGTCTGTGGCTAGCAGCACCCATAGCTTAAACCACTCTATTCCCTGGGGCCATGGAGCAAAGAGGAGAAGGAAAAAGCCATCCATCAGCATGAGGTGTGGGGAGAAGCATGTGCTCAGCACCAGTGGGAAGTTGCAAGGATGACCAGGACAGGTAAACACACACACTTTTGCTTGTGTGAGCTGTTGCTGTGCCTCGATGGGCCCACAGGTGTTAACACCAGAAGTGTTTGGGAGGGGATAGCTGACAATTGAACCACCCCCACACATGCTTCTCCTCAGGTGAACAAAAATCTCCCCCTCTGAACACAGGATGGTGTAACTGAGTAATTTTTCCTTACCCCACAGGATTTATTTTTTATTTAACTTGACCATGCACTTTCATGACTGTTGCTCTCAAGTGTGACTATGCATCAAGACATTAAAGAACAGTTCCTGAAAGTTTTGATTTTGAACCATGCAACCTTCTAACTCATGTGAAAACTTCCTTGGAGTTGATCTTGGTTTGACCTCTAGATTCTCTGCTCTTGTAAGTATTGAATTCAACCTCAAATCCTGAGTGAATCTGTCTTGCCTTATAGGAAGACCTTTAAATATAGTAAATTTAAATAAAAAATAAATGTCCACCAACCTTTGGATGTCTATGTATTTATTTTGTCTTGCCTGTTGTAGATGTGTGTTAATTAATTGTTAGTTTGCAGACAAAAAAATGGCACACTAGTGGTGATAATATTTTCAAAATAGCACATGAGGAAAAAAGTGCAACATGTTAATAAAGAATGGAGGCCAATTTATATATGAGTTTGGTATGAATACTTTAATTCAGAGAAATAAATTAATATTAGTAAATGACAAAGTCTCTGAAGAACTTGAGCCATTGAGCTCATTTTAGTGGCAAACTTTCTGCCTTTCTGATCAGAGAATGACAGAGATCTGGGGGGGCAGCTACAATTGAAAAAGCTGCACAGTCTCTTAAGCTTCCATCTACTAGCTAGTCTTAGATAAAGCTATTGTTTGAGTCAAGAAGGGAGTTGAAAGAAATTATTAGCAAATGTTTGGTTTCTGCAAATGATGGGGAAAATGACATTGATTTGCATACATCCATGGACATGGACATCAGGTCCCCAGATTGCCATTCTCAAAATCTGGTATGGTTTGCATTTGTGATTTAACAGGGGAGGACACTAGTTAAGGCCTTTAAAGCATGTATGTGCACAGAGGCATAATTGTTTTAGCTGCACTGTTGTTCTATGGCTCTAGTGAAAGTAATTTAACTTCTTTGTATGCTCAACTTCAAATTTCATAGCCCCTAACTGCACTTAAAAATTCATTTTTTGAAAATCTAACCCAGACTTTTGTAAAGAAGAGCCTCTCCATAGTCATCTTCAGCCACCTAAGGGATTCAGATGATCTCAGTAGCAGAATCTAGATTGTACTTTGCCTCATTAACCACATTTTGAAAATCACCAGCCTGCTTTGCCAGGAATTAAGTTACATGATTTAAAATTAACATAAGAGTTTAGCATAATTGAAGTGGGACTGCAATATCTGACTTATGGGATTATAAGAGATAAAGGCATAATTTGCAGCATAAAAGATAACCTCTATTTTTAAAAGTAAATTTTAAAAGGTCAAAGTGTGAGGCTGTATTGTAACTTTGTTTCTATTTTGCAAGAATCCTGGGCAAAAACAAAAACTGAAGGTCATCCACAACAACTAGCATAAAATCTCATCTCCACAACTCTGCACAGATGTTTGTTTTACTTGGAAAATTATAGTGAACGTATGCAGAAGAGGAATGAAAATATACTCCACAGCAATCAGTGCGATTCCATCTACACTAGAGATCAGCTGTGGCATGCAGAGCCTCTTTTAAGGGGCTTCATTACAGTAAATGCTTTCTAGTTATGAACATTTCTTCATTTTAAGATCTCTAAGCACTTCTCTAATGCAGGTCACTTGTCAGAGCAATTCAAATGTGCTGTAAAGGCATTACAGAGAGTCTTTGGGAGGGTTGGAGTGGCAGGAGAGTGCTCCCTTGGCTCGTGTGTCTCTTCCAAACACCAGACAGTCATGCTTCCCTCCTGAAATTAAAACTTGATTTTTGGAATCTAATGTTGTACATCTGCCTTTCTTCTAAAATGAATCAGTATTAATAAAACCAAATTATTTAATAGCAAAATTTTAAACCAATAAATAAATTAAATATAAATAAGTTAAACTGCATAGTTGTGCATTTTTAAATTCTGATATATATGTCAACATAAGGCGGCTTCTTTTTTCTGGGTGGAATTTGGCTTGCAAAGCTCAGACACAGCCATTGTGCCCATCTCTCTAAAACTGCTGCTAAACTGCTGCTTGCTGGAAGTCAGAGGTGTGCAGTCACAGTGCAATCAAACACAGCACATACTCCCGAAATTTCCTCTTGTGGAACTCCCCCAAAAGGCTAAATTTATTGGAGCTACTCCTGCCTCAGGCTGCACTATCTTGGTGATGTGTCATTGGAGATCACTCCTTTAATTTTAAATGTAGTTTAAATTTAACTGAAAATTGCAATATGACACTTTGTGCAAGTCTGAGAGGAAAATATTTTTCTAGAGCTTTGTATTGTATATATAGGTTACATATAAACATCTTTGTTGTATGTGCCTCCAGGCTAACAACACATCAGAAAAGTCTTTTTAACTGTAATGCTAATATCAGTTTATCAACTTTATAACTCCTGTGATGCCTTCAAAACCAAATTAATTTTGTCTTGGAACATAAAGTCTGAAATCTGACCATAAATCATTACACTTCATTAAAAATATGGATGCACCTGTCCTGTATCAACCAATTCATGTACAGTTCAGAGGGCAGGGCAGGCACACACACTACTGGGAGATGGAACTATCTGACTTAACAAAGGACATCTGTTTATATCCCCAGATACCTGGGATTGCTTTTCCTTCTGAAAAGTGTCCAAGTGGGTGAATGCAGGAAACAGTCATATAATTTAGCTTAATGAGACTGTCTTCGATTGGTTATCATAAAAATACCTGGTTTGTGGGGGAACAGTTGTGCTTTTGGCAAGGTAGCTAACTTCAATGAGTCCCACATATTTCATCTATGTTAGATGTAGCTCTACTTGTGGCTGGAGTGACAGACTTGGGCTTAAGATCTTCATCCAGGTTCTGTAACTTCATGTACTTGTTGGACAAACATGAAATGCTCTCTGCTTTGGGGTCCCAACTGGTAAAGTGGTCCTGTAAATTGAAGGAAATTATAGTATGTGTCTTCTCCTAAAATCATTAAACTAAGTGGCTAAAGAGCAGTGGTTAGAAATTAGGTATTAGTATGGAATTTAACTCATAGGATATTCATTGCCTTTCCTTATGTTTTACTTCCAATGGCTTGGAGGAAGCTGGGGACTTCCCAGCTTTGCTCCAGCTGAGAAACACATCATTCAGCTCTGTTCTGGGCAGTTGGCAGCCTTAAGAATGCAAGCTCTGTTTCAAAACACTGTGCATCTGTCAAGCCTATCCAGGCACTGCCTCAGCATAAAACCAGTGCCAGGATGTCTGACCAGGGGAAAGTGTCCCTCCGGTTCCTCTGGGAGAACAGACAGGGTGAGAATCTCGCTGTCTCAATTTATTCTGAGCCCAGATGAAAGAGAAGCTGTTTTATTTTGGTGCAGTAGCTGTAAATAAAGTGATGCTCAACTAGAGGGTTCTGCAGAAGCAATGGATCCCATCCAGGTATGCAAACTGCTGCCTTGTCCTAAACACCAGAGCTGCATGACCCAGTACCCAGGGCCATGTTTGCCCAGCCCTTTCTGAGGTCCTGCCACTCCTTGTGACAGGCTCCAGTTTACCTGGCATGCTATAACATCTCAGGATTTATCTCCTACTAACACAGCCACTGTTTCTGTGACCCTGTGGAGGCTACAAATAACATGGGGATGGCACTGAGACAGACTACGTTGCTTTCTTCCTTTTGTCTTCAAAAATTGATGGGATTAACAACTGTGAGAGAGGGGAAATAGTCCTTACAAAAGGAAAGGGAAAATCTCAAGACTGTGACCATGACTTTTTTTTTTTAGTATATGTAATTGTTGCTTCCTCTCCTCTGTCTCCTCACATAGAATTTCCCTCCCTCTCTAGTTATGTCAGCACAAATGGCTGAGACCAATTGCCGGGTTGCTCTCAGCTGTCAAGTGTAAGCCACCTCCAGTCCAGCACATCTATGTTATCATGGCACTGAGGCTGCACTAATAAGCCTGCCTGAGAGTATGGTACTGTCAGCCTCCATCTGTGCACACGTATCTGTCTTGACTTTGTCATGTAGAAATTCTATCTCAGGGTTTGTTTTTTTTCTCTCAAGCTCCTTGCAGAAACCACAGTTTCCACAAAAGACCACAACACTGCTCGTTTCCCAAGATTTGTAAATTTGAAGTAGCCTGTATAATTTGCATTCAAGAAACAGCATCCTGAGACATAAGGTGTAGGAGCAGAGCAGGTTTATCTGGGCATTTCAGCACACAGAGAGGTAAATCAATACTCAGTGGATTGTAAATACATGTCAGTAGGATATTACATGCTAAAGGTTTAATTTTCTCAAGGTAGTTACTTTGGTATAAAAACTGGATGCCTGCAGAGTAGGACCTGCATATTGAATTATCTCATTTTTGATAAAAGCAGTTGCACACAGATTTTTAAGTTCTAGGAATGATAATAAGTTACAGTTCATCTGAGAAACAATGTGTGTTCAGAAAGCTGAGTTCAACTACTTAGTCCCCTCCCTACAAACTTGCAGAAATGCATTATAAATGCATGCATGTGTTTCATAAATGCATGTGCACACACACAGTATATGTATGTGAGTCTTATAACACCCAGACAAAGGTTTTGCAACAATGGTGGTGGGAGCTATATAGCTTAAGTCCTGCATTTGACTTTAAAGACCTTAAACGTGCATGAAAATACATACACATAAACATTCTGTTAGCATGTTGCAGAACCACAACATTATTCCAAGCAAACCTAAACTACTTTCAGGAACTGCAAGTTTGCCTCTTGCACAGCCTTTTTTTACTTCTTTAGCTCGCTTGGGACAGGATGCTGCCAGGCCTGTGGGTCTGCAGTCTGCCAGCTGCTCCTGCTTCTGGTCACGGGTACAGCTACAGGTTTTGGGAGTAGNGTTTACAGCATCTGTCTGCTTTCAAGGAAGTTATGGTGTTACCCCCTATCGTGCACTCCAAGCCATAGACACAAGCTGTCACCTTTGCTATGACTTCTGCTATTCTCTTAAAAAAGAAAAAAAAAAAAAGTAAAAGAGAAAAGGGACAGAGGAAAAACCTCTAATGAGAAGGGGAAATGTTAATTGTGGCTGGAGGTGGCAATGCACAATAATAAATTGCTGCTTTGCTATTGTATCTCTGATCAAAGTACTCTCAGGCTGAAGCAGAGCAAAAGCTCAGCTCCAAGGGAGGATGATGTTTCTCGAAATCCTCGTGATCCCTGCAGGTCCTCCTGAATAGCAGAGAAAACATAAACACTGAACCAAAGTTAGATAAAATTTGTCTCTGTCTCAGACTTACTGCCAACATGGCTCCTGTTTCTCCCTGTTTGTCGGTCTCCAGCCTAGTGGCTACAGTGAGTCCAAGACAATGCGTTGCCTCCGAGTACAGAACCTCTCCTAATGGAAGCACTCTTACCAAGCAGAATCTGGCCCACAATTTATTTTCTGCCTTGCTTTATTTAAAAGTTATGTTAAGACTGAAATTTTCAGCTTAAGCTCATGTATGGTAGGCTACTCAAACTCCAAGTTAGCAGGCAAAACTTTTTAGGTGGGCTGAGCTGCTGCTGCTGCTGCCAGGCACATCTCTGGGAGTTGCAAAGGTCACCTCTGAAAAGCAGGATGGCCCTAAGGGATACCCCTAAGTGTTGCTGAAGAACCCAGTTCTTAGGAAGCCATGCCTAACAGACTTTTAGTATA
The DNA here is from genome assembly GCA_013398115.1 of Falcunculus frontatus. Lineage (NCBI taxonomy): Eukaryota > Metazoa > Chordata > Aves > Passeriformes > Falcunculus > Falcunculus frontatus. The sequence goes on along the minus strand of VZRV01006708.1, from coordinate 330,651 downwards.
TTGATACATCCCTAAACAAACTTCTAATTGGAAGCAGCAGAGGCTACTTTGCCAAACCCATACCTTTCTGAGCAAGACATGGAGAAAAAGAGGGAACATTTTGGTACATTTTTAGAGATTCTTTCTAGCATTTTCAGTTTTACTTTCTATGCCTCCTCTGGCCCTCAAGCACCAAGGCATTTCTTTAATTTACCAAAGGAAAACAAGCTCTACCCACTGACACATTTATAGCTAAAATCTGCTCTCTGTGCTGTCTTGGTTGCAGAAACAGGCACAGGCTGAATGAGAGAAGCTGGGAACTTGTTATGTAAAATCTACAGCTTTTCCAGTGCTATTATGCCTTGACCCCTTATTTTGGCGCAGGAACAAAACCACTGAGACCGGACAGTTATAGGGTTTCACAGGCTTTTTTTTTTTTTTTTCTTTTCCCTTTTTGGCCTCATCACAAAACCCAAGTGAATGAATGGTGTGCCCAAACTTCTGAAATAGTCTAGGACTTTCAGTATCTTCTACACACAAAGAAACAGTGGGGAAAGATTTGTCTTTTATTTATTCATTACTTAATCAGGGCAGACTACTGTCTAAAAATATCTTGTTCAGGATCACGATAGAAATCTCTCACACATTTTTCCAATTGCTTGGGCTACACTATGATCCCTACTGTTTTACATTCACATTGTTTTCTGTGTGAGGCTTTAAATCTCCATTTTTCCCAATAAATTGCACTTGCCTGTAACATAGGTGATCATTTTCCCCTCCAAGACTGGATCTTTGTTCTGGTTTAGCATCATTATTTGAGTACAAAATAAAAGTAACAAATAACTAAATAAATGAAGCCGGAATAGATGGGAAGGCAAGGCAAGGTAAGGCAAGGGAAAAAATAGCTTTTTTGGCTACAGACAACAGGGACTTTATATGCATTTTTTACCTCTTCATATTTTGGAAACTTGGAAATATCTACAGTTTCTCAGGTATACAGTCAACTCTTTGAGGCAATGCACATGGGATCAGGGTGAACTTTTAAGAATGAGTCACAAATTTCTGACATTGCACAGCAAAAATTGCATTGTGACACTGTGTGGAAGTGCCCTTCTGTGCCTTTTGTACTAAACAGGTTTGGTTTGGAAGTCAAAACCAATTGTTGAAGAGACCATTCTGGAAATTCCGCCCTGCAACACTGAGGCCCAGGCTGGGTGGTTTTCCATCCCCTCCCACACCCCAAGAACCGGCCAAGCCACATTGGGAGCACCAGGGATAACGGTGCCGGTGAGGCGTGTAGCTGAAAAGAATCCCTTTCACTGGTGTGTTGGTTCTGCCGTGCTGCGGGTAAGACAAATGTGCTCACGTCAGTCAAGTGTGCCGAGTGACACTGAAAATCAGATAGGTATTGGACATGTTCAGCTTATACAAAAGGGGCCACATTAATCCATAAACCCCTCAGAAATTTCGCGTTCTCTGCATGCATTCTTATAAAGTTACATCTGTTTTTAACAGGGATCAGACTATTGCGACCTGGAGAGGTGTCAGAGAATCATAGAATGATTTGGGTTTGAAGGGGACCTTCAAGACCTTCTGGTTCCAACCCCCTGCTTTGGAGTCCCAACCTGCCTTGTTTCCTTTATAGACACTAATTCAGTACAATACCTGTCTGGACAAAAATAGTTTTCTGCACAAAAATAGTTTTCTCCACAAAACTCATGAAATCCACTCTAAACAGCAACTTATAGCTAGGCTATCTATCCAAAACATGAATGCAAGAAAAGAGATGACTGACAAGTTTAAAGAGGTAAGCCGTGAAGAATGGTCTCAGACTAGTTATTTTATATTAAGTCTGCAAATAAGTAAAAAAAAAAAATTATTCCCAAAGTCTTCTGCAATAAATGTATTTTTGTGTTGTTTTTAGTCAAGGGATTGAATAGCTCCAATTGCCATTTCTGAGTTTGAAACCTTTCTCCTACTCCAGTAAAAATGCAGCACCGGTATCACTAGCTTAATGTGTTGGGGTTTTTTCAAGCTGTAAACACAAAAATCTGTCAGAAATAAAGTTACTGTTCTATAAAGGATTTTGAGAAAAACATGCTGCCAAGTTTTCTTTAGAAGCTTATGGACAAAAGGACTTGTAAATATTCATTGTCAGACCTTCCCTTCTGGTTAGTTCATTGAAAGATGCACCACTGCATAAGAAAAGGATCAACATCTTCACATCTGTGCCCCGAGGTTTTAGCTTTTAGAAGGTATTAGTGTTGAGAGGGAAGATAACCCCTGTAAAATACATAGTATTAAGACAACAGTTACTATAGTAATCTACAAAGATAACCTGAATGATCTGAAGCAAAACTTTCTCAGAATGTGCTGCATAAAGCCCATTCATGGCATACATTTCCACTAGATATATAAATCCCATGAATATGAAGCTATGTATGTATTATACATATTTTCATTATATTATACACAAAAAATAGCTTGAACAAAGAACAAATTCCCAGCATTTGGCCACATGTCAAATATACTACACCACTGAGGCTCAGCCTTGCCGAAGAAAAAAAGAAAGAAAACAACAACACAGGACAGATTTAATTTTTTTAATTACACAAGGGTTGACAGAGGTAGCAGTACAGAGCAGTGTGTCTCAGTGTTTCTAGAGCTTTTGCTGCTATACTGAGTTAGATTTGCTGAGAGCATTACCACTGTACATTAGCCATGGAACAGTAAATGGGTTCAGACTTGGCTGAGAGATCTTTGAAAGTACCTAATATACTAATCATGGCAGCTGTTGGGGGATCTGAAGGGATCACTGTGAGGCCTCGTGTGCTTTAGAGTTTTCCTCGGCAGGTAAGTCTGGAAGTAAATATAAAATCACTGCCAGTATAGTTTGAACACGTCTTAAATCAGTAGATTGAGAAAAGGATGGCCAAACACAGCAGACTGGAAAAGTGCTCTAGTGTGATACCTGTCAGACAGAATGTCTGCAAAATTGCATGCCTCAGAGCAAAACAAGACTTATCTACAGAATGAGGGCTATATCCCCAGAAGGTCTCAGGAGTTATTGTGGAAGAGCAAGAAAGAAGTCTTCCTCAATGCAATACTGTGGCAAGAATGACTAATTCAATCCCCAGGTGTGCTAAAAGAAATGCCTTTACTTCAGAATATGCCTTCTGGGAGAGCAATATTAAATATGCATTTGAAAAAGCATGTTGAAAAAGTGGTGAAGGCACAAACAAGAGCTGAAAAAAAAATAAAGTTAGTGAATTTTCTTTAGAGGGAAAGACTGAGAGCTCAGTCTGCTTAGCTTATCAAAAGAATGATGAAGAGATGAATTGCTCACATTATATAAGTATCCTCATGGGGAGACAGTAGAAGTACAAGAGGCTTTTTAATCTGGCAGATAACAGCATAATAAGAAGCAGCATATGGCAGATGAATTCATACAAACTCCGTTTAGAGACAAAGACCATTTTTGGTGATGAAAATTATTAGTGTCGGGAATAAACTACCAAGGGAATGGGTGGATTTTCTCTCCCATGAGTTTTCAAATCTAAGCAAGGATGTTTTTTGCAAAATATATTTAACCAAATATAAGTTACTGAACTCATGAAATGTGTCTTGAGGTAAAGTGTAATGGTCTACAATATACAAAGTTAAATAGAAAATGTTATGTTACTATCTAGTCTTGAACTCCACAATTCATTGACTGACCTTCAGTTCTGTAGGAAATTGAAGTGGTGGCAAGGAAAGATGCTGAGCATTTCGAGCTGAGGAGCTTAGAAACAGCAGGAGGACTGTAAGTGAGAGCAACACAGACTGGTCAGGAAAGCATGGCTAAATGTTACCGAGTGTATAACAGTGGTGTTTGCCGAGTACTACATTTCCTGTGGCTGATAAAATCTGTGAGTGCTTAACTGAATTTCAGTGTCTCACCTAGCAAAGTTAGATAAATCTCTTTGGTCCCACTGGCTAAGGCTACATAGCCCCAGTACACAGACCACCAGTATGATGGGCTGGTTTCCCCCCTCGGCACATTCAGAGCTGACTGCATCCTGTCTGTGCTGCTGTTGCACATCACTGCCCCCCTCCACAAGAGACTCGACTTCTCCATTTCCAGTTGACCTGGGGCTGTTCCCCTAATTTTCCTGTGCCCCCAAGAGTGCCTAGAGCTGCTTCCCTGCCCCTTCACTCTAGTTCATCAAATCCTGCGTGACTGTGCCACTGATGCAGCTTTTTGCAACTGGCATTGCAGCAGTTTGTGGCAGGAGGGGAGAAAAAGGGTTTTGTTTTGGCTTTTTTCCCCTCACAGCAAAGGGTCTGTCCATGCCATGTTCAAATTAAACTATTTCTAAAGATGAAAAGCCTCCAGGTGGTTCCTGTACTACCTAGTTCTTAGTTTTGCTTTTCCAGCAGTAATTGAAGCCTATTGAGGTGGGGGAGAAGGCAAAGAAAAAGCATTCAATCCAAATTGTCTTGTGAGGGAGGTAATAGAGCAGGGCTAAGGAAGCTCAGCAGTCATTTAAGTGCACAGCTTCTTGTAAATCCTTTCTGAAAAGCCTGAATGAATCCCCCAAATGAATGGCCATTTTGTCCCTTTTAGTTCTCCTTCTCTAGCACAGAACTCAATGTGCAGCTTGTGGACAGACAGATTCCACAATAAATAAAGAAGGAGAGTAAAACTAAACCCACTGGAGCTTGGCCAGCAGCAATGTCAAATCTCTTGACTGATTTCCCAGGGAATTCTTGCTCTAAATGTCAGGAGAACATAGCCCTGCAGCCAAACCTGGACCAGGCTGATACCAAGGCGTGACAAAATGAATGACCTAAGTAACAAGATTACACCGCAGGAAAATTAAAACTTCAGAAATGTGCAAAGATCACATTTCAATAAGAGGTGTTTTATGTAAGATCCTTTTAGTAGACAAAGCTTAACCCAAACTTATAAAACATAAATTGGTGAGGGGATGGGGATTTATTAGTGGCAACAGAATGAAACTTTAATCACTCAGAAAAAAAAAACCTGAGAGTTTCTGCAAATGGTTTCTGAAAAGGCTCACAGCCTGCTCTTAAACGCTCTTGTCGACAGGAGCCAAGGAAGGTCAAAGGAATTTGGTCTCCTAGGAGCCTGCACCACTTTGAAAACAGCAACTAAGTCCTCCATCACTAGGGCACTTGTACAAATCCTCTTGGAGTCTGCCCTGCCAGTGACAGCAAGTGTCCCTTTTGCTGTGGTTACCTGCAGCCACTCATGCCCATGGGATTGGAAGGAGCCTAAACAGCTTCGGGATTTCTGATCCTCCATCAGCTGTAGTTGAAACTGGTTGGTGGGTTCCAGACCTGTTGAAAAGGGCAGGAACACCTAGAACAAAGAGAAGGGAAGAGAGAGAGAGAAAACACAGGCATGTAAACCTCCTTGCTTTTGGAAACTAAAAGTCTGAAGTGGTGTTGAGAGGAGTTGAGCAAGCTGAGGAACTTAACTGCAACATATGGAAGGACAGAGTCCAGATCCACTGGGTGCAAGTGGAAAAGGACTAAGACACTGAGAAAACACACAGTGCTTCTAAATTGTGTTATTTTTTTAGGTTTTGGTGTTTCTTTTAATCTGTTTCAGTCTTGGCTGATAAACCCCAGTCTGACAGAGTTCCCCAGGATGGGTATCTATGAGATTTGCCATAGCAGCAAAGGGACTCTTCCCACACTGCTATTCAGTGAGGTGATGGAATCTAGTGCTGGGAGTTTTTCTGCCCGTCTCCCTCATATTGTTTTAGCTGGAATTAGCTGTTTGCACATTCCTCTCTGACTTTGGCAGTGTGCCTTCTCCTCCATAACCGACCAAACTGAAATCCCAGATCCAGCACGCTTCAACTGTCTGGGAAGTTCTTGTTCAGAATGGGGATGTCTTATGTGTTGCAGCCTCTTCTCACCATGGCTTAAGTTCCTACAGAGATCTTTAATTCATGATGCCCTAGAAATTACTGTAGAAACTCAGACTTAATGTTCAGTGAAGGAGAAGCAGAGACACAGCAAGATTCCTATGCACATTTCCCCCCACTCTGACATGGATTAAGTTTTAACACCATCCTTAAATTTTTGATAATACTCTTTTGTAAGTTATTTCCCTAACTCTGTTGAGCACAGTAGCAGGAGTATTTCACTGTTGGATAGAGGTCCAAAACACGTTAACCCAGGTTTTATAAAGATGAAAATATATAAGGGAAAAAAAAGAAAACTATGAACAAACAAAAAGAACCTATATGGTCCAAGCTCCCAACACTGACAAATTTACCCCTGGAAAACCTGGAGCAGCTTTCCTCTGATTTTCAGTGCCATCTCAAGGGATGCCTTCCTTGCTTTCTGTGCTTTCAACAGAACAGAGTCTGTTTGTTTGATCAGAGCTGGCACACTGCAGTTTGCTCCAGGTTTGTGCCCGAAGCATTGCCTTTCTCTGTTTTATATGGCCACAACCTTTGTCTAATCCTCCAGAAGATCTTTCGCAATAAGAATGGTAGCAGTGACAGAAGCTATTAATGTTCTGGCTTCTCCATGTGGCAGTGATCTGCTCTGCAGATCAAAAACAGCAGATATATGGTATCTGCAAGTAAAGGAAAAGCAATTACTGGTTTTGCCAGGTGAAGTTTTTTTATGAACAAACAGACATGCCAAAAGAAGCAGAGTCTGCAAGGTGCCAAAGAACAAATGAGTTTTTTTCTGAAATCACTCTAGCAGGTTATGAAGGGCTTAGATTGAAAAACCAAGTACGGCAAATGAAAAAGCAGAGATGTGTAATGATGACTGTACACAGCCACCCCCTCCCGCCCATCCCTTGACTAAGCTCAAGACATACGCAAATGAAGTAAAGCTTGAAAATAAAAAAAGCAAGCATCAAGCCTGCAGTTTCTCTTTTGCCATCCAGTTGTGCGTGTCTTTTGGTATTCTTTTTGGCTTTAGAGGAGGAGTAGGCAAAATTGAGATAAACACCTACATTTGTACATTATGATAACCTGTATTTGCCATAAATTGTGGTTTGTAGGCATTTAATATATGGACATGACTTTTTTATTGCTGCGTCGACAAATTTGTCTAGGGCATCCTTAATCGATAGTGTTATACATTATACTTGCTTTTCACTGTTGTAAATTATTATCTATACTCTCCTACCAGAAGCTCGGGAAGGACTTTCTGTCCATGGTTTCCCAGAGCAGTTCTTCAGATCTGACACTGTTTACTCATGGTTAGAAGGATTATCTGGTACAATGTGTCTTGAACAGGCTGGCTGATCATGTGAAACTTTGATTTTTCAGTGTTGCTGCATGGATGTGTGGCTTTAACTGTAGCTTAACCTCATTTTACATTTGAACGTCTTCCTCAGAACGTTTTCTATATAACTTATGCACAGATTCTTCTACTGCGTGCAGAGGTCTGAGACAGATTTCCTGTATATTTTGTTCCATTCTCACCCATGTCTTCTTCAAGTGACAGTTTCTATGCATTCCCTAATGAAATAGTTGTGCCTGGGGCCTTAGGCAACTTTGTGGTTTTTCTTACTACATGAAGGGCTGTTTTTCATTGGATTGTTTTCATGCTGTTGGGGCACTGAGTAATGACCATGTGAATTTCCTCAAAAGACAGCATCATGGTCTAATTTAAACACTATTTTCCAGTGGCCTCGTTTTGGCATTCCACACTAGGCAAAACTTCATTGAATTTAGCAACTTCAACAAACAAAACCCGATATAAGAATTATATAAAGCTATTAGAAAGCATCCAAAGGAGGGCTACAAAAATGGTGAAGGGTCTAGAGGGGAAGCCATATGCAGACTGGCTGGGTTCACTTGGCTTCTTCAACTTGAAGGAAAGGAGACTGAGGGGAGACCTCATCACAGTCTAGAGCTTCTTTATGAGGGGCAGCAGAGAGGCAGGTACTTAGCATTTCCCCATGATGACCAAAGATAAGACCCGAGGGAACAGCACGAAGGTGTGTCAGGGTTTAGGTTGCACACTAGGAAAAGGTGCTTCACTCAGAGGGTGGTTTGGCAGTAGAACAGGCTCACCAGGGAAGTGTTCACAGCACCAGAGCTCAAAAGGTCTTTGGTCAATGCTCTCGGGCACATGGTGTGATTCTTGGGGCTGTCTTGCAGTGCCAGGAGTTGGACTCGATCCTAGTGGGTCCCTTCCAACTCAGGATATTCTATGATTCTATGATTTTGTAACCAGTAGACTTCTAGTAAGGTACTAATAGGCATTTTAGACGGATAAAACTCCCCGGCTGCAGAGCTACCAGGGCTTTTTTTCCCTTCAATACAGTGAGTGGCAGAAAAGAAACTGAGAAGCCTTTGAGTCCTTCCCATCGCCGGGCGGCCCCGCGCCGCAGGAGCACAGCACGCTCGCTCCGGCCCTGGCCGCTTCTTTTTGCCCGGCAGCCGCGACCCCCCTTCACTGACTGCGGGGGCACATGACCGCAGCCGACCCGCAGCCGGTGCTCCGGCGGCCGTTCCTCGAGTGCCGCCCGCCCGCCCGGCGCAGCAGGTAGGGGACTGCGGCCGCACGCTCGGGAGCCGTCCCGCCCCCGCCCCGGCCCCGGCCCCCGCCCCGGCCCCGCCGCTCACCCGCGCCCGCCGGGGAGGCATGAGCGACGGAGCGGCCGCTCCGCGCCGCGGGGGAGTGCGCGGCCCTGCGCGGGGCGCGGAGCGAGGGAGGGAGGGAAGGAAGGGGGCAGGCAGGAGACAGGCAGGAGACAGGCAGGCGGGCGGGAACAGCCCCCTCCAGACCAAAGATGACTTTATGGGAACGCTTCGGCGAGGGGGGGCGCGGCCGCGGGAGAGGACTGTGCGGCGCCGGCAGGAGCGCGCAGCCAGGGGTGCGGCTCCGCGTTGTTGCCATTCTCCTGCGCTTTGCACCGAGGGATGGCAGCCAGGCAGCGGCTGCCCCTTCCCGAAGGCACTAACGGAGCTTGTCGGTCGCTCTGGGGTTTTAACATCAAAGGTGCGAAGGGTGCAAAGGGAAGCAAACTCCCTTTCTCTTTCCGCATGCTAAAACTTTGTTCTGTTGTCCACTTGCGATCCTGCAATGGAGGGTCTCGTGTGCAGAAAGCCCGGGTACGGCACAGCTAAAAAGTTGCGGTACTGAGCTCACGATGCTCCCCACCTCCTGTAGATATCCATGCCAGTCGCTCGTCAAACATCGTTTTGGAAAATGAGGCAAAATGGTTACAAGCGAGCCCGGCGACAGTGCCTTTGTTTTGCAACAGTGGGCTGTCGCCCTCCTCCCTCAAAGTTGGCCGGCAGGTGCCCGACGTCCATCTGAGCTGCAGCCGGCGGTGCCAGCTCAGGTCGGGCAGTGTGGGAGTTTGCACTGGAGATGCCACTGTAAATAGTCACTGCATGCACAGAACTTGTGTGTGACAGCAGTGTCGTGTGGAGTGGCTGGCCTCAAGCCTGCGTCCAGGATGTGTGCTCTGCTACTTGAAATTATATTAGTTCGAAAACGAAGAATTTTAAAAATACTGTTTGACTTTTGTACCAAAGCCTTTGTTATGATTTATAGTGTTATGGCTTTGAAGCCATAACCATGCCTGAAGCCCTGCTGGCAACGTGATCTGCAAAACCCACCTTGCATCCTATCAGACACAATTTACTGTGTAATCTTGTAGTCCAGGCCAGAGAATTTCATGTGTGGCCACATGTGAAATTAATGTGTGACCATAACATGAAAGCGTGTTTCTGTTGTGTTTTGGATTTATCTAAGGAAGCCATGAACAACAACTACTCTGAAAAAGCTGTTTTTACAACTTTGATGGCAAATCTTAGCTGCTGAGAGATCCCATTTTAGTTTCAGACATGTCACAGCCATCACTCTGTCTCATCTCCAGCCTTTAAATTTAACTACATGCTGAATAAATAGTGCATGTTCAAGATGGTTTTGATTTCTAAGTCGCTGATTGCCTTTGGATTTAAGTGAAAACCTGGACTCAGGGCTCAAACACAGTATTAAGCTTTTATTAACCTTTATAGGGGGTTTTGCCATAGGGAGGAAAGGTGTGCAGTTTGAAAGAAAAATTTGGCCCTGGCAGCTGGGCATTTTGCTTGGTGTGGAAATAGTAGAAAAATAGATTGCTTAAAGAAAACATGTATGGATTAAAAATAGATGTTTAGATCATTAACTGTCAGTATGGCTGACGGAGTTCTATGAAGCACGATGTTCTAGAAAAACAAAAACTTGTGTTGATGAGCCAGCTTCTGTGTTTGAAGCTTCTGGCTTGCAAGCAGCATTTTTGCATTTTCAGGGCTGCAGATAATATTGACTGAATTGACTGGATGTGCTCTCATCAAGAGAAACAATATGAGATCTGTCCTTCATAAATGGTAACCTCCTTCTGGTCAGGCCCACCAGCAGTCCAGTAGAAGGTGTGATCTTCCACATGCACATGCACACATACTCACTCTTAAGGTGATTTTCCAAGATACTCCATGACTAGTGAGAAGCCAACTGCATGATCTTAATGCAAAATACACCTTTTTCTGTCCACTTTCCGGGATGAAGGTGTGTAATTAATTTGCTGATCACACTATTCTCTGAGTACAGAAAGAGATGGCCAGGCACACTTGAACAAAGACATCAGGAGTCATCATGCTTCCATAAATCTGCATTCCCCCCACAGAGCCCTTGGTGGTTGGAAATTTTTCATAACTCTTGAATATAACACCAAGGCTTGCATTTTGGTCATGGAAATCCAGGTTGCATCCCAGCTGAGCTGAGGGATAAAGGAGTAGATGAGTGCTGCTTCCCTTGTCTGTGCACCCAGGTTTCTCTTCCATGGGCTTCACAATATGTGTCATCCATATGTTCACCTGGAACACGCCCATGGAACTGGGAAATGAGCTTTTCTCAGTATGGATATAGCACCTATATCTTACTCAGGTCACTAAGATAAATTATTAGTGAGGAAGCAGTAAGGGTATCAGAAGTAAGCCTTTAAGTTCCAGTGTGATTCTGGGCATAGGGTTCAAAGGTAAGAACAGCCAAATACCTGTGAGCTTCAGCTTTGAGGGAGGCAATGATTTTGGGTTCATTTTGTACAAAAAGTCTAGTCTAGATGGTTGGTCATTAACTGACTGTTAATATGAGATCTTACAAAAACATCTTTCCATTTGTCTTGAGTTCGACCTAAAATCAGAAGATTTGGGGTGTTACTTCATTCTGTTTTGAGGTTCTGGCTTCACTTCTCTGGTAGAACAAATCTCACCCAAGTGTCTCAGATCACAAGCACTTTACAGGAGCCATTTTTAGGAGAGAATGTAATTCTTGTTCTCATCTGAGAGTTTAGAGAACTGAGCTAGAGCTCAAAAGGCCTATCCAAAATACAGAGTAAATTAGCATAGGAAATGAGTCAGGGAAACAACTTATTTGCTCCAGTCACAGCATTAAATTGCTTTTCCCTAACTCACTGGAACTGTTAAGAAATTCATGGGCCATTCCTCTTGCAATGACTTGAAAAGAGCAGACATGCCTTTTATGCTTCTTTCTGATGTAACTGGTATTAAATATGCATTGTAGCTCAGTTACCTTAGATAACTGAGTATAAATTCATCCATCTTCCACTTAAAATTCTGTTCCCAAATGTAGCAGCTGAATAGTCTTTCTTTTGTTTTCTACTTTTTGGATGGGTTGGATGTTTCTTGCTTTTGTTTTTAGAGAAGAATCTTTTTAGCATTCCTTAGAAACTAATTAAAATGCTTCCCTTTTGGCTTATTCTCCTAATTTATTAATACCACAAATAACTTTTCTTTGGTGACCCACTTACATAGGTATCTGAACATCTAGCAAAATTGTAATTCATCAGGAAGGCAGTGTAGACTAATAAATAGCATCTCCAGACAGGAAGAAAAGCCAAGACACTTCTTTCCTTGCCATTCAGAGTTTTACACACCACACATTCAGAAAATATTGCTCTGTTCCCCAGCTCAATCCAATGCCATTAGCCCAAAAGAAAGCACTTTATTGATTACACAATTGATTTAAAGGTCAGAATGTAGGATTGCATCTATTCTCCTGCCTGAATTCAATTTTCACCCAATTTCCACAGTGAAGAAACTGCTCTTTGCATAAATATAAATTGAAATATTGGTCTGTGTGAGTGTTCAAGCAAATAAACTTTCTCTTCTAGCTCCCAGGGTAACTCCTCAACACTATGCTGTCGTCAAAACCACTAGGCTTTGACTAAGATACTGCTTTTTATTGAATTATCTTACCTGCTTTGTGAAAAGTACAGATTTGCATAGAAGAGGATACTCACTAATTTTATGAACGTGATGATCAACAGGCCACTGGAAGTGGTAGAGCTATACAGCCTCTAAATCAGAGGCCAGCTAGCATAGAAGAGTACACTTACTTTCATAATCATTTCAAAATACACAGATGTTGCTTTTAGGGTGCTGAAACTATACAGAGTTATCATAAGGAGTGATTAATTGCCCTGTGTCCTGCAGACACTCCAACACTAGGCAGGTTTTAAGGACAGTCTGCTCTAAGAGTGTAGTCTGTGGTTGTCCCAGCCCAAGGATACTCAGTGTTGCCGCCTTCTCTCCAAAGTCTGCTGAAAAGCAACCCCTAACAGGAGAGCATAAGGTTTATTTGGTGATTTCTGATGAAGATCTGCTTTCCTTTTCAGTAAGTGTGGACGTCTGTGTAAGTGTGAGAGAATTATGGTGGCGTTTAAAGGAGTCTGGACTCAGCCCTTCTGGAAAGCCGTTTCGGCAGAATTTTTGGCCATGCTCATTTTTGTCCTCCTCAGTCTCGGCTCCACGATCAACTGGGGTGGAGCAGAGAAGCCCCTGCCTGTAGACATGGTCCTTATCTCCCTCTGCTTTGGACTCAGCATTGCCACCATGGTGCAGTGCTTTGGACACATCAGCGGAGGCCACATCAACCCTGCTGTGACCGTGGCAATGGTCTGCACAAGGAAGATCAGCCTGGCCAAGTCCATCTTCTACATTCTTGCCCAGTGCCTGGGAGCCATCGTGGGCGCGGGCATCCTTTACCTTGTCACACCACCCAGCGTGGTGGGAGGCCTGGGAGTCACTGCGGTAATCACTTGTCCTCTGCCTCTTGAACTAGCTAGCTTAGACCCTGAAAAAATAGAATCAGTGCCACACAGAGTGAGGAGAGCTCAGGTACAGATCTTAACAGCTTGCTGGATTATTTACAACATCCAGACAGGGCTTAAAGCTCTCCTTAGGATGGGTTTATGCAGTGTAATAGCTCTAGCTGTTCTTTTTATAGAAGCTCTCTTTCCTAGAACTTCCCCAAATCTGATGACAGCAGGTAATGTTAATTTACATACAAAATTTAAATAATATATGCGTGAAATGCCATTTTTATATGGTCTGGGGAGGGGGGAAATTAATTCCGTGCTATTATGATGGGGATTGAAAAAACATCAATTTAAAATGACATACTTTTGAAATAGATTGTGGCTTAGATTTCAGCTTTGTTCTAAACTAATAAGGAATGCCATCAGTTAGCCCTGTTGCAGGACTTATTAAAAATGCACTTGAGCCGCACACTGCTTAATTTTTAATTGAAATTTAAATTAATTAAGTCAGGGCTAATTAATGAATTTATAATTGAATAGTAAATTACAGAGCTCCCAAGGAAAAAAATGGTGAAAGGGAAGTGCAGCATTTGCAAATCCCTGTGTAAAAATAAACTATACTTCTGCAGTGTAACTTTGAAGTTCCAGTTGGATGTTACTGTTAAGCCTTCTATTCTCAGTCCAGCAGTGATTTTCCATGGTTCTCAAAATAAAAAAACTATTTTAAATTAAAAAAAAAAAAGGGAGAAGAGTGAAGAGGGGGGAATCTGTACCTCTAAAAGTTCACTGTTGTCTTTCATTTTGTAGTATTTAAAAATACCATGCACTGAAATACAATTTATATATGTGATGGCTTTCTGATTTACAAATTCACCTTTCCTTCATTTCTGGTGTTTCTTTCCCTTCTTCCAGGTACACAGAGATCTTTCTGCTGGGCATGGACTCCTGGTGGAGTTGATAATTACATTCCAGCTGGTTTTTACTATTTTTGCTAGCTGCGATTCAAAACGAAGTGATGTCACTGGTTCAGTAGCTTTAGCAATTGGATTTTCTGTTGCAATTGGACATTTATTTGCTGTAAGTTAATGGTTTCTCTTTAAAAAAAAAAAGATCCCTTTACCCTTTATGACTGCTTCAGAAGTAAATGGAAACTTTTGTGACCTTTAGAGCAGTTATAGCTATATAGCTGCTGTATTCTTTATGGATCCATGCCAAAGCCCTTTGGAGTCTCAGGAGTGTCCCCTTAGGTAGGGTGTTGCAGCAGAACTTCTCTGGCTCTTCATGTGATGACTTTGTTAACACTGTGTTGAGACTCAGGAGAGTCATGATATCTGCTGTAAAGAGGAGGAGCCATACAAAACCAGGGTGTCCCATAGAATTCGATATACCTTCCAGACTTTAATAACAGGCAACATTTTCTCTCTGCTTTAGATCAATTACACCGGTGCCAGCATGAACCCAGCTCGATCATTTGGACCTGCTGTCATTATGGGCAGATGGGAAAACCAATGGGTAACTCTCCTTTCATACTTCCTTCATCGTAGCGACAAACAGGGGTCAGGATTTTTTATACATCTTTTGCTTTCAGTTATCTCTCCTGGTACATCCCATCGTGACCATCCCCGAGGAAGACAGGCACTGACCTTCCCCAAGCGTAGGCATCATCATGCTCCTCACTAACACATGCATGCCCAGGCTGCCGGATAGCTCAGGGGCCAGCTTGCTGCGTCCTCAATGAGGCGGTGACAAAGGAGTTTGAGGACCGGCTCCCCACCTGAGGGAGCTTCCTCTGGGCAGGTGATCGGGCGCACAGGTGGAGGCAAAGAAGGAGAGAGGGGACTCCTCATATGATAATCCACATGAAGGTTTATTAGCGCAGAGGGACACAGACGAAGAGCCGAACTTTAATGAGGGGATTAAACTTATATATGGAGGGCAGGATAGGCGGGGATAAGGGATACAGCCAATAAAGCTGGAGATAGAAGGCAGGGTGACAGCTAAGGGGACAAATGAAGATGGGACATAGGAGGGACTTGGAGGAGGAACCAATGGGGTGTTGAATAAGGCAGAAATTCCTAGAACATATACATAGTAATAAAGGGGAATGAATATTAATAACTTCATGCATAGAACAGGAAGGGGAAAACATGACCCAACCATAACTAAGTATGAAAAACATGAAACTGGGGGATTGTGGGCTCTCATCCTAACCAAGGAGTGAGAGAAGGGGCCCAAGCCTTTGACCACCAGGTTTTGTAGTTGGTGGTGCCCTTAGAGATCTGGATGGCTTTGGCCACCTGCGCTGCCGCACCTTATTTAAGGCTGCGGTGCAGCATGCTGGAATAGCATCTTACTATTCAGGGGCCATCAGGGGCCATTTTGTGGAGGTAGTAGCTGAGGTAGAAAGGAAATCATACAAAAAGTTCAAAACAAAAATAAAGCAACACAGCGAGACTGAAAGAATTGAACTGCTGGAAAGAAAAATCATCCAAGGCAGATTTCAAACCCCGCTGGTCATGCTGGTGAGGAGTTACGGAAGTAATTCTGTCAACTTCATGTTTCACCTGGTTCTGCAGCAAACTGGGGCAGATGTATAAAATGAGAACAGGGACCCTCTGTGATCTGGTTCCTGGGGGAGAACCTGCCTCCGCAAATGCCTGCAGTGAGAGACGAAGAGGTTGCAGTCTGGTATTTGCAGACCAGGCCAGATGTTACCTGCTTCAGTTAAAAGTGTCAGGTTAGCCAGGAGCAGTTGTGCAGGAAACAATGTTATAAACAGGCTTTGAATGATGCAGTACATTTCTATAGCATCCCACAATCCAACTTATAAAAAAACATTTCACATTTTATAAGGGAGAGATGGATCACAGCTCAGCCTCACCTAATTATAGACAGGGAAATCACTTCTAGGGACACTTTCAGTGCTAACTGGAAGAGCTGCATATTACAGTGCATATAAGGATTTTCTTGATTTTTAAAGTATGAAGCCCACATTGGTCCCACTGCAGCTAATAATAGAAATAGCATTGTCTTCAGGCCCTAAGGCTTTAATTCTGCAAACACGATACCATGTGTAACTTTGTTCCCAAGAGTTATCCTATTGAGGCAGATTTACCCAGTTATCAGTGAATGGCTTGTTCATATGAAAAACTGCTGTAGTTTTTCACAAGATTAATTATCCATACTCTGAGGAAGCCTGTAATTTATAACTAAAGCTATAAACAATAAACAAATGTACCATGGAGAAACTTGCAGGAGGAGCTTAATTGCTGTCCTGGCCACTTGGAAAGACAGCCTTTTCTTCTCCTCCAGAGCAGCGATATTGGGATGCCATTGACAGGAGCCTATGGGCTTTGGCACCTGCTAATGTTACTGCAGTGCTGCCTGTCATGACAAAATAGATAGGTACCTGCAAAGTTGTGATATGTCCATTGTATTTGCTTATTCAAATTAGATTATCAGACTGCCTGTTGTGGTTGGCTGCCTGATGTATTCTGTAGGATTAAACGCCAAATTCAAAGTATTTTGGAAACATGAGTCTGAAATACCAAAGCAGAACTGTTTGTGTGTACACTAGGAAGGGTTTTGTTTCCTTGAAAGTTCATTTTCATCTTGGTTCAAAATGCAGAAAGAAAATCACTTTTCTACATTGGTGTTTCCTTTGTGTGTTTTCTTGCAAACAGTCCATATTTGTGGTCTACAGCTGTCAATGAGCGATGAAAAGTTTAAAGGAGGCCTCCTGTAAAGAGATAGATCAATAAAACTTAACAAATTTTTTCACTTTGAAGAAGTGGGCCTGCTTGTCAATCTCCTTACCGCTGCTAATTTAAAAGCTTAATTCCTGGGGTTTTTCCCACCTGTTTTTTTGCAGGTGTACTGGGTGGGACCAATAATCGGAGCAGTCCTTGCGGGTGCTCTGTATGAGTACGTCTATTGCCCAGACGTTGAACTCAAGCGCCGCTTCAAAGACGTCTTTGGTAAGGCTACCCAGCCTTCCAAGGGGAAGTACATTGAGGTGGATGACAACAGGAGCCACGTAGAGACCGATGACCTGATCCTGAAGCCCGGCATAGTTCATGTGATTGATATCGACAGGGGCGAGGACAAGAAGGGAAGAGATCCATCCAGCGAGGTGTTGTCTTCCGTATGACTAGCAAGAAGCACTGAAAGCAGAGAGCAGCCTGCTAACACGTCCACAGATATCCTTCCACCCATTAAAGAAACAGATCTCCTCTAGATTGAGCATCTTCCACTTCTTGAAAGGTATGGTGTGGGCAGCTGCATGGAGTGGTGTCACCAAACCATATGCCTGCTCAGTTGGAAGATTAGGACTTTGCTATAATTAGGATTCCCCATCTATTATTCCAAATTTAGACTTTTTCCTAGTATTTTCCTTTCTTTCCTTCTGGAGCAACCCCAAAGTCAAAAAAAGAGATGAAAGCATTCTCCTTTAATAAATCAGTCAATAATGAGATAAAGATAGAGATGTGTAACATTCAGATTGACAGTTAAGACATATCAGGAAATGCCTATAGACATGAAGACCTACTTATCAGATTGTTCTTCTGACACTTAATTGGCTGTTGTCAGCTCCGATTATAACATCTTACCCATTAAGTGTTCTCTGCGAGGTTCAGAGACAGCACCAGCACTATTTAAGAGTTTTATCCACAGTCAAGCAAAGGAGTATTGTTTTCACTCATGTACATCACTATTGCCTTGCAAAACTACCTCTGAAAAAACGATACTTTAACAGGCTTTTAAAAAAAAATTCTATCAACCCATCAAATTTCACTCATGTGATTTGCTGTATAAATACATTATCTTCATCCCCAAGAGTAAATGCGCTGAAATGGAATGTTGAAGTGTACAGTAATAAGGCTGCAAAGCAGTTGATTGTACTTCATGCTCCCTGTTGTCATTGTCTATCTGGTGAAACATTCTCCTGGGGTTTGACTATTGACCATTTAGTGTTAGCAGACTCTCAAGGTCATGCAAAGAATATAAAGGCTTCCCTGTTACTTAATAACTCAAATAAGAGATATCAGAAGAAAAGAAGGCATATCTGTTTTCAGTGCACTTGTTTGAATACACATTTCTGTGCTAATTTATGTAAACTAAAGGTTTAAATTACTTACCTATTTTCTTACGAGATGGTTGGAGATAGGGTTTTTTTAATTTATTAGTGATTTAGAGGGGTTTTAACTTTTAACTGTGTTGAGACACTGATTGGGAAATATTTTTTTATAACAGATGATAAAAATATGACTGCTTCTGGCTTTTTGTTGTAACTGATTGCTAACTATTTGAACAGGATCCCTGCTTTTTCCAGTGTTCATGTAGTCATAAATTACGCCTCTGGCAAAGGTTTCTTTATCTGTTGTTAGAAAAAGGTTCAAGTGCTTGCAGGGTGTATAAGGGGGAAAAGGACATGAAATATGTTTGGTAAACAGTCTTTCCCCTATAGAAGTATTTTGCCAGATGTAATCACCCCAGCAGAACATTTCTGTAAAGCTGTTACTGACTTACTGCTTTTGTTTCTGATCAGTGGCTTTGAGTTTTACAATATGCAGCTGCAGAGCAGTCAGGAGCATGGTATTATTACAATAATTATATAGTTTTTATTTTTAAATTGAAAAGCTACCCCTACTTATTTTGCAATGAGAGGGAAAAAAGTATTAGTCCTGACTGTGGGCTGTATTAGCCTCGTCTGTTCTTTGACATACTCTACATGCAATCTTTATTACAGGGAATTAGATGTTTGTAATGAGATAATAAACCACTACAACCTTCAAATCTGTGCACTATGATCCAAGGGCAATTCTAGTATCCCAACTTGCAGCACTGTAGAGTCCCAGCGTGTCCTTTTTCAAGTTTCACGTTTTTCTTGTCTTAAACCCTGCTAGTGTGGCTCAAGTTCCCTGCATTGAGCGTGAGATTCATGACTCCTTCATGCATTTCCAGATGGACCATGATCTCTCCTGTACTCCACCCAGGCACAGCAGGTAGCACACAGGGACACAGGACAGGGCTTCCTTGTGTGACCCAGGGACAGCCCCACTCCTGACACGTGAGCCCTCCCACCAGACACTCCCTTGTCACATACCTGTTGCAGCATCGCAGCAGCAGCTGCCTGGAGAGTCTGGTGAAACAGCTGATGTCTGTCCTTGGCTGTGCCTGGACACAGCGACAGCATCACAGTTCAAGGGCAGGAGCGTGGCTGAGGGCCTGCAATGGACAATGTCAAATTGCAGATAAGAGCTCCTTCCCACAGCAAGGACTAAGTCTCCCAAGGAAGGGCAACACAGGTGTGGTGTTAGACCTCTGCTGAGATGGATAAATACCATGAGAAAGAGATTCAATGAGAAAGATCAAAACTTGTTGGGGGATTTGTCTAGGCATTTAGTTTGGCTTTTTTTTTTTTTTTATATATCTTTCTGATTCTGTATTTGTTAAAGGGACAATTTGGTTAAATCTTTTGCATGGCTTAAAGAGGTAAAGAGTAATAAACATAGAATGGGTGGATTTTTAAGCAAAGGTTTGCATTTTTTGTATTTAAAGACACTCCTTAATTTGTGAATTTTGCATGGTACTGTGTTATTTAAATAAGAAGCTGTAATTTGTTTTATGCTTAAGGGTCCTTTACACAAATGGCTTGATGTGTGTTTTCCTCACCCAGCCTGATTCTGCTGCTGAGGTGAGCATAATGTGAGCATAGCACCAGCCACCTCTGTTAGGAGGATCTTTTTCCTGAAACCCTCTGTATTAATGAAGTGTGGCAAACACTCAGAACCAGCCCCAGAACCAGCAGAACTCCTTACTGAGGATAAGGTCCTGAGACTTCTGAAAAGATCAGGGAAGAAAAGGGAAGCTAAAGTAGAGACCACCAGACAACAAAGGTTGATGCCATGCCATTAGACATTAGCCAGAAAGGAATGTGTGGTAGATCTGCTCCTGATCCCACAGACTGAGACTCGTGAAGGAATTTGTCATCAACTACAGTGGAAACAATCCTGAGCTTTTTGGGGACCTGTTGGCTTCTCTTACGCACTTCACTGTGTTTTTGCTAAAAGCAGAGGCTTTCAGCAAGATACTAAGTTTTGGAAGACGATGTATTCAACTTGAGGTTTATGACCCACCCTAAAGTAAATCTTTAAGAGTGACTGTAATCACAGGTGGTTCTGCCCCACTACAAGAGATCACCATTCATATAAGGGAACATCACTCTTCAGCATCTATTAGGACTTGATTTAGCACAGGGATATGTGCTCCTCTAAGCTGTCTTGCAATAGTATCATCACTGTACAATAGTCACACTTGGTTAAATAATATACCAGCATGACCTTTTTATGGATTCAAAATACTTTTACTTTAGTATTATTTTAGACTATGTGCTTTGATCCTGTTTGAGTAAGATTTGTGTCCTAAAGCTCTTCAGCTCTTTATTTCACCTCATAACATACTTGATGTCCTCTTAAAACGTTTCTTGGTTTTTGTGGGCAATGTTTTTTTGTTTATGATGGTGGATGGATGGCACAGGGGGGCCCCAAAAAATTGGATGAGTCTCACTCCTCCATGATGGCACGATTGTTTTCAATGCTATGTTTGCACTTTAACAATCACCTTCATGATGTTAAGTCACTGGGTTTCAGAAAATAAAGCATGAAAGCTAAGGGTGATTCCATTGAAGCACACTAATACCTTTTAGATTGTGTGTACTCTGAGGAGCCCATCACCCAAATTCTAACCATTCTCAGGAAAAAAAAATAAAAAGATACCCTGCAGCATTCAAGTTGTCATCATAACCCTTCTGTTGAAGTGATCCACCTTTCATTGGAAGTAGGAATGAGATTCATCTCATGCAGTGTTTAGGCTTGTCACGTGTATTTGCGTATCAGCTTTTCAAAATGTACTTTATTCTGATTATTAGCAACTCCCACGGTATGTGCTTAGAAAGCTTGATGGCCATCTACCTTTCTAGGGTTTAATGACAGAGCAGTTGCTGCTGTGCTCTGAAACATCTTATCTGCTGTCTGTGTAAAACATTCAGGATATTATACACCATCCAATATTTTCAATCTAATTAAAATATGTGAGAATTTACATTGTGAGTCTTTCTTTTCAAGGTGAGAGGTGAAAACACCGTGCACAATTTTTTGTATCTCAATTCAGCCTGTGTGTATCGGAGTTTATCAAAGACTTTCTAAATAGACAATATGTAAATATAGACTGAAGGATTTGCTACCCACTTATATGATATAAGTCATCCTGATGCAGTCTGAAATTTAGGACAAATGAGGTAAAACAAACTGTGTACATGGATTTTTCCACAAGACTGCTTATTGTTTAAATGCTTAGTCACCGTAATATCAGAACTAATGTAATAGGACTTAAAATTTCCGTGTGTAATATTTGGAATAATCTACTGAAAAATACACTATAAAATAATACATGATTATCTGGTTCCCACATATATTCTGCTGTATCTCACACTGCTGTTGGAAATAAACATGTGTCAAAAAAAAAAAAAAGCATCTTGTGATCACTGGAAACATCTCATCATCCTAAAGCTTGGGACTGAAATAGAAGGAATAACCCTGAATCCATCCCATAGAACATGTCTAAGAAGAGTCTGGAAGTGTGTGCAACAGAGAACGAATTATTTGCTGTTGAAAAATATTCATCAGAGAAGAGAGGTGCCTGTATAAGACATTTAATATCTTTAAGGAAATGAGCTAAACCAATTAAATCAAAAATTATGCTGGTATGCTGTCATGGTTTAAGCCCAGCTGGCAACCAAGCACCATACAGCCACTCGCTCACCTCCTCCACTCTTAGCCCAGTGGAATGGGGAGGAGAATCAAAACTAAAACTTGTAGGTTGAGATAAGAGCAGTTTAATTTAAAAAAAACACAACATCAGTGTGTTATCAACATTATTCTCATGCTAAATCCAAAAACACAGCACTGTACCAGCTGCTGAGAAGACACTAACTCTATCCCAGCTGAAACCAGGTCATATATGTACATCACTGATTTTGCCAGATGGTTTAAAAACTCATAGGACTAGTGGAGAGCTAAGGTTTTGAAAAGTGATAGAAATTATACTGGCACTTCATACCCCTTTCACTAAAATACAGCTTGTGAGACCAAGGTCCCATGAGGAACTTCAACAATGAAATTCAGATCCTATGGCATTTACATTTCTAGTTGTCTAGCTCTTTGCTTGGAATGCAATGTTTCACTCCTATGACATTAATGGAAGTAAATCAGGATCCTGAAAATGACTAATATGAAAACTCATCACCTGGGATAGCATCTAATCGGTAGGAATGACTCATGCCTGAAATTCACTCCTTGCAGTGCTTCAGCTCTTGCCTTCAGCTTCTTCAAGCTCCAGAGGCACCTCACAAGTGGCTTAGGGGAGTGTATGTCTGTATGTGTTGCGTACAACATAATACACACGTGATTTGTACCTTACTGAAACAGGTTCCCAAGGGAATTTAGGCAGAACTAGTAAAATATTTTGGTGTCACAATCACATCAAGAAGGAGGCAATCAAACATGCACAAAACAGGAATGTAGCTGTCTGGAGAGTTACAAAGACAAACACATAGTGATGGAGCTGTCTGCAGCGTTAAGATGAGGAAGAGTCCTGGGAAGAGCACGAAAGCAACCATGTGGGCAAGGGAGAGCTTGGTGGCATACCTCTTACCCCAGGGTTACTGGCACTGTGGTATCAGGGGATTAAAACATGGTCCCCATTGTATGAGAATGTGGATGAGGTTTTCGGATCTCATCTGAGCCGTGCTGGGTGAGTGATGTCCTTACTCTAGGCTTCAGCGGCAACACTGACTTCAGCAGCAACAGCTACAAACAGCAACTGTGACCCACTCGTCTGCTTAAAAAGAGAGCTTAGAGAGTGGATATTTCCCATACCAGCTTCCTTTTAAACCCTCATTTGGCTTTAGACTCCTTTATCTGTTGTAGATTGTAGTGTTTTGCAAACGTTATACGCTGCTTTATTTATATCAGACTGATAACTGTTATCTTGGCTATTAATTTCTTTTGACCTTTCTTGCCTCATTAGGAAAACAATCCTTACAAGTACAAAAACCGTGGCATAATCTCACTAAAAAGTTATCATAATGTTCTTTGGAAAGGCAAAAGGAGATTGTATTATTTGTCTCTCACCTTGCCATATGGGATGGGGAGAGGCAGAGGCTTTCTGTGGGTGTGCCTGGCAAACAGAGTTCCCAACTGATATTCTCCACTCATGCACAGCGATGACCTTTCTGTGATGTTTCTTCCCTATTTCCCTTTTGATATGAATCTTCATAAAAACCTCTGGAATTCAGAGTATGCCTAGAGTTTCTTATTAATAGACATGTGTCTATTAAAATGAGCACATATGTGCATGTGTGTGCACACGCCTGTGTGTGAAAAGTGCAGGGAGGCACAACGTGGCACAGCCTCAATGTTTACTTCTTCCCAGCAGTGCACAAGATCAGTGGGTAAAACTGTGGGAGATCAGCTGCCATTTGAGATTGCTGCATGCCCCACTGGGAGCCTGATGACTTGGTCATTTAATTCCACTTATCTCTGAGCCATGCATTTTTCAGCTTGAAATGGGGTCATGGCCATCTCCTACTGCCATGGAGCCAATTGGGTTCTGCTGCTCTTCCTCCCAAAGTTCATTTGCCACAAGCCTTTCTTTCCCTGAATTTCAACCATTTAAAAATTGATTACCTTAGACATTTTGGAACTTTCTATCATGAGAAATATTTTACCATTATTCCACCCTACCTTAGGGTTAACTGCATTTATTCTGTGGGAATTGTTTCTTTATTTTAGAACAGCAAATCTCAGGGCATTGGAGACTCATTGATTTTTCCTCAAAAATTTCCTTTGATAGTTCCTAGTGATATCTCTGCTATTCTGTTCCAGTACTTAATTATCTCCATTTGCATGGTATCTCAGTGCCTAGCTGCCTTGTGGTCCCATATTCAGACAGGAATGCATGCATATTTTGCTTTGTTTTGCCTTTCCAGCTGAATGAGCTCATCAGAGCTGGAATGAGATGATTTAGTCTCTAGATCCCCCTTCTGTGAGCTTCTTCGAGCTGCTACCGCCACTTTGGACTTGGGGCCACTTTTTCTAGTCAGCAGCAGAGTTACCCCAGAGGGGGGGCATTTCATCTGCTTTGACTTGCCAGAGCTGTGCAGTACGTAGGCTAAATCCTGCCTTCACTTCCAGAAGAGATGAAGTAGGTTTGCACCAGCCAAATCCAGTCTTAGACAATTGCAGCGCAGCAAACAGCATCCCAGCAAAGAAGTAATCAGTTTTGAAAAGATGGGATTTGGGCTTGTGGCCAGTCCCTGGGCTCTGATTTGCAAGAAAAACATCAATAGGAAAACTGGAACAATGGCTGATTGTCCTTGTAAGTTCTGAACATATGTGCATGAATATCCAGTAAGAAAAAGCCTCATGCTTCATGATTAAAGATGACAGAGCAGGGACAAAATGAACTCTGGAGATCAGGAAGATGTACATAGATGTTGGACTCTGCTGTTGTTTGCCCACAGGTATTGCTCCAGAGAAACAGCTGCACAGCATCTTCTCAGAGCTGAGTCAGACCAGCTGTACAGGGTAGGATGCACACAAACACAAATGTTTCAGACACAAGGCTTTTTTGTTTTTCTCCCTCCTTCCACAGCTGCCCAGCACACTTCAGATTTACTGGAGGCAAACATTGCTAGGGCATGAATGCAGAAGCTTTTCTAGCCTCAAGACTAAAATGTGAGAATAAAGCTTTGTGTCCTCCAACCTTTTAGCTTTGAAAAAGCCCGACAAATGCCATGGAGGGAGCTTTAACAAAAAAGGTCAAAAAGTCCATCTGGATCCCTCTGCAACCTAGTCATTCCTAGAGTTACCCTTAGAGAAGCGATCCATAGGTTAATTTATCATTGTGTAAATAAAATATCCCCCAACTTCTTTTACCACTAGCCTTTCTGAGTTAAAATAAATATGTTTTGGTAGAGTACAGCTGAAGAGCATCTAAGGTTTATATATAGCAGCTATTGCTATTGTGTCTGAGTGGTGAGGAAAAGGTCAAGGCAAAATGATTTTATTATCCCCCTAGTAAGAAAAATTGCTCTGTGTGTTTGGGGGGTTCTCAGGGGAGGGGGCCAGTTTGGTCTTTTTTCTTCTTTCAGTGTTCTGCTTTTTTCAGGTTGTCCACATTTAGCTTTATTTTTCTACAGGATGAATCCTCAAACACTGTATGGAATTAAGTAGAACAATTCATTTTCTCTTTTTTTTTTCCTTTGTCAAAGAGGATGCTTTAACTTTTTTGGCTGTTTGACGTGTTTGCTCTGCAGGATCTGATGGCATCGTCCATTTCATGGTCTCCTTTTCTCTATATTTCCTGCACAGACAGCTGTCCCTTCAATGAGTTTGGGACCCTATGGGAACTGTTAAGGTTTTTCCAATGAAGCTCCAAGCATCTGAGTTTGTGATTCAGGTTTTTCATTTCCATTTCGGATTGCATTTTTCTTAACAAAATACACAGTTTCCATGAGCTCTCTTTCATGATGTACCAAAATGTTTCTTCTGAATTCAGCCCTCTTTAATCCATTTTCTTAACATTTTGTTAATTATTTAGAACTTATCATTAAACCTACATATTTGAGACAATTGCCTAAATAAAACTTGTTTTTCTTGTATTCCTCTCCATTTGTCTCTCTTTTGAAGTGTCTGAGGGGCCAGCAGTTTTTGTGCCAACAACATATAAAAATTTTGTAAAGGGAGAAAATTCATGTTCTGGCAGTAATATATGGCAGTGCTGGAGTCTTGGGTGATGGAAGGAGCCTGAAAAGTTGTCATTTTATATCCTTGCAAACACAAACTTTAGTCAATAATGAAACATCTCAGGTTTGAGGGTTAACTGGGAAATGTGTAATCCTAACAACATGAGGTGAAAACCTAGACACTAATTTCCAGTTTTGCAGTCAGAGGGTGGGAAATCCCTAAGCTTTACTCCGGCCACAAGGAAATTTTATCGCTAAAGCAGGTTTCAAATACTGAGTTCTGTAGTTCTAGGAATGGTCAGAACTATTTTTACTATTATATTTATATGTGTGATATATATATAATTTAATGTTTAAATTTACTTACATATGTGTGTGTGTAATGTCATATATGTGTATATGAAATTATATACGCACATATGTATATCATGTAATATACATGTATATATGTGTGTCTCTGTGTGTACATGTAAATAATATATATACATATATAACAAATGGCTAATAAGTCTTTAAGTGCTCTTTAAGTGTTATCCCACAGATTTAATAGTAAACTTTAACAGGAAAGATGACACAGGCACCCTGACTCCCATCTTTCTTTTCTGAACACTGGTATTTTCTGTGTTATGAGTGTTAACGTTTCTCCAGCCAACATAAAGTGTTTATGCTGCAGATAAATCTGGAAAGAGGAAGCCTTGTCTGCTCTCATGGTTGTTACACAGACAGCATTTTCCTTGTGGTTTGATTTAACATGCAGCTATGAGTGTGCCCTGTAAGTAACAAATCATTACACCTGCACTGAGTAAATATAGTATGGCTTGGTTTTGCTGAAACATGATGGGTTTTTCTCACCTGTTTTGTACTTTCTTGAATGAAACCCAGGTCGGGAAATCCTGGAGATCAACCAGTTTGTTTCCAGCCACCACTGTAGGTCTTACCAGATCCTTTCCTTCAGAATATCAACAGAACCAAGACAGATATTTCTTTTTATTTTTCTTTTTTTTTTTCCTTTTTTGTCTCTGTATGTGGATCTTTAGTCAGCTTGAAGCACCTCTGGTGGTAATAAGACATTGATAAAAATAACCACAGGGATATTTTAAATTACTTTTATTTTACAGACCAAATTTTACTAGTGAGGTTGATGCTTAAGAGGCATCTGTATAACCCAGGCATGGTGATTTCTGTAGGTCAGCTATTTTTCTTCTACAGACCTACATAGGAACCTAAAGGAAGAGCAATGCCTGGAGTAAAATCCTGATTATATATACATTTACATTGTGACTGTGCCTCTCCCATCCCTCCTTAATGGTGGTAGCAGGGCTGTAAAAACCTGCTTGGTCACAAGGGTGAGTTTTTAGTTGATAAGACAGAACTCCCACTTGCTCACTAGTGCCAGCTCTCCTGCCTGACAAGGCTGCAGGGGGTTATCTGTATTATTGGGCTGTCCTGGACCCACAAATTTGAGTTTGGGGTTGAAAGAGATTGTTAATAAGTACTTGGGGACACACAGCTACTGTTAAATAGGAGGGAGGTTAGGTTTGTCTTGGTTTGGTTTGTGCTCTCTATTTGGTGAGAACAAGACAACCAGATTTGCAATAACATTAAGAAAGCTTTACAATAACTGGTGTGTGAAATCCAAAAAACTGTCAGTTGTGCTGTAAAATTCAGAATCAAAACATTCACTTTTTAAATCAGACGAGTTTTAAATTAAAAACCATTTTGTTTTCTTTTTTTTTTTTTTAATCTCACATGATTATCTGATACAACTGTGAGAGCTGGAAACATCATGATCCGAGACTCCAGGGTTTAAAGAATGAAACACTTTACAAGTAGCAATGGTTTTATACACTTGCATTAGTCATTTGTTTTTAATGATGCTATGCTTCTGTAGCAGATGAAGTATGCGAAGTATCTCCACTAGGAATGACTCAGGGTTTAAATGCTGTCAGGGGATTTGGTTGGTGATGCCTCTCACAGCAGTGCAGGGGAGCTCAAAAAATCTCTGGATGGGGCTAAATCTGCTGGAAACAGAAGTCTTGACTTGTATAGTAGGAGGTGGCTTGGAAGCTGTCTCAGACAATGGGTAACATAAATTGCCAGAGATGCTGCAGTAGTGGTGGTGGTGTGTTTCTGTGCAGTGTGACGCTGCTAACATAAATTCAATGGGACTATGGGAAAATTGTTTGTGCTAAGAATAAAATTTGTGTAAAAATAGATGGTGAAATAAAGAGGATGAAAGTAGACACTTCAAAAGACATTTCACAGCAAGTAATATCTCACATTAAGAGTTTCACATTAGGAATTGCACTGTATTTTAGGACTTTTTCTTCAATTTGTCATCCTGAGTAGTCTCTCAGAACATTCCTTATAGCTTCTGCCAAATTCCAGTTGCAAACCAATCTCATAAGGTAAGCAGGAATTTATGTTGATAATTAGTAAGGCCAACTTGAAGATGAGCTCAAAGTCCCAGGCGCAGCAATAAATTGCTCTAATCTCTGTTAAGAAACGGGATCTCCTTTTTCTGCTGTTCCTACTCAGTCAAACTAATATATGGAAACAATGCTGTTGTGCTGGGAGGTTAAGTCGGGATTCTGTCCAGCCATAGCAAAAATAAAATTTTCAAATTACAAGATGATGTTCTTTAAGTCCTCGTTACCAGAATTGAGGTTACCCCATTGGACTGCGCTCCATAACACAGCCAATCTTCTTGGAAGAAACAAACATCTTAACCTTGATGGCCATCTTTAACCTCAGGGCTCTGGAACCAAAGTTCTCCAAGTCCTTTTCTCTGTCATCAACACAGACAGCGGCTGTGGATCTTGAGAAGAAATTGTCAACATGCTTGTTTTCAGTGATTGGTTTTCTCACAAGCATAGGCACAACCTACCTGACACTTTGTTCTGGATTAGCTATCTCCCACAAAACTTAGGAAAGAGCAAAGGAGTACTCCTTAGTGGAAAGCAACCTTGGTTATGCCGTCTATGACAATTATTTATACCAAGCTGACAGAGTCTGCAGTGATGCATTTAAAGACCTTTCATGTGATCGGTCCTAGGAGCTTTGTTGAGGAGGTAGTAAAGGGACAATATGCCAGTGACACCCCATATAGACCTTAGACTATTTTTTGAGAGGATGTCTGACCATTTCCATAGTTAGCTGGATAGAAAACCAACATGTAGTGTGTGCCAACAGCGTACAATATCTGCAAGCAGCAAGTGTTATCCAAGTGTTTTTAGGGGACCATGGTATAGAAAAGTGGTGCCACAACACTTGAAAGTGGGCAGTTTCATCTTCTTGACAACAACCAGGCAGACAACAATATACAGGAGCTGTGGCATTTCCAGCATAGAGATGTGGCCTAGCAGCCCAATCAATGCATTTAGGAAGGCTGTGAGTTTTGCTCTTTGACCTAGGTGTTCATCACTTTTTATTACTTGCAATTCTATACCAGCAGATCAGATTATCCTGATTAGGCATTACCATGGCATGATAACCCAGAGGTCAGGGCTTCACTCTGCTAGAAAGTGTGGAAGTATAACAAAGTATGATCTCTCTCACAGAAGCCTGGCACTCAAAATAGAGAGCTGTTGGCTAGAAAGGTGATAAAACAAACAGCCCTGGGGAGTGGAGGTAACTGAAACAGTGCAGAGGCAGCAGGATAACAAGGATCACATCAAACCAGGTGTTTTCTTTTATCCTTATGCCAAGTACCACTTGAATACAAAGGTTATTTATCCTTAATCTCTGTGCTGTACACTTATCCCAGTCACTTAGTAAGGGAAAAATTGTTGAGTATATCCAAAGGACTCCTCTCTGAGAGACAGATTTTTTCCCACCATTTATATATGAATACTTTTCCACCCTGCCTACAAAAGGACTTTGCTGCTCTTGTTCTGAAAGGAGTAGATTTGTCATAGTCTTTGCTTATTTCAATTTTCCTATACCCTGTTTCTATTGAGCTACGTAGTTTCTCTCTGTCCAGTAAGTTTGTGGCCTTCAAATCTTGTGTGGGGTTTTTTAATATGATTTTAACCAAAGGACACCTGCTGTTCTTGATTTACATGTTGACCCTTTCAGCCCATTGATCACTTTTCTTATTTTTGTCTGCCCTCCTGATACTGGTAGTGTCAGAGTCATTTTAGCTGTATAAGGACTGGGACTCATTGCAAAAATTGCTGCTGGCATGGTTCCAGGTTCTCATGTGGTCAGTGGTCTGCATCTCTTCACCCCAAGACAGGACGTCTCTGTGTTTACCTGCTCTGTTCTGCTCGCTTACTGCAGTACACTCTCCAAAGCAGTGTTATGTGTTCCCTGGATGTAATACACTTGGGAAGATAAATTACAAATTCATCAAAACTGTGGCAAAGAATACTAACTTTAGGCACAACAGTTTTGCAAGCTTTGAAAGTTTCCCTGAAAAGCAAGCCAAGACAGACTGCAAGGGTGAAAGGCAGGGTGAGAAGGGAGAAGCCAGCAGCCAAATAGACACTTGGGAAACTTAACAGAAAGCCTCCTGCACCTTCTTCAGTACAAAAACTGTGCAGTCTCAGAGGGGAAGCAACTGCCACTTCTCATTCCTGTGAGAAATTTTGCTGGACTATGTGAAAACTACAGCTGCAGTGTGCCCTCTTATGGCAACACCAGTTGCTTTCTCTGTTTCGCACAGAGGTGTTACAGGGGGGAGGTAGGGGTTGCTTCGGTATTTTTGTTCTTCTCTTTTTATTTTCCCTGAGAAAAGATACATGAGACAAAACTATTAAGTCTGTATGCTGTAGCATGGCAAGAAAACAGGATTGAAGCTTCTTGTCCCTAGCACTAAGCAGTGCCTTATCTGCCAGAGAAGATGAACTAGTGAACAAAACTAAAAGAGAGGCTAAATGTCATCATTTGCTGATGAGACATGGCTTTCATGCCAAGGTATACGTGAAGTGAAAACGGATTGTTGGCTAAAGGCACTGCATTTAGTAGATAACGTCTAATTAGTTGACAGAATGTTTCTGTGCTGGCTCCACTGCAGGTTCTGCACATGTTCCTCTGCAGTGCTGCTGCATTTCAAGTAAGAGCGTTGAGAAATACATGGGATCCGAGTAGCCAGGCTCACACGCTGCAGACTGAGATGCAGATTGAAATACAGAGCTCTGGGTAGGAGCCTGAGTCAGGAGCCCATGAACTGCCAGGCTTTGGGATAACAGAGGGCATGACAGTGGGTGACAGCAGCCAGGTGAATGGACACTGGGAGACACAGCGAGGTAACAAAGGAAATAAAGACCATGAGCCAGTGAGGGGGATGGACAAAGAGAGGGTGGCAGGAGCCAGAGACTCAGAAGGAAAAGAAGACTTCTGGGACACGTGAGGGTATAAAAGCCAAGGGTCTCCTTGGTTGGGGATCCTCCTCAGGGGCACCAGCTCAGTCTGTTTCTGTGTAACTGCACCATGGATAAACGGCTTTATGGAATGAGATATCTGAGTCTTTGCCATGGGAAACGTGGGGTTGAACCCATGAGGAAACCTGGTCTGACTGTGTGAGTGGGTTGTGTGAGGAGTCAAGTGGGGACTTGTTTGGTCACTGGAGCTTCCTGCTGTGAAGGGCCTTCAGTCCCAGCAGTGAAAATCTCTGCCCTTGGAAGTGAGACTGCCAGATAGTTATGTGAAAGAGAAGCTTCCTTAACATGAGGGTGACTAATGTATTGTCATTATTTTGTAAATATTCTGTTATAGACCTGTTCTGAAGATTGTCTTCCCATGGCTTCTTCTGTGTCTGCTTCTGGTACCTTGTTCTTCTTTGGAGTTTTCCCCTTGTTACTTCTCAACATCACCACCAGCTCAAGCACCTTGGAGCCCCTTCCGTTCCGATATAGCATCCCACAGCTCCATTCCCAGAAGAACTCTCCTCCTCTGCTCACTGAAGATGCTTCCAGTCTCCTGGCATTTTCCAACCCACAAAATCATAGCTGGAATACTCTGGGACTCATACAGCTCATCCTTCCACATCTTTTTTATCAGAACAGTCACATCAGTCTTGCTTATTTGATATTGCCCCTCTGCTCAATGAATGTTTAAAAGCACACAGAAATCCCTAAGAGCTCAAGGAAAGAGATGCAATTAGCATTAATGCCTTTTACTGCAGCAACTCGGCACTGCCAAAAAAAAAAGTGCAAGGGGCAAACTCTATCTTTCCCCAGTGTACTCTGACCACATTTCTGGTTGCAAAGCTGACCCAACCTCATGTGTGTGAGGAAAATAAATTCATTCCCGTGCCAGGCTCCTGGCTTCTCCATCAAAATAAAACCTGGCACCACATGGCAGTACGTGCAATTCCTTGCCAGTGACCCTGCACGCTCCAAGCAAAGGCTATTCCTGGGATGACCTGTTGTCCTGGGGTGCAGGTCATACTTGTGCCCCTGAGCCATGCACGCACACCCTGGTATTTCTGACTGCAGTGTATTTGTGTTTCTACTTTCCCTCTGGCTCTTTGCCTTTTACATTTACTTCAGAATGCCCATCCACCTTAACATTAAATTAAAAAAAAAAAAATGAAGAAGAAAAGAGTCTAAACATTTTTTCTGTCAGTCAGGCAGCTTCTGCTGGTGCTTATTCTGCTTCAGTTAATCTTCCTAAAACCTATCCTTCATTTTAATAATATAATAATCAGGCAGTTCCAATAACCCTGAATATTTGCACTGAGATCAATGATATTTTCTACAAAAAGGTGAAGTGATCTTTAGAAAATAGAAACCAACCTGCAGACTCACTTTGTATTTCAACTGAATCAAACCCCACTGGAATTGTGCTAAAAAGCTATGATAAATCTATCCAAAATGTGAATATTATTTTGGCCCTGCTTGCCTTAGAAATAAGAAGTGTAAGATGATGTTCTCTAGACTTACACCACTTCTGCCCAGACCTTTGGAACACAGTTCAATGACCCTTAAATGTTCCTTTTGTACTTTCTCTTTGATGATTTGACAGGAATTTTGTAATTAAGTCAGCTTCTGTCACCAAGTTACAGTTTTCCATGTCAGAAGAAATGCTTTTTCTGGTAGACAAGGAGTGAGGATGTCAGAATGTGGCCCTTCTTATTTACCTGCACAGAAGCAGTTGAGGGCTTCACTGTTTAACATAATTCCCTGACTGTGTTTCTTTGTTCTTCAAGCCTTGCATTTATTTTACTGTTTACAGCAAGGTTTGTGCTGTCAAGGAGACTGCTGGTAGGGAAGCTCTAGGAGGAACAGAAAGGTTTCTGTGCCTATGAGATGTTTGCTCACATCCCCCCAGCTTAATACATAGCAAAAAAAAAAAACCCTACTTCATTTAATTAGGAACACAGACCAGGAAAGGATATTGTAGCCTACAGAGCCCAGTCATCTACTGCCTCTCATAGCAAGAGAATATAATGCTTTCTACCCACCACATCAACTTTTCGTAAAGTCTTAACTTTCTTAAGTTGTGATAACCAGTTTTTTTATAGCTGCTCTGATTGGAATGTTGCTCCAGAGTTTACAGGTCTCAAAACTAGAAAACTTCTCTGAATTTCCAGCCTGAATTCATTAAAAGCTAGCTTACACTCACCTGTCCTTTACCAACAGACCTTGGTTTACAATACCTCTTCCTCCTTCTCTTTCACTACACCCTGCCCATCCTTCTCAATGGAACTCCTTCTTCATCCTTGAGTCCTCCTCTTGGTTACCTTCCCCCTCATCCTGCCCCTACACCTGCTGCCTGTGGGGGCCATCCTTCATGCACAAAGCACAGCCCTTCACCCCTGTGCTCCCCTGGCACTGGACCTGTGTGACAGCCACTGGTGACCCCAGTGACGAAAAGAAGGGCCTGTGTCTCAGCCAGGGAGCTCCTTGCCCAGCTCTTGTCTCTGCTGCCAGTGGCTCTCAATGAGCGTTTATTGGTTTCCTTAACTGCATTTGCCTCCTAACTGCATTTGCCTGCCTTCATTCTTCCTTCTTGTTTTAACACACATAGAAAATGAAGGTGTGAACACTCTTACTTGAGTCATTACCTCAAGGCTTCTGTTTTTCTTCCTTAGCTTCCCCTCCAGCGGTCCCCAAAATAAAAGAATAAATTCTAAAAGGATAAAATAATATAGACCTGTGCAAGGAACAGGAAAACTCCCACCCAAATGAATGCCAATAGCTGCCAATTCTAGTCTCTTGATTTTTGCTTTCAAGGCTGGGAAACTCTCCATATATCTGCAGGGATATAAACGAGCTGATACTGGATAACACTCGAATATGTTCCGTGAGAGCTGAAGTACATTTTCCAGAATATGTGTAGACTAAATAAAGCCTATGAAAGGACTCTATCCAAAATTACAAGCAAGCTCCTATCTCTTCATAATAAAAACATGGAGAAAACCTTCCTTTGTAATACTCAATTTAAGCAGAAGAAAGGAGAGAAAATTAGGGCCAAATGGCATTTGAAAGTGTACCAAGGTGGGGAGTACACAATGAGGATATTCGGACACTGTGGTTGAGCTGAAGCACTGCATTGTCTCCACTTCCTCTCTCATTCTCACCACTGTCAGGTTCCCAGGGAGATCTTTGTGTCAGCACTCAGAGCACCTTTCCCTCTAGAAAACACGACAGTTATTCAGAATCCTGTCCCAGAGAGACGATGTCTCCTCTAATCAAACCTGTGTGGTGTTATGATGCCTGACAAACTTCACCAAATTTTGTAGATTTATTTTTATTTTTACTAGGAGCAGTAAAAAGTGTATGCACTTTCACAACCAGTGAAGCCTAGAGCATGATTCTCTGTGTGTGTCCCACTTGTGTATGCTCCTTTCAAGCAAGGATCTGCTTTCCCCCAAAGACATTTTCCTGTGAAAATAATATTATAATGAATCTGTGTTCATTCATGATGCTGACAATGATAATTTATATGAGGTTACCTAAAAATTTCATTTCTTTTAGTAATGAAGTCTGTGGGTTTGAAGACTATGTCATCTGCAGTGACAAGTCAATAAAAATGGAAATCCAAAAATTTATTTCAGTAGAGAGAAAGAAGAAGGAAGCAAGCAAGCAAGCAAGCAAACAAGCACATTGTCTTTTAGAAATATTTTAAACTATATTTGAAAATTTCTAGATTTCTAAATTGGTTCAATAAGAAAAAAAATTCTCATATAAGAGAAGGATACCCTGCTATGATGGACATATAAATCTGATTAGGCCCACAATGAATAGTAATTGATTTTCTTAAAGTAGGGGGGGCAGGATTCAGGAAAGAGTAGTTTATTATGTTTAAATTCTGGAAATATCACTCTAGGCAAGTTCTCTGATTTCCAGCACCAACCAGGAATTGTATCATAACCTCTCAGCCACTACAACAGCTGTTGTATTTAAAGCACCCCCCTTTCATTGGTTCAGCAGTTAAAAGCAAGAAGAGATCAGGATTGTAAGAAAGCGTGGGACAAATTTTCTGTGGGCAGCTAAGGGGCTGTGGAGGCTTCACAGCATCCCATTAGCACGGCCCAGTGTAACTGCCTCCCTTGACCAGGGAGAGATGAGGCCAAGTACAGTTCCTCCACCTCTCCTCCATCTCTTTCCTGGCTGCCCCAGCAGAGGGACACAGCAGCAAATTTTAAACGAGACAGATCAGGTGATAAGACAACCTAAGAGCAGCACTGTTGTGAATGCATTCCACCGCAAACAGCTGATCCTGATGCCTGAATAAAGTTGTTTAAATCTTGCTCATATACCTTTCCATAATGCTTCCAAGCGCAGTACAGCTGCACAGCCTGCTTTAGCTCTGTGAAGGGGTGGATGAAGCATGTGGCTCACTGCTGGTGATGACCAGCAGCTACCCCTCTGCTAGCTGGTCATTAGGGGGTGTGGATCATGCCATGCATTTGCCCTCCTTTGAATGCAGTCCTGGGCAAGAAAAGTCATATGCCCCACGTTTCCAGACATCACCTGCTGCCTGCCTGACACCAAGTACATCTTTCTCAGTAGCTTTGGACAGCAAATGTCCACAGTGGAGTGCTGGTGGGCACTGTGGGTTTGCTCTCCAGACAGACTTACACAGACTGTGTCTGTGTAACCTTTTGCAGAACATGAATGCAGAGCAGTTTCAATTATAGGCATTTCCAATGGTAGAAAGGGATGAGAAAAGTTTCTTCTGGGTACAAGAGTTCCCATCATCCCATAGAGGACAGAATAGGGTGTGTGGGATATCAGTGTTTCTGTAATCATGCTTTTGATGACACTAAATCTCCATTTTAATTGCTCATGACACCGTAAGGTGGATGTTGAAAATTAATTATATTAATTAAATATGGCTAGATAAAAATGGCTACACAAGAAGAGACTAGAAGGGAAGGCTTGGAAGGACTCAGTGTGCATGTTACTGCTCTTCCCAACATTTTGAGACCACAAGAAAGCTTCACCTGTCTTCTGCCAGCCACACAGTAATGTCAGTTAGAGGAGCAGGGATAGGTGGAGTTTTATGTGGTGTGGGTCCCATGGGGTGATCTGCACAAATGGTTCTTCCCCCACTCTCCTGCTGGCAGGGTGGCCCCTCACCTGGCCTGCTCCCTAAAGCCTGTTTAAGTGGTGCTCCATGTGTGTCTCTAGCTTCGTGTGGAAAACCCCAAAAGCTTATGGGGAGGTTTCAAGGGAAATGGGGTCCCCAATCCCACAAAAGCCTGCAGAGCTGGGAGGATGGAAAGCCGTTTCTCCCCTTTCCTGCCATCCTGAATTATTGTCTGTTCTATCCTTTTGCTTTCTCACAGGGAATAGAGACCACCAGGAAACACATTTAAAAATCATCTGTGGCACACAGAAGGAAGGAGAGAAAGTTGTTGGTACATTTCAGCGAGCCTCGTTAAAAACATCTCTAGGCACTACAAAGTGCATGTTATCAATATGCATATGTGATGTCTCTGAGGCAGAGTTGCCTTTAAGGTACATATTCAGCAGGACAACATTTTCCCATGTGAGGCAAGGAACAACAGTGAATCATATGTGTAGGAGGGAAAGGCCTTCCGGCTATGTACAGTATTTATTCCCTTTTGTGTCTTGCTTCCCCCCTCCCCTCTTTTATTAATGGCTTTTGCAATTAGTGGTAACAGGGTATTGCTAGCTGGCAGAAAGCAGTGACTTCTGCAGTCGATTCTTTGTGGGGAACTGGATGTAAAGGGGAAGGAAATGATGCTTGTGTGCTGGCTTTGCTCGCTCCTCCGACCCCCGAGCAAGAGCCAGCCAACACACTATTTGTGTTAAGCACTTGCCTCCCCAGCTGAATGTCACATTACTTGACCTCACATAAATACACATACAGATGTAGAAATGCAGAAGGTGAGGCCTGCAGTGCACACATTAAAAATTCCCACTGAAGATGTCAGCAGGAGGCCCATAGAAGCTGGGTTAGATTTAGAGGGACTCTGAAGGAAAAGTATGGCACCTAGCTCTGCCTGCAACCACAGGTTGGGTGTGGTTTTATTTCTCACCCCACCAAAGAGGGGTTCCACCCCAGAACCTTTAGTGCAAGAGAGCATTACAAAAAACAGATGACAGATGCTCCAGCATGTGTGACGAATCCTGCAGCATCTTGGAATGTTAGTTGAGTTCCTGGTGAGCTGAAAGGACAGAACTGGAGCTCAGGATCTCCCTAAGTGCTAGTGAATAATTCTCAATGGGTGTAAATAGTGACACAAAGCAGATAACAGGTTGCCTGTGCTGTCTTGGTTTCAACAATACATTACAGCCAAGCAAGACAGAGTACCTGGGAGGGTGTAGATGTGAGTACCCAGGAGGGTGTAGCTTTCTTGCAGTTTCTTCTTCTCCTTGCCTTCCCTCCCTGCTTTCCCATAGTTCAGCTATGTGTAGATTTAGAGACTCCTGCTAGAGTTGAAATGTCGTAATGCAATACATTGTATAATTATGGGAGTAGAAGTGACCTAACAATTTTTAACTCTGAATAGAGTGAAAGAATTAAGAAAGAAAAATGAAAGCTGGCATCACAGAGCTGGCAGTGCTACAATTTCCAAGCACTAGTAGCAAGATATCTCTGATTGGCAACTTCTGCTGCTTTCTCCCTTTTTCATTCTTGTTGGAAAAGCAGAGGGGCACTGACTAGAGGGGAAAAGGTAGAAAGGAAAATTGGCAGGTGAAGTGAGCAGGGTGAGGCTCATAGGAGAGGATGTGAGAGGGGTTGCAAGACGGAATCAGAGGCAACTGCTCATGGATGAGAAAAGAGCATCTGGAAAAGAACTGTAAGGTTTTGAGGCACCAGTGAGTGGAAATGGTTGGCAGTTTCCTGTCAGAGAGGAAAAGATGTCATTTTTTTTCTGTGGAAAATGCCGTTTTAATAACTGTCTATCAGATAATAATTCTTTGAGAATTTTCAATTTTACCTGACTCTTATTTTAAATTTGTGTTGGAGAGGAACTGTCACGCAGCTGGAAGCTGACATTTCTGTCAGGGTCTTATCATTCACGTTTTCTACCTAGAGGCAAAGAGCGTGAGATCCTTCCAATCTGGGAGCTACAGCTGGGCTGACGGGGAGGCGCTGAGCCTGGTGCTTGCTTCCAGCCATCTGCCTGGAAGCCTCACACCATGGCAATTCTCTTCCCCTAGGCAAAAGTCAGGCTGACAAGAGCCTTTCAAGATAGCAACCAGCAAATCAAATAAAGCCTTTGTTCCTTCAGATTGGAATGTTTCCCTTTTCCGCCCAAATGAGACATGGATGTACAAACAATTTTGTGAGAAAAGTCTGACTCTACAGATGACCTTAGAGAGTACAAAGGTCCTTTGGTACCTGCTTGCCTCTGCTTCCACTAGCTAAATATCTTGACAGACCAGTTATTTTATCCCGGAATTTCACGTGGTTTTAAGCAGGACCAGTTGCCCTGGGGAAAAAGTCTCCCCTGTACAAAATTCTGTCCCTGGGAGTGCTCAGAAACAAGGAATATGCTTGACTTCCTGTCTGCTCTGCCTCCTCAGTGTGCCTATCACGGGCATTTGCTCTGCTCTTACTGTGATTGCTGTCCAGCTGACACAGTTAACCAGCACATAAATCTAGTACAGCCTGGCATCAGCGCTGGTGTACACATCAGGCAGCAAATTTCACTGGCTCTGTTAGGGACCATTATCCAGCCTACCTGACTCCTGCAGGGTCTGTCAGATTCTGCAGAGGGCCCCACAGGCCAAGATCTATGAGTGACTGACCCTGCAGATTACTTCCCACTGGAGTACAGCTGGAGAATCCTCTAAATAAGGATGATTTTGAGCAACTGGGAGAAAGTT
This sequence comes from Falcunculus frontatus, assembly GCA_013398115.1. NCBI lineage: Eukaryota > Metazoa > Chordata > Aves > Passeriformes > Falcunculus > Falcunculus frontatus. Next base: position 291,512 of record VZRV01006708.1, on the reverse strand, counting down.
TCTTTGTGACACTTGTAAAAAAAAAAAAAAGGACTTGGAGACCTTTTTTTTCCATTCTATTCAGAATACTATGAGGTCTGGGCACTGAACTTCAAGAAGGAGGTAGGCCAAGTGGAGACAGTCCAGAGGAAAGCAACAAGAACAATCAGAGGTCTAGAAAAATGGGAAAGACTAACGTGAATAATTCTTAGTCTCCAGAAGAGACAGCTGAAAGAGGGTACTGAGAGATATATTAAACAGGGTCCACTGTGATGGAAATGTTCAGAAATAATGGATCTCACTTCAATCAGAAAATTCATATGTAATACAAGGAAAATTCTGGAAATTATAAGGATAAAGAACGCATTGACAAGAGAGTTTTCTGAGTAGATATCTTCGGAACAAGTCAGAGAAAGATCTGTCAGAAATGGCATTTGATCCTGCCTTGGGTAGGAGGAAGGACCACATGACTTTTTATGTCATTTCCAGCATGATGTTTGTGTGTTCTATGCTCTTTGATGGAAAACCATGGTTTGGGTTTGCATGTTTCTTCTAGACACTTAAGTTGATCAGGAAGCAGGTATGCAGAGGGAATCCAAACATGTAGGGGAGGAAAAAAAAAAACCAAACCATAAATTAGAGAAAGAAAGGTAGAGGAAGTCTGGACAGCTTCAAACAAACCAAATAGACTGTCTGAACCCTTAGCAGGGCAGACTCCAGGCAGCTACTCACTGGTTATGCGAAGGACCCAGGCGTATGCCTGAGAGTTGGATGGAAATTGTTACGCAGTTGAGATTGATGTATCTGCTGTTTTGGCTTTGCCTGCACTACATTTACCTGTGTTAAATAAACAAAGAAAGTGCTCTAAGTATTGCTCTAAGAGTGAATAATAAGTGGAACATTTCTTCTTTTGTTAGTAGCTTGTGTCCTTGCTTATTAAGTCTCAGGCTGAGCAGCCAAAGGGAGTGTTTGAGACAAATGCCGGAGGGGACTCCCACTGCTGAAAGCAAAGGGCAAGCAGCTTGAAATGTGCTACTTCTATTCCTGGAAGACCATGATGATCAGAAATACAAGCTCTGTGTCCTTTACTCCCTGCCTTTTCTTCTCTTCTTCCTGCTCCTTCTCCATCCCTTTGAATAGCATTCAGGAAATTCAAAACTCATTTGTAATGGCAAACCGGTGACCAACAGGGAGAAATTGTTCTTTTGTCTTTTGCTAACTAAATTAGCAGAGATCAGTTTTGGACAAATTCCGCATTTTAGTTAGTGGCAAGAAAATTCTAAGATATACCCTGCTTTTCTCTCACCCTGAGTCTTTGTATTCAGTTTTCAAATCACTGCATCAAGGCTTCTAGTCCTTGGAAAAACCTGTAATATGAGAATATAAGAGAAATATCAAGTCTATCAATATTCACTGGCCCTTTCAAAACCAAATCTGTCTCTCATAAAAAGAAAGGGAGTACTTATTCAATACTTGGAAATGTAACAACTGCTCACACCAGACCTTCATGTGTCTTTTAAGTCGTTTCCTCATTAAAGATTCCTCTGCCTTACCAAATACCTCAGACAAAACCAAGCTTTGTTAGTCCTAGCAAGAAACATGAGTTTCTTTTCTAAGGAAACAGGAAAAGCATAGGAAAAAAACTTTACCCCCTTTTCACATGTCTGTTAAGGTTTTTAGCCCTAGTACAGCTGCTGATCACAACTGCTTGCTATCACCCAGGGAGAGAGAGCAAGACACAGTCTTTCAATCTCTACCTGAGACTTCCCCAGAAACTCACTGGAGCCAGTGCAGATATTGTAAAGTGCTCCCTTTGCAAAGCAACGACATGACAGAGATCTGATCTAATGTGCAATAAGCAGTGCTGTGCTTTACTTTATAATAACTCACCCCTGCAATTATTGCCAGAGGTTTGCAAATGTTCTCTAAGTCTCCCCTCTAATGTTAACTGATCCTCCCAAATTCTTTTCATCATTCAAAGACTGAGGGTACTGGTTAGCTACAGCTGGCAAAAAAAAAAAAAAAAAGAAAAGAAAAGGAGAATCTTATAGCATTTTTCCTTTTGTTATTTTTGCCGTTAGTAATAGAAATGAAACCACTTGAGTAATAGGGAAGCCCACAGTGCTACTGAGACACAAGATAAGAATTTGATTTTCAAGTCTTTTATCTAAATGATGTACCTCAGCCTCAGTAATGTGAGCTGCCCTTTTATTTAGTCATGTAATTGAAAAAGCTGATATTTCATTGCTGGTGTATGCCATAATTTTGCAAAGAAAGAGAACCTATCTGTTTTAGATAATCCTTATTAATACACAGATTAAGTGTCTCAGATAAAAATCTGATGACACTGCTCCCTAATTTACTTGTATTTGTAGGCAGCAGAATGAAATGTATTGACCACTTCATCCTTCTTTGGAACAGCTGCTGGAGGATTTACCTGCAATTACCTACTGAAGATGAAATAAAAGATGAGTAGAAATGAGATGTCACTTTGGACTTACGGCTCCTGTTGCTAGGGAAACCTTAGAGTTAGCATCCTGAATCGGGCAAAAATTGCTGTAACCCAGCTGAACCTTTGTCAGCATCAGCAGCTGGCAGAGCTGCAGCTCCTGTTCGTCTGGCCAGGGACAGTGATTACCCACTGTCATCTCCTGGTTGACTGAACAGCCCTTTCTGGTGGTGCCCCATCCAGACATCAGCTTACAAAGATACATAGCAGGGACTGTGTAACTGAATTACACAAATGCAACACCAGTGCAATTAGATGGGTAAAAGGGAAAGACTGATGGAGGAGGGAGATTAATTATGTTTAATCCCCACTACCCCTAGTATAAAACAATTCAGAGCTGTCCAAGCACCCAGTGCCTGCCAACTGCTTCTACAGGTACACATTTCGTGCAGGAAGATCAACGATGAAGAGACATCAGTCAAGTGAGAGCTTGGCAATAAAACCTGCAAAAGGACTTGAAACAATGGAGCAAGGCCAAAGAAAATGAAAAGTACTCTTATAAGTTTTGTGCCTGGGCCTCCAGAGAGGAAAACCAGGTGGTTATGCAGAAAGTAATGGAGGTGGGAAGGGAAAAACAGTGTTACATCCTCCCTGTGGAAGGAGGTGTTATCTCCTCACACCATCCTGAGGAGGAGACTCCTTTGCATTTATGGAGTGTCAAGGGGAAATAATTTCAGGAAATCTTGACTCTACCACTTTCCCCCGTATTGGGTAACTCTCTTTGAATATCTCAGTGCCTGCAGCTTCACTTAAGTGCATCCAGTACAGCACTCCTGACACTGCAAGACATAGAGAAAGGCCCTCACTTGGGTAATGGCAAGGAAACAGGTTTCAGACAAGTTTAGAGGCTTCAGAAGATAAGTTAATGCTTTTTATTTGTGGAGTTTGAAAGCTGCCAGGGATTAGCCTGTCAGCACAAAGGAATTAATTGCAGTCAGCACTCAGCTGGATTCAATGGAATAGATGCTGTTGTGTGTTTGTGCTCTTGTACTTCAGTAACTTCTGCTTCAAGTCTATTAGGGGTCTGACTTTTAAAAACACCCTAATTCTCAAAAACATGTGAGACGTACTGTAAGCTGGGGGATCATGGTTTTTTCCAAATCTTTTGCTGGTATGGTGCATTGCCCATCATTTCAGCCAACACGAATACTGAACTTGAGCTACATGCAAATTAGATCATAAGTCTATAAAATTATATCATATTTAAATTATTAGATTACTTTGTCTCTGCCCTTTGGAAAAGAATCACCATCCCTAAGAAATGCAAATGCTGCATGATTAGTTCATGACCAGAAACACCAAAACCAATCAATTTCATCAGTTCTTTCTTCTTTAATGTTACCTAAGCACTGACTTTTAAAAATAATCTGGGATTAGTATCTTAAATATGCACAGACATTCTTGCATTCTTCTATCCACAGCTTCGGTACCAAAAGAAACATTACAAATGCCAGGACTGTAGGAGTGTTGAAAGGAAAATTACATTAAGTGCTCAGGAAATACTGCTTGTCTGTATGCTTCTGACACTTATTTCTTACAAATTTGAGAACCTGAGCACTGACATTTGATGTGTTCTCATAGTTGAATGCAAAGTCTTTTTCAGCTGCAGTGACTTCACTACCACTTCCAGCAGCCCGCCACATCTTTCTGTTGTAGATTACACCATGTTGTGTAAGGTATGGCAAAAAGGAGGGTAAGCCTGTTCCTTAGCCACCCCAGGTGACAGCAAAATGAGTCATTATGCTGAAATTCTCCCAAAATGTCCCAGGCTGTAAACAGTTCCGTGTAGTTCAGCACTTGCAGCTATGGGAGGGTTATGTTTCTAAAGTGAGAACTTAAATTTTCAGCTTTTTACTCAGGTGGAAAACTCCTTTCTGATCTCAAGAATTCTAAGCAAACTGCCATCCAATTGCTAAATTTGATAAAAACCATTTATTTTATTATTTTATAACTCTGCTTAATTAAGGAATATCTCCATTTCAATTTTTTTTTTTCATTAGCTGCGGGGAAGAGACCTTTCTTTGGAAAATTGTATGTGTGTATGTACATGTAAAATATATATGTATATATATGTATATTCTATATGTGTGTGTATGTATATATATACATGTGTGTATATGTATATGTGTGTGTATATATATATATGTGTGTGTTAATTTTTTTTCAGTCTCCAATAGTTATTTGGCAGTTCATGGCAGTTTAACAGCAGAAACTTTGATATTTCTGAGCACACAAGACCTTTTATAAAAGTACAGAATCAAAATATTCTAGTTTGTAATATATTACAATATATTCTACTCATAGCCATGTATCTCTTCTGTCTTAAGAATTGAAGGTGCAGTAGTAACAAAATAAGGGAATCTTGTTATGTATGGAAACACAGCTGAAGGGTTGCTGTTCCAGATATAATAAGAGGATTTCCTTTGTTCTTTTTCCCATGAGTTTTTGGAATTCATTATAAGTTCTGTGAGAAGACAGTCCAAGGCATAAAAACTCTCTTTTAACCCAAATGAGTGAACACATAAAGTTGTTTTTACTACCTCCACATTACACAAGAGCACCTCAGTGCTATTCACGCCACCATTTTGGTGGGTCGACCCCAGCCGACGGCCAAACATCCACACAGTTCCTCATTCAGTCCTTTCTTTCACTGGATCTCTTCCCTGATACTATGCTCTGAGAAATCTGCAGGCACTTTTGCTGTGAGTGGCCATCCTTCTTTGTTCCTGCCTGTTCCTCCAGTAAGGATGGATCAGCAAAGGGCCTCTCAGATCTACAGCTGTGTACCCACTGCCTCAGATTGGCACCCAGCCAGAACCTGCTCACCCCCCTCTGCCAGCAGAGAGAAAATAGAAACCAATAGGAAAACAAATAAAAGGAAACCAATAAGAGCCATGAGAGAAGATCCTCTGTTCCGCTGATGGTGCTGGACATGCTGTCCCAGAGGAGATGAGGAAGGCAGGCCGCTGCCTTTGAAGACACACGGCTGAGATAGAGACCCAGCTCCCAACTCCCATGATTGTCCCAGTAGGCAGAACAAACAAAGCAGAAGTCCAGAGATCCATACCAGCAGTCATAATTAAAAGACAAAGAGAGGATTTGTGGCTGCATTTTTCCTTTCTGGAACATTCAAGTGCCCTTTTCCCAGCAAATATTCACCACCGAAAAGCTGGGAAATAGTACCAATATTAGTAGCACATGTAGTGTGTGGATGGAGAGTATAAAAACTGTCAGTGGAAGACTGGCATTAACATAAACCATTTTTAACTCCAGGCAGAGAGGAAGTTCATCATTATGTGCCTATCCATCCACAGTGCCTTATGGCAATCTGAGCTGGGATAGAGCCTTAACTAGAAGAGTATCATGTTAGCCGAGGGTTTTGTGATACTTCCTGTAGTCTACAACAATGAGAACTTATGGAATTTTTGCTCCTGGGGTAGCTGCTCATATCAGCTGCTGATACTAGAGGAACCTTTACTATAAGAACAATAAGGACGTTCTGAAGCAGAGACAGAAAAAGCATCTGCAAAATGAGGAAAAGGGAGAAAGGAGACCACATCACAGAAGAGACTAAATATCTCTAGCAAAGAAAATGCTTCAGCGTGTGCACCTTAGTAAGGAGTAATCAAAACAGGAGTGGGATTCTACTAGACTATTTCAGCAACAGTATGTTTTCTTTTCCAGATTAAGTTTATGGATTACCAGAACTCTCTAAAAAATAATGATCAGAGACAGGTGCTGTCTGAATTAAATGAACAGCCATTGCACACAGAAGCAGCAACCTTGAGGAAAAACACATTTGAAAATATTCCTCACAAGCATTCATCAAACTAGAATTTTGCAGTTTTCATGTTCCTTCTGTCCAAAGGATAGCTTCTGGTAATGTCTGTCCTGGTGATGAAGGTAAAAGTGAAATTTATGCTTTACAACAGAGACGAAAAAGACATCTTCAGACTACTCTGAGAGTTTGTAGTCTTGCACCAAAGGCAAAACAAAAACTAGGAATCCTGATTCCCTTGAAATCAATGGCAAAAATCTATTTCATTCAGTTATTTTAAGATTTTATACCAGAGGAGCATAAAAACGCTGCAGATACAAAATATATGTACCAGTAGCCATCCCACCACAGCAATCCTACATTTAATATATGGGCTGTAATACAGGTGGATGACTCTGGTCAGATCCTACTGTGGCTGATCTAATTAGTTCAGGGCTAGTACACAAGTTCAGGTGTAAGCATATCCTAAGACACACAGAACAACAATTAATATGCATTATATAAACTTTTCCAGGTATTGACATTTGCTGTGCAAAAACGATTCCAAAAAAAAGCCAAGAGTGAAAGAGCTCCCCTTGTCCATGGGAAGACTCTTTCCTTAAAATCTGCTCCTTTTTCTAATAAAGTCTGTCTTCTAAACAGTGGAATTTGAAGCTGAACATCTGTGAAATGAATATTTTCAGTACATGCTAATTCAGAATGTGCCGCGGGCAAAAAAGGTGCAGCAGCTGTGAGCAGCACAGGTTCTGGTTGGGTGCCAGTACAAGGCAGTAAGTACACAGCAGACCTTGATTGCTGTGTGCACTCTCCAGATCTGAGAGGACCTCTGCTGAACAGTCCTTACCGAAATGATAGCCAGGAACACAGCAGGAAGGCCACTCAAAGCAAAAGTCACTGCAAGTTTTGTGGAATATAGCATGGAAGAGATCAAATTAAAGAATCAAATCTAGAAAGTCTAAGAAAGTTCATGATGACTAATCCAAGGAGTTGAAAGAGATACTGGAAAATATAAGCTTAGGAAACTTCCACAGAAGCCAAGGATAACCTTTGACCAGTAGGAGGACTGATTTTCTACTCAGCAAAGAGGCTGCACCTGGAAAAAAATCTTTGGACCTGGGTTTCCTGTATATGTGTAGAGATATAGATATATTTAGGTATGTGGATGCATGTGTATGTGTGCAGGCATGTGAATGTGTATATATATAAATACGAGGGATGAAGAAAAATATTGATAAAATTATTCCAGTGTCAAAAGTGCTCAATAATTATCAAATGTTTGACTGTATTAAATAGGCAGCAACAGGTCACATCTTATTTTGAGGATCCAATGGCTTAGATGTCCTCTGTGGGTTAAAAGTTAAGGTATGTGTTACAAATAATACTTCAGTAATGCTCTTTGAAAAGATTATATCAGATAAAAGTCAGCCAAATGGTAGAAAAAATGAAATGCTATATTCATTTCTGTGTGGATCCAGCTAACTGTAATTCAGAGCAGAATTGTAGAAGAGAGGACTGGGGGAAAGAAGGGCTGGAAACTGAAGAGAAGGAAAAGGGGACAGCAAGAAGGTACCTGCTGAAGATGAGCAGGGCCAGCCAAACTCAAAAAGAAGGAGACCAGCCAAGGAGTAGTGGCAGAGAGGTAAGAACAAGTCTGACTTGATTAAATCTAAATGAGGCAGGAGCTGGTCTTGCCACTGCAACAGGAAACTAGGTGGCACAGGTCACCACTAGCCTGGAGAGCTGGAAAGACTGTTGATCACATTCAGTACAAACATGAGAAGGCTGTCCTGCAGAGCCTGTCTCAACACACAATAAAATGGGGCAAACATACTCAAGTCCTGCTTATTAGGGATCCTGGCTCCTGGAATAAGCCCAGGGCAGAATATTCTTCTGAAACAAGAAACCACAAGCGGTATCTAGTGAATTAAAACGCTCCTGGAAAGGTGAGAATGAAGAGACGGGTTTTTTTCTTCTCTCCAGTAGGACGATACCAACTTTCACGTTCATTTGCTCTCAATCTGGGTAGGATTCCTGAACATGGCAATTTAAGAAGCACACTTTAGTGGTTTCAAGTTCTTTTGGCCCTGTTCTTGATTCCTCGGGTATGGAGGGAGATGACAAAAATGGCCTGAGACCCTATGACATGATCATGACACAGTCTCTTCGGTGCTTGCTCCTGAAGCTGTGCCCTCCTCTCACACCTCAAGGTTACCATCCACTCCTGCAGGGAGCCATGTGTGCAGGAGCTCTCCTTTCTGCCATGCTCCTGGAAAGATCCTGATGCAGAGACTGACATTCTGCTGCTAACCCAGCTGACAGTGGCCACTCATCTTCACGGCATTTGAAAAGATTTAACCACAGGAGTTAATGTGAGAATAAAGAGATGCTGTAACGGAGGTGCCAAATACAATACTATTCTTGTGGGCTAAAAAGCACCAGCTGCAGATGAGGCGTGATGGGGATCTGACCCTTCAACATCTGCATATATCATGTATGTGTATTCCCCCTCTGTCTTGGCATTTTTTTAGGCCACATCCACTGATTAGTTTAGGGTGCTACTTTCTTAAAATAAGTAGTGACGGGACTAACAGGGGAGGAGGGAGAACACTTTTTCTTGGCCAAGTTAAAACCAGTCCTACGCGAACCTGAGAGAGATGAATATGCATGGTTTGAATATGTGGTTTGTCAGCTATTTGCCTACACGCATTTAACACCCACAGAAGGCCTAAGGCAGCAGCCATAGACTTTCTTCCACTTGCTTTTTGCAGAGATCTTACAGAAGCCCCAAAGGAGCTGAATTACTGGCATTATGATGCTATGAATGACTGATAGAAGTGTATTACTCTCCAAAGCATTGGTTGGCTTAATGTAAGCAACCGGGCAGATAGTGCGTGCCGGCTGGGGTCTAACCCTGCTGGACTCCCAGCTGCAGCCTTTAGCAGCTCAGGAAAGTTGGCTTGTGTTTGTTACACATTCATTTTCTTTTTTTCTGTATCTCAAAGTGCGATATAAGCTGAGTTTGGAGGTTAACTGTGGCATTTCAGTATCTATATGCAGGTGCAGATAACTGACGAATTAGGGAAGATAATTCTGATTCCTCCATCTTTTGCCTCAGCTGTTTAAGATAGGTGAAAAATGAGTTTAATTTGGATTTGGCTAGTCAACAATAGTAGTGTACATGATTTGTAAGCTGAAACATAGCCCAATTCAACTCCTTGACAGAAGAAAACATTTTATTTCTTTGAAAAGGAGGGCTGGGAACAGAAGAAAAGCAAAAAGGGACAGTGTGGAGACAGAAGACAGGAGAAGGGAACTCTGACCTTAGTGAAACCATTTAGTGAAGGGTTTATATACATGTATGGTTGATATATAATAATAAAGCAATTTGGATAAAAACTTGATTCTGTTGAAATTAATGGTTAAAGAAGCTTCCATATGAAATTGAGAGAAAGAAAGCATTAAATCCCATTTTTATATACCATTTCCATATGGGTTACAGTAAATTTTTAAAATTCTACAGCCGTAATGGAGACGTGCCTCAGTAGCAAAGCACACCTTAGAAATATCAAGGAACCTTTGTCCAAGATATGCACCTCACAGAAATCCTTGTGTCCCCTCCACCAGCCTCCTTAGGACACAGCATCTATCTGTATGCCTTTGTGAGAAGGATCTGTGCATTTATAGCTCTGGGGCTCATTTAGAGGGCTGATAATTATTGAGACCCTCGTGTTTCTGTCTCACTGGCTTAGCCTGTCTCCCTTTAAAACATCTGAGTGTAGATGGATGCTGACTGTATGGGGCTATCTTGATATGAGTGTTTCCTAATAGACATCTGATATCATGATAATTTGAAGTCCGACATCAGTGATGGTGCCCTTTTGTTTTGACAGCAAAGGGGTTTCCTTTTGCTAAGTAGCAAATTAATGAGCAAGCTAAGAAAAGAAGAGGGAAATAAGGAAGTTAAACTGTGCTTTTTTGGTAGTTTCGTTCTGAGGCCCCCAGAAAAAGAAATGTAACACATGAAAAAGTTGTGAAGTAATAGATGAAAACTCCCAATGAATGGTTGTCAGATAGCAGAGTCTGGGGAAAGGATATAACTGAAGAAGGAGATGGAGGGAAAAGGGGATGATGCAGCAACACAGACCATGGGGAATTCTGAGTTCTTCCATGGCATGGAGAATCAGCAGACCTTAAGGCCCAGTGGAGGTAGGGGTTGTTTGAAACAGGGGCAGGGGTTGATTTTCAGTGTGCTGATTGAAAAAAATATTGTCTTCACATCAGTATTCTAGAGGAGATTTCAAAAGCCTTCCAGAAAGTTCCACAATGATGAGCTGTTCCTAATCAGTAAATAAAACAACTCTCTGCCATTGGGGAAAAAATTATATTTTACAATACTATTGTAAAAGAGTATTTTATAATTATATTTTACAAATATATTTTACAATGGTATGTTACAGATTTGAGCAAAGCCTCTGTTACCTGAATTCCTAGATGTTGCACTTTCTACTGGAACAGTTGGTTTAGAAACTACAAATTTAATCACTTTCCAAAAAACCTTTCTCATTGCAAAAGTTTTGAATGATGCACCGTTACGTAAGACTCCATCAGACAATTTGAATAAGGACTTTTCTTCCTCACATTCTCTCAATAAAATACCAATATAGCCTCGTAATCAACTGCAGTATTTAAAGTAAACCACTTGGTACTGTATACTCCAATGCATTTTTTGCCTGTTTTTCACTTTTGTAGTGAAATGAAATTGTGCTTGCATGCTGTTAAGGTTGGTTTGGTTTCTTTAATTTAAATTAAAACTTTTCAACTCCTGCCATTCCAATGTGCCAACTTTTAACCCAGGAGGATGGCGAAACATCTGCAGAAACTCAAATATTAGCCAGACTGATCCCCTCTGTACAAAGCAAATGAGCATTGTGTAAATACAAACCGTGTGTGTTGATTTCCAGCTTCAGACTTCTCTCTTCTTTGCACTGAAAATAACTTTAAGAAAATTTCACTTATCTGTGCACAATCACAAGCTTTGCCCTAGGGCCTGCAGAAGGCCTGCAGAAGAGATCAGTCTCTTCCAAGGTCTTTGTTGACATCCTGCAGTCAGCATCCCTTTCCTCTTCCCATGGGTCTCTCACAGAGCATCACAAGTGGAAATCATGCCCAGAAATCCTCTGTTATGCACCTGCTTTCCATTCTGCTTTTTTCATCATGGCCAGCTGGGGACCAGGGTATTCTATGACTTATTCTTCCCTTCACTGAACTGCTCTAAATACTTGTTTTATACATTTAAATCGAGGTTCTTGCCTGTTCTCAGGCACTTCTCAGATCATCTTTAAACTCTCTGTAGATATTAAATTGTATAATCCCAGTTATAGCTGCCCCTCCCTTTATGTGTACAGGGAAGGCAGTTTCTACTTCTAAGATGTGAAAACAGCTGCAAAGACTAAGATATAATTGCAATATTGTCACCTTTAGTGACTAAAACATTTGAAGTAATTAAGTAGCAGTAATGTAACAGATTAGGAGCAAATGTTTGCTCTAAACAGCTATTACACTTGTATTTTAAATTTTGCTAAATTCTGCATTTTGGGAGCAAAAAATAAAATTAAGTGTCAGGGTTGTTGTTTGTAAAGTCTTGGTGAATGGGTGTTAATATCTTTATTATCTCTATTGTTCTTACCGTCTATGTCTTCTACACCTTCTGTACCGTCTATATCTATAATATGGGTATTTTTTGTAACCCATTAAGGCTATGAAACAGCACATAGAGTTGTGGCACTATGCTGTAAACAAGCATTTCATTTGCACAGAGGTTGCTTTTTTTTCTTTTTTTAATAAAGGTCCTTAGGGTGTAGCTCTGGTGTTCATTTTGCAAGACACGATCCCCCAAGGTCTGTCAGGCAGTGTGCAGAAGGCAGGGAACTCTGCCCACAGCGAAATGCTGCAGCTTCAGAAACAGCTGCCGAGCTCCACAACACGATTTCAGGCCCTCCTGCCCAGCAGCTCCCCAGTCTCTCCCATTCGGGGTGAGAAGCACCAAATGGAGCATGCAGAATAGAGAAGCTGGATCTTTGAATCTGATCTCCAGATGGAACCTTCCAGCCTGCTTCCTGGAAACACTTTCAGGAAGTGAGTGGTTGAAAGAAGCGAGGAAGCATCTGTACCAAGTCTTGGGGGTAAAATAGAATAGAATAGAATAGAATAGAATAGAATAGAATAGAATAGAATAGAATAGAATAGAATAGAATAGAATAGAATAGAATAGAATAGAATAGAATAGAATAGAATAGAATAGAATAGAATAGAATAGAATAGAATAGAATAGAATAGAATAGAATAGAATAGAATAGAATAGAATAGAATAGAATAGAATAGAATATTTCAGTTTGAAGGGACCTATAATGATCATCTGGTCCAACTGACTGACCACTTCAGGGCTGTCCAAAAGTAAGAGTAAATTATTGAGGGCATTGTCCAAACACCTTTTAAATATTGACAGTCCTAGGGCATCAACCACTTCCCTAGGAAGTCTGTTCCAGTGTCTGACCACTCCTTTGGTAAAGAAATACTTCTTGATGTCCAGTCTGAGCCTTCCCTAGCATTGTTTTGACCATTCCCATGTGTCCTGTTGCTGGAGAGAAGGAACCAGCACCTGCCTCTCCACTTTTGCTCCTCAGGAAGCTGTAGGGAGCAATGAGGCTGCCCCCAGCCTTCTTTACTGCAAACTAGACAAACCCGAAGTCCTCAGCCACTCCTCCTAGGACATGCCTTCCAGCCTTTTCACCAGCTTTGTTGCCCTCCTCTGTATGCAGTTTGATGTGGCATGGAGACAAAGTTGTTCTAGTGGCAGTGCTATTTCTTCTTCTTCTGACACTGCTCTTTGATCAATGGTAGAAGAAAGCAGCTCCCCATGTGCTTATTTGATGTTGGCTTCTTCCTGAAGCTTTGCTGTGTACTTTGAAAAAGTCACATCTTTGCAGCAAAGGCAGAGATGAAGATGTTGCAGCCTGCAGCAACCAGTGCCTCATTTCCTGAGTTAGTTTCTCTTTGGCTTCCACTAGATTTCTGCCTGAGGAGCCCTGAGGTCCAGCATTATTAGTGGTATCATTAGTAAAGGGTGGCATTGACTTGGTGGAGCACAAAGGGATATTTTTATATCCTAAGTTATGATGCAACATGAACCAGAGAATCATAGAATCATAGATGGAAGGGATATTTAAAAGTCAGCCAGTTCAGCTCCCCGGCAATAAGCAGGAACATCTTAAAGTAGATCGGGTGGCTCAGAGCCCTGAGCATTCAAGCCTGGGCTTGAATGTTTCCAGAGACAGAACATCTACCACCTCTCTGGGCAATGTGTCCCAGTGTTTTACCATCCTCATTGTAAAAAATTCCTTCCCTATATGTAATCTGAATAAGGCAGCGACTGATAGATTGAACAAACTGTATGTTAACTGCAAGCAAAACAATTGCTGCTATCATCTTCAGTCTCCATTTTAATACTTGTGCTCTGAAATACTCCCACAAATGTGTGCCTCTGTCCTACTGCACTGCTCCATGCAGGAGAAAGGAAGCTGGGATATAGATATCATCTCCCTCATCAGAAATGTGTGCTTTCTCAGCAGCTCCATAGAATTTGGGCATTGATTAGCTGGTAGTAAGATGTTAGAAAGCTTAGAGGTCTGCTAATGGAATATCAATACTGCAAACCGTGCAGGTTGAAAACTCAGGATATCCACACAAAGGATCCTGTGGGATTATTCTAATTTCTTCTGAAGCCTCATCTGGTCACCCAGATTACTATTATTTTAAAACTCCCACATTGCCCTTTCCTGAGAAGGAAAACCTTCAGTAAAACCCACTGGAGACATGGGGTGTTTTCACTGTTTGGAGACTGTCCCTTAACACTTTTAGAATCAAGTAGTTTCATATTACCTCTGCCTCCACTCCTAGGAAACTCCATCTTCTCTGCTGTCTTTCTACTAGCAAGACAGACTGTGATTAGGCATGGGGCACATTTTCCTTTTAATTTTTACCACTGCTGGCTCCCAGCAGCTGGAGTGGAACGGGTAGGACCTTCCACTTTGACATCACATTATCCTTCTACCTTCTGTAATGCTGAAAGAGGTGGTAGGATTTTGAGCATCACTCTCTCGATTGATGGTGACCAACAGCAGCATCTAGTGGCCCAAGCACTGTCCCAAAGAAGATTTTGGTCTGAAGTCTTCAGACATGAGGAGTTTGGTTGCACTTTGCAATGAAGTACAATTTTCCCAAAGCCACAACAGTTGTGAAAGCATTCTGTTTGGCAGCCTTGGTGAACAGAGAGGCTTTACAGCTGGGTGAGCAGTTTGAACACATCACCTCTTGCAGGCAGATCCTGATGGCCTCCATGAAATGACCCAAGATCACATTGACAGTAAGCACCTGAAAACTGAGAGATGTGAACAGCAAGAGAAGAACGAAGCTGAACAACACAGCAGTGAAACAGTGTGTTGTAGCTATCGGTTGCAGGCTCTCCTGGGAACAGAGCTGCCCCACAGAGGTCATTGGTTATGTATGAGGTTCATGAGCATCTCTGTTTAGTGTGCCTATTCAGCAGGTGAGCCCACAGACCAGCTACGTGCCTGGACAGAAAAATAAATACCAAAACTAGATGCTGCTAGCAAATTTTGTCATGTATTTTGGGAAGGAGTCTGAATATCAGACTCTAATACCTTGTTTCAAAGTGGGCTTTCTGCTTTTGTCTTTCAAGGGTTGCTAAATGAAAGACTTGCAGATACTTGTGAGGTTTCGTCCATTTCTCTGGACCTAAGAAATTATGCAAAGAAATGTTGTTAATTCTATGCCTAGAATTATTCTGGGGAAAACTGCAGGTTTTTTTCCTTGAATTCTTCCAGTAACACAGGCACTGTGTATGTTTTGAAGCTGTTCCTTGAGAACATTACTCTTTTGGAGAGACAGCAGTTTCTGCCTGCTGTTTACATTTGTCTCTGTTCAAGGGGAGGCAAAAATATGAATTCAAAAGAAAACATGAAACAGACTGGAGGGTTCTGGTGCCTGCCACTACTAGGCTGAAAGTGTAGGTCTTCTTGAAAATTGTCCTGGATACTAAGTACTGGCTGTTTACTGTAAGCGAGGATCAGTGTGGTTTGGCAGATAATTTCTCTCCTGATTAATTATCTCCTTTACCTCCTATTTACCTGCCGACAACCTCCTTCCCCTACTATCTGATTTCTGGCTCTATCCTGTTAAATCTACACATCTATTTAAAGCATTTATGATTGTTTTCTGTGCATAATTGTTTCCAGTCAGAAAACGGTCATAAGCCCTGCTTTGTATTTACTCAGGTCAGGTTTGCCTATCTGAATGTCTGGCTTCCTTGGGCTTATTCTGCATTTTTCCTCAGAACAGAGCAGTTTGGCCCTCTGACACAGAAAGGTGAAACATTTGCTTCTACTCCCTTGCCTTACGTAAGTATGTGGGCTTAGGTGTAGTTATTTTACAAGGGATTTCTCACCTGGTAGTGAGTTACTGTGATAACAGGGTCTGTAATTACCAGTGTGATACAGGACTTCATCTAAACATGCCTGTTCAAGCAGATTCAAGTCTCCTTTTAGACTGTTGGCAGGTTTCCTGATGTTTGGGTTGTTTGGATTTTTTTAATTTGAACAAAATGTTTGCCATGCCAAAATAATGTGGGGGTGCCTGACCCTGAATGGCTGCTGCCCTCCTTTGAAACCCCTTTTCCCAGCTGCCAAGTTGCCCCAGGACAGGGGCAAGGCTCTTTTTAACCACAGAATGGAGTGGCTCAAAATGACCGGAAAGTGTGCAAAGAGGAGATTAGAGCAATTTAAACTAATTCTCTGGTTTAGACCTGCTTGTGGAGGTCATAGCCTGTATGTAGCTTCTGCAATATTTTCCAGAGCAAAGAGATGAGGGAGCGCAGCAGATGGGTTTCGCACAGAAGTCATCCTTTACAAAGTGCAGAAGTTCATGAGTGCTGGATTAACAGATACAAACCTGTATTGCATCAAGTTATCAGATTTGTCTCTCAGTGCTTGGCTCCTTGCCTTGGCTGCAGCTTCTGTAAATTACCTGGGAGTTTTGAAGGCATTAGTGCCTTTCTCTGTTGTGTCTGTAACAATGTTAGGGCTGAAATGATTTTCTTATAGGTTTAAAAATAATGTCGTGAGTACCTGCTTCAAATCTGGCTGAAGTTAATGGGAACTGCCTTAAGTGAGTTTCAGTCAAGGTCTGGGGATTTCAAAAAGTTGTTCAGAATTGCCTGCATCCATTACATTACTATGTGATTGTCTGAGCCACAGTAGGAGGGGGGCCCTAGCCAAGACAGTTTTCAGCTGCTGGCAGAGCTGGTCCCCGGGCAGGGAAGCGGTGCTCAGAAACCAGTCTGAGTTTTGACACCACCAGACAGCTCAACTCCTCCAGCACGAGGTGTGAACTCTGCAATCACAGCACATCACAGGGCAGCAGTGTGGACTCTGGCCCCAGCCCCCTTTTTCCCCTTGGCTGTCAGAGAGGGTCGGTGAGCAGTCAGGTGGCATTAGCCTGTCCCAAGTTCTGGGCTGCCCCTGGGGGCTTCTCGCTCTGCTCCAGCTGTCAGTTGTAGCCATGTGTGTCCACAGTCTCATCTCTGGAGCTGCAACAGGTGCCTCAAACATCATCCCCCTCACACTTGGTCTCCTCTGCAGCCAACAAGATTGAGATGAGCACTTTCGAGGAGCAGGAGTGTTATGGTCTGGTGCCTTCCAAGAAGTTATCACTTTGCCAGAGTATCCCAGCAGAGAATCAGCTCTCTCCCGGGCTGGTCGCCAGACACACATTTAGCACTGATAGTGTCTCTGCCTCAGGAAATTCACTGTCGAGAATTTATAGCAGGGCTACTTAATACATTTTTACTATTTTCTGCTGGATAATTTTATCATTATGATTTTATGATTAGGAAGGGAGCATGGTGTTTTCTTCTTTGTCAGGCTAGTCTTACACATAATACCACTTTCAGATGGGGAAACCTCATCCTTTGCCTGGAATACAGGAAGGATAACCAAGAAAGCAATTAATTTGGGGGAATACAGAGAGATCTGGAAGCATTTACACTCTGAGTTGGGTATATAAGCCACAAAATGTAGAAGCTACCAGAGCCAAAGCTCATAAGATTTTATGGTAGTTTTCTGACAAAACTCCATCGCTTCTGGAACTTGTTCAATTTGCAAAAGGTGAAGGAGCATATAGGAACTGGGACGACTGATTTTGCACAGCTTAGTTCTCGTGGTGGTCTCTGCTCATCTCCACCTGCTGTCAGTCTGAGAAGAGCCTTAATGTGTCAGGTTCTGCCTTCAAATTTCTAGCTTAGAAATTCCACACACAAGCTTCCTATCATCGTACTCCTAATTTTTTTCAGCCAGACCTTCTCCCAAGCCTGGAGGTTACTGACAACACCTTTACTTCAAAACTGAATCCTAATACCTACACCTCTCTCCAGTTCTTGTATTTCTGGATGTGCTGAAGTCATTTTTGTGCTGTTATTTTTGGAAATGTGGGATAAGGAAAAAACACCTTGCACATTAAAGATACAGTTGACCCGTTGAGACTGACTGCTTGTCATGTTCTCCTTCAAAGATGTACTCTCCTAAAGTAAGCATGCTCAGGAGAAGGGAGGGAGCGACAAATCCAACCACAAAGCCTTGTATTCCTGTTCAGTACGAGAGAATTGTTCCTGCCAGAATATGAAGCAATTCCTGTATCCCTGCCAAAACAATTGCTTGATGTGCTCTCCCTAATAGCTTATAATGAACCACAAACAAGCTTTTAAAGTAAGGATAAGGACTCAAATGCTTATAGTGTTCGTAGATTGTACATCCAGAGAATTGAAGAAAGAGTCAAAGAGTAGCACAGCTAAAGGGGGACAGTGTGCTTTTCAGCACTTTGCTAATTAAAACAATGGGCCTCTAAATTACAATGTTTTCGCTTTTTTGGATATTTAAACACTCAGATTGCATAAAGGCATTCCTCCAATCAGTGTGTTGGAAGAAAAGCTCTGATCCTGAAAGAGATGCACGTAGGTGCTTCCCTTCCTCCATGAGATCAGTGAAGATTTACGCAGGAAAAAGTCACAGGCAGGCCCTTTGTTTGAAATCATGTAAGTCCTACAACGATGTGGACCGTGTATATTGTGATACAGAATGTTTGACCTACAGCAGTATCTGTTAAATACACTTGGCACCTACATCAAACCTGCTGAAATCAGGGCCCACCTCCCTATTGACTTGGATGGCCTTCACTTTCTGTCCTCCCTTTTTTTTAATACTTTCTTAAAAGTTTTTAAAATAAGACTGTTTCTTCATGTAACAAACCAGACTTTAAAAGAAAATTAGTGGATACCCAAAGCACTTATCTAATGCTTTCCATCCATATATCTCAGTCACAAGAAAAGTTGAATACGTGTGGGTTTTATATCCGTTTTTGGTCACTGGGATAGGAGAAGCACGCAATGCCCAGATAACTCACCAAGGTCAGAGCAAGACAATAGTGTAGAAAGAAATTCAAGTATCCCTAATTTCCTAGGTTGTATCCATGGGAGATTGTTTCCTTTTACATGAAAGCAGCAAAAAAAGCTTTTATTCATTCATGGAAAAGAAGGAAACAATTATCCCTGAGGATGAAAATAAATTGTTAGTCCAAACTTCATAGAAAGTTTTTATGCTGTGTGATTTGTACTATCCAGCAAAGTTCAACAGCTACAGCATTAAATAATAGACAGAAATTAAAAGTTATAAGCAAAGGGGGGAAAATAGTTTTTTAATAAAATGTTGGAAAAAAAGAGGAATTGGAGTGGCAGAAAGCTGCAGGCAAAAACATTTCAAGGGACTGGAAGCATGAAGCCTCTTGCACCGAGATGTGAGGTTATATTAATCTATAGCAACCACGGTTACTCAAGTTGAAAGATACACTGTGCAAACACATATATACAGAGGGAGCAGCATGTTAAAGTACAGCCTAGGTTGAGTTTGAGACAGCTCCCTATTGCTTTAGTTCACACAAATAGTTCCAGTGGAGTTGTTGGTGCTGTTTGTGAGACTAAAAAGAGAAAAAGTCTCTGGGGCCCAGACCAAGTTTTAACTTGGTCAAATGCTGAACAGCTGGAACGTACTTTCAAAGGTCATTTTTTTCTGACTACTGTTTCCAAGGGCATTCTCAGCAAAAGTCTATTTTGTTTCTTTTCTGATTTTAAAAATTTAAGGCCTCAGCAAAAGCAGCAAAGTGACAAAAGAGAATAGAAACTGCTGGAAGAAAAAAGCCTGTTGCGTCTGATGCACGAGCTGAGATGCAGAGTGCTCTACCTTCCTGAGCCAGGAGCCCTGCTTGTCCTCCTCTTGCTTTTTTTTCACACGCTGCATGCCAGTGACAGGCGAGGTCCATGCTCTAGTTCTCTGCACGTTCCCATTGCATAAAGCGCAGTGCAATTGCAGGTGCTAATTGCCCACACAGCCACTGCTGCTGCATGCACAGATGGGTGCAGCTGTTTCGAGCACATCTCAGTGTTCATCATTTGCAGAAGGGTGTGAGTAGGGGAGTAAGTTACATCAGGCACAGGACTCTAGCAAGAAACCTGTATGGAAAGAAATTGTTATGCCGGGTCAAACCCAGAGAAAATGAAGTTCTCCCTGAAGCAGTGGAAACCAGCCTCTAAGGCAGGGCATTGAACTCAAGGGAGTTAGGTTCAATTTTTCAGTAGTTCAGCCCCAGATTTGTTTGAACTGCTTAGATAGATACATCAAAACACAGGTGCAAACAAATCAAAGTCCGTGAAAATCACCTCACTTGTTCCAATACAAGGTATCTTCAACACCAGCATTTCTCAGAAACCAGTAGCTGCTTCAGGCAGCCACAGAAACTCCAAATGAGCTCCTCTCTCCAATCAGTTGCCTAGCGGGAGAGGCTTATAATTGGTGGAAATGTATTGTGAATATCCGCCAAGAGCCACGTGCTTCTCTTTTACTAATACTAGATAGTATTTAATTCACTTTTCCAGCAGGAATTATGCTGAGGCCTGAGTTCCTTGTTCCTGTATTAACAGAAGGTTTCTCATTGCCCTAGCTGGACAGACAGCTGGGCCTGGTACACAAATAGCCAAGGCATTTTTTTCCCTACTGAGACTTATTCATGCTCTGTGCTTATGTTGCTTTCACAACAAAATTCAGAGTGGCTATGCAGAGTATGATTTGGACATGTGTCTCTGGAGGTGCATGGAAAAAAAAATGCTAATGGACTTATATCTTGGCATCACTGACTGCTCTCCCCCTTAAAAAAATAAACTAATAGCATTTTCAGTACATTTCCAACCACTTTTGACTTCACTGATCCCAGAGGGAAAAGAGTTATGGAAAACTATACCATTTAGAGGAAGGGCTGTTTCTGAGCTGTACCAGTGCCTTTGGAGGAAAGGTTACAAAGCCAGAGTCACATTTTATCTAAAAGGGATGTTACCTTGCATTGCATGCCAGCAATTGTGATTAATCTAAATGGGGTGGGAATTCCACCCTAATCTAAGATCATTGTTGGACATTTTTGTGAAGACATTTGTTGTTGCACTCAGATTGTGCTGTAGATGTTTACTTGTTCCAGACTTTCAAGGAATCTCACAAAAAACGTTGCACATGTCAAAAAAGCACAGTAAGAATAGCTCCACCATATAAAGATGTTTTGCATAGAAAAAGGTTGGCGGCTTAAAAGGTCAAGTTAAGTGAAATATAACCATTGTTTTCTTTCTATTCAGAAGTCACATAACTGGGTTTATATGGCTTAGAAGGTTGGGCAAAAGTCCTTTATTGTCCTGTTTCACTTGAACATTTAAACATGTACATACTTATGAATCCTTACACAGCTGACAAGCTGAGACAGGGTGTGGGACTATATTTGGGCCGAACATTTTTAATGTGCCAAATATTGGATTAAGTACTGCTTTGCTTGAGAAAAGGGACAATACCTAATCAGTTCTCCTGAGAGTGGCTATCTAACTGGCATTAAAAATAGTCTATTAAAGTAATAGACTAATCCTACATGAACTTAAAACTTGCTGTTTCTGCAGTATGAGGCAGATTAGCAAAGAGGTCCAAAGCAGATAGAATGTGTAATTCACGCTGCCTTGCAAATGCTCTCAGCACATGCAATAATTTGTCTTCCTTCTAAACTGTGTTCACTTCCGTGCAGCCGAGCCTCATATGGATGGTACAAATAACTCAGAAAAGACTGAGTTGGGCTGTTAATTCATCAATAGAAGAAAAAAAATATGGCATTTGCACAAGGAAAATATGTTGATAGCATAGTTGCAAAAGTTTTCATATGCTCTAAAAGAGAGTCACATATTCACTTGTACCTGAATACAAGAAAGAGGCTTAAAAAATTATTTTGTCCCCTCAATCTTATTTCTATCAGGTTCTTGTGTACCGAAAAAAAGGTTTCAGGCTTAGTGGATGGCTTAGTGGATCCTTGCAAGCTATAAATTAAGACTTAGAATTATTTATACTTGCTCTAACAGCAGCACTCGCCAATAAACCAGCCACTTCCAAACCAAAATTAAAATCTTAGCTGCTACCCTGCTCTAAAAGCCACTCAGTTCTTCACAGTGGGGATGAGTGCTTGGGGCTGGAGACACACCAGGCTCTAATCCCTGTGGCCCTCTTGGTCCCTTTGTAGCATTGTATGGTGGCACCGTGACCCCGCAATATCAGCATGATGCTGAGGCTCCAGAGGGCTCACTTCATGTCTTCTTCAACCATCACATATCTCCAGAGGTTAAGGAGTCCCAGGGACTTGGCCCACAAGCCACAACGTACAGGCTCAGCAGCTATAGCTCAAGCACAGCTGGAAAGAAATGAGAGGTGGGAGGTGTCTGCTGGGGGAGTCCCTCAGCAAGCATTTAAATAAACTGATGAAGAAAGTCCATTTGTACTGGCATGCATAAATATCTGGTAGGAAAACAGGAAAAAAAAGAGCAAGGATAAAATGTGATGTTTCATGATAGTTGAATGTTAGGATGGTTCCACAAGATCTGTACTGGTATTTGTGCACTTCAAAATTGTCATAGGTAATCTGTATGCAAAGGTTAAAAATGAGGCGAGGAAGTCTGCAGAAGACAAATAATTATTTGTGATAGTGAAATGTGCAATTGGCTGCAAACAGCTACGGAAGGATCTCACAATACTGAGTGATAAGGCAATAAAATCACAAATTAAATTCAATGGGAATCACAAAAGAAATGTCAATAAATGCAAGTAAGGTGCATGAAGGAGAAAAAACAACTATCTATATGACTATATACACAGGGATGAACTCTAAATTAGCTATTAGCTACAGAAATTAGCTATTACCAGTCTAGCAAGAGATCTGGGAGTCATTACAGATAGTGCTCTGAAAAAGCTCCATGGCAGTGAAGTGGCAAATATTGCATGGGGAATTATTAGGGAAGGAAGTGAAAATAAAACAGAGCATCCTTGTAACATTATATACCTGCGTGGTGAGTTTGCATCTTGGGTACTACTGGTGATTTTAGTTACCTCTTTGGAATAGACTGTGATAACATTAAGAAATATACTAAGAATCACAGAGAAATGAAGGAGGGTAAATAGGTCAGAACATTTCTACATTGAAAAAGAGATGATGAAACAGATAAATGACACAGCAAAGAGTAGGAACGGGCCTTTCTAACAGGAGCAGAAGAGGGGAGTAATAAATATCTCCTACGGGCTGACAGAAACTCTAGGAATGTGCCACATAACTTTTTTCTCTCTCCACCTCTCTTGCCTGCAGTAACGTTTTTCCCATTACAGTACCTGTTTGAGACAGAACATTTTCCTTGTAGCACTGTGGAATCGAGAAGCGAGCAGAACCAAGGGATCCAGCTCAGGCTGGGGTCCGTGGGGTGACCTCAGAGCTGAACACCTACCTCTCACCACAGCCCAGGCTAAGAAGGGCAGCTGCATTGTCAGGATGCCAGGAGCCAGGATGACAAGGGTGATATAGGATTGAAACTATTCTTCTCTCTGCAGTGCAAAAATCAAGTAGGAAGGGGAGACCCTGCTCTCAAGGGGAGATCAGATGTTTTTGAAGAGGCTCGTTAGAAGTTCTGGGAGCAAGCTGGGCAATGAGGAGTTATTTCTAGAAGCTGGTACAAGCCTAGGACTGGCTTTGTTGGGAATCGGCATGCAAGGACTTGGTTAAGGGACAGAAAGTTATGCTTCAAAGAAGGAGGGTGTGAGCTGGTTGATGGGATTTATTTGGCAAAGGTCAAAGAATGAAGTTAGATAGGCATCTGTGATGGGAAATGTTAAGAAGAAAAGGTGAATAAATAGTCAAATCTGAATTCTCAGATGGTTTAATTATGATGTAGGAAATCATGAATGGTACAGAGAAGGCAAACAGGAAATGATTATTCAATTTTTTTTAAACACCCTGAATAATGATCAGATGGAAGATTTAAAGCGAACGTATAGAAATGCTTTTTAATGCACAAGCAGAAATCACTATGAAATGTCATGGAGGCCAGCAGGATTGAAAAAGAAGCAAACAAACAGACAATGACAGACTTGGAAAAGATGATGTTGTCAGATCATCCTTTCAATTAGTACCACCTGTACCTTCCTCTGCTTTCAAAGCAGAAGTCACTAAGGACCACCTTGGAGCCTTGTCCATGGAGTATGTCCATCACTGTGCATTAGCTTCCCCACATGGAAAAGCACTGAGTGTGAGTGGGTATAATTTGTACCATCGCAAAACAGATAAAAAAGCAACATCTCTACACTGTAAATTAGCCCTTTCTGGTTTCTTCCACACGAAGCTGAAGGAGCACCTATTGTAGGTCTTAAAGTATGTGTAATGGAAAAAATACTGCTTTTAAAGGAGACTCTCAATCTCAACCTTTGAACTGGATTTATTACAGTAAATTATGTTCTAATTTTGACACTGACACCAAGGACATCAAACTAGACTGTAGCACGACTCTTTTAAAAATATACCTGTATATGTTTGTGTGAGGGACAGTAGGAATCAGAATCACTTCCTTGGCAATATATCCCATTTTTTTCTGGGAAAAAATTGTCTTTGCATAGAGAATAATGCCATGATTGTTATTATTTCAGCTTTTCTAGCAGCTGAAATCATTGTTGTGACTCAATTAGCCCATTCAGATAAGGAGAGGTAGATAATGTTCTTCTTCCTCTGTGGGGCAGAGCTCATGTGTTTATAAGGAAAGTCTTCTTGAAAGAGCGTGTGGTATCTACATATTTGCCTCTGCAGTTTCCAGGGGAGACAAGCTTGCCTGATTTCCACAATATAGCCACGACTTGTTTCCCATTGAAATTCTTTTAAAATAGACAAGTAGGCAATTACCATGGAAGAGAAAATTGGAATATATAGTTAATGTCAAGATACATTCTCGCTGTATCATTATAACTTTCATGCTAATCCCCAGTTAATGTGCCCATGTATTCTCTATTTCTTTGACAGAATTTGCCTGAGCTGCACAAAGCCTTTTCTCTCTCTGCCTCTCCCTCCCTTTTCCCATACTGGTGTAGTTATAAAGTAGGAAGCATGTTACAATAAAACAGCCTCAGACCGAGGTTCTGCTCTAAAGACCAATTGCAGCAATACTGCAGGAGAGCAGGATGCCAGTGACTGAGTAGGAGGAGTTGGTGATGGGTGGTATTACTCCAAACATGACCCAAGAGAGGAAAACCCAAAGCACAGATCCTGTACTCTTGGAGGGGCAGTTCAGCAAACTCCCAGTGAATGGAAAGCTGCTCTGCTTGTCCTCTGCCAGGCAGCAGTAGGAGAGCCGCTGGAAATGCCAACACTGTTTTGTTTTTTTCCTTCCAGGCAGATTTTCCACAAAAAATAAGGTTTGCACCTGCTTTAACACAGGTTGTTAGAAACGTGAATGGTACAAATGATTTCTCTTGTGTCAGATAATTCAGCAACCAGGGAGAAAAATCTATGGTTTTCAAATGCAATATCTTTTTATGAGTTGGTGGAAAAGCACATATTCATTGGCTCCACCAATAATCTGAATCTTATTCAAACAACTGTTTCTCCCACCTGCAAAAAAGCCACAGATAAATTTAGTGAATACGTGCTATTTATTAAGCTCTTTCTTCCAGTAAAAAACAGATGAATCATATAAAGTTGCTGCAGTTTTGCTCCTAAAAGCAGTGTGACCCTTAAGGATGTCAGGAGACTTAGGAGAGGGTGCCTGGTTCTTGACCATGCCCAGGAGACAGGAATTTAATTGCTCTCCATACTAGATTTCATGAATGTTTCTGTGATGCAACTCCTCTGTTCCTCCCCCATAAAGTACAGATAACAGTGTTCTACCTTGTGGGATGTTTTCAAGGATAAATATATTAAACATGTTTAGGTGCTATGGCACAGATAAGGGATTTATGAAAGCGTCTACCAAGGACAGTCTATTCTCCATTGCACCATACACAGCTCTTGACTCCCACAAGCACTTCTGCCTTGGGGCAATGATTCATATATGGCAGATGGGAGCAGAGCCATCAGGACGAGCACCCTCTGGAACAAGGTCTATAACACATTGCAAAGTATTAATCAATGCAGTGCTCTTCTGCCCACCTTGGACTTGACATGTAATCTTAACAAAAGTTTAGCTCTGATGGATTTATCTCAAAGACAGCTATGCAATGCATCAGATACTGCGCTGGCATAAACCATTATGGCTTTAATGAAAGTATTCTGAATTATACATAATACCTCAAGATCAGGTCTAAAGTTTAATTGAATTAATGTATATTTCATATCTAAACAGTTAAAAGACAGGTACTGTCTCTGGCTGTATAAACTTATAGGAAAGTGAAATATTTCTCCTGAAGCATAAACTCTGGAAGGCTTAAATATATGTATTTCCCCGGTTTTGGTATAGGTACATTAAGGTGATTAACATATTTTAGCCAGATTGTTAACAGAAAGAAAGAATGAAAACAGAGAACAAATAGTTATGTGATTTGGTTTACTAAAAAGTTGATATTCTGGTTTAGATCAGTGACTTTTGCAGTGCAATCAGTCCAAAGCAGGAACTAGGCTTAAACATAAACATGTACATCTATGTACTTTCTCTGATTAATTCATATTTCCTTTTTCTTGGCTGAATGGTGACAAAATACCCAAAACAATTCAGATCAATTTCTAACAATTTCTATTACTAAAATAGCTTTTGGGTGAGGGCAACCAAGTGAAGAATCTTCCCCTGAAAACCAACCCATCCCTCGATGTCTCTGACGCCCAAGTCCCCTGGACGGGGTTTGTTGCTCTGATTGGAGCAGAGCCACACTGCAAGCTGACTCCAATGACTGCATTGCTCAGTTTCACTGAAAAAACTCCTGCTGGAACCAGTAGCCTTCCTGACTTTTGTTGCTGTGCCATGACAGTTTTCTGCAGCTGTGTGAGGGGTTTATTACTGCACTGTGTGCCTCGGAGTTCAGAGGCAAATGCATAGATCAAACCTGTGGCTGGGTCCGCTTCTCTGCCACAACCTCTGACATGGTGACAGAAATAAAAGGGCTGAGGATGGCACAATGGTCTGTATCACCTGCTCTCTGCCAGAATAAACCCTCCACACAAGTGGACAAGAGGAAAGCAAGTGAGGAACTGTGTCATGGACCACAGCTCTGCCTTGGAGGGATAATGCTTGTAAAGCTATTTTCTCTTCTCTTGGCCCAAAGAAAGCGAACCACCATTTTTCCTTGTAAAGGAAATGTTCCTCCAGAGCTAAAAAGGGCATCATCAAAAAAGTGTCCGGAATTCAATACTCTGAAAGTAGTATATTTCCTCTCAAGAGTGAAACTGGGAATCTTACCCATCCAAACAAGTGGGTCCCACAGAAGTATAGGCCCGTAGAAGTGGGTCCCATCTAATTCTGCTGAGGCCAAACCCATGAGCAGAATATACTGTTGTAGAGCTTTCTAATGTACTGCGTCTTCCAAAAAGCTGCAACAGATGAATAGGTCTTGTTCCCTAAATGAAACTCCAAGTATTACAGTTGCTCTGTCAAGGCAGCTGGGGATCAGAAAATTTTTACCTCAAAGGTCTGGGCTTCTGAAGTGGATGTGGTGGTGATGGTTCCTTCAGAATTGTGAGCTGTCCTCCACAAAACTGGTCTGAAGAGGTTCCTTTCTACAGCCAGCTCCGGCTTCTCACCTCTGTACTGTAATGCTTCATTAAGCACTTATAGCACCCTAACATGCTGTCAGCACATCCTGTGTTGTGCCAGGGCCACTCTAATGAGATGTTATGAGCTGCTGAAGCCTTTGTGTAACCAGTTCCTGAAAACAGTAATCCCAAGATTTTGTTGACCTAGCTAACTTAATGGCTCAAAGGAACCCAGCAATTCCCCATGAACCTCTGAAGTCATGGATGGAGATGTTACCTGAATCCCAAATAAACTCAAGCTTTACAGGGGACTGTGTCCTATTATATATTTTGTTGACTACTAAAAATCATTTGTAAATAGAAAGAACATAGAGCAAATAGACTCACCGCACCTAGTTTATTAAACACCAATGTTCACTGCTAATGAGCAAAGCAGTTGTCATAATCTCATGTCTTCGCATCAACATAGGTGTCACACCAGCTGAGAAATGGCCAAGTTCACTTGACAAAAGGATTATTTACCAAAATATATACCCCATTTTTTCACTACAAAAATCCTGAACTGTTCCCTGATTTCCATCTCCTATTCTATAAGCAGAAGGGAAGAAAACCACAATAGTACCATGACAAAAAATAGAAGAGGAATCTTTTTTATTTTCCTTAAAGTAACAAATAAATATATTAACTGGGAAAATATGTACCAAAAACAGTTATTCATGCCATGGAACAAGAAAGCTTTTTGTCACTGACACGAGGAATATGAAAAGGAGTTAACTAGGCTACAGGTCATGGAGAGTTCAGCTGACATAAATAGCAGATTTGCAGAAGTTTGCCTCAGAGTTTAGAGCAGCAATAGTAAACTTTAATAACAGTGAAGTGTTTAATACAAATACTGCCTTAACTAGATCTACAGTTACAGGCCTGAGCTATTGATCTGATAGCATTATATAGATGCATTATAGCTGCAGGGGACAGGAACACCTTATTCCAGGGAACAGCCAGCATGCTGCCATAGTGATTTAGCCTCTTTCTAACTGCTCTGCTTTCAATATGTGCAGTTCAAAATGCAGAGAGTACATATTCTCCATCTATTCCTACTCTAAACTATCATACTATAGCTGGAAGAGTTTGCAGTGTCAGCAACCATTCACACTTACACACCATTCAATGATAATTTTTGAACTGTGTAGCTCTTGTTCTGTTTTTCAAACATTTTTTGCCAACTTCACTTACAGCAAAAACAGTGGCATCATACAGATCAATTACGAGCTTGAAAAGAAAGAACTTTTGTTGTATCAATAGGTACAGAAAAACAAAAGCACTAAGATTTCTATATCTCACAGCTTCACTATTTCCCTCAGCTTTGATGTAATGTGACACGAGCCCGGACTATTCCCAAACAATATTTCCCCTCTTTCTTCCAGAGCTGCTTTAAAGGACTTTAAACAAGTTCTCAATCACCCATTCTGCTCCTCTGTGTTACCTCAGCTACTGCACACACAGTGTTGATACGAAAGAGCTGCAAATGGAGGGTTTCAGGGGAAGATGCTCGAATAACCAGGCTGTCTGCAGCACCTGGGGCTCTGAGATGAGGAGCGTTATCCTCCCCAGGCACCCTGCCCTGTGGTTCGGTCGCCTCTCCCACCATTGTGTGAGCCGCCCCTGGAATGCACAGGCGAATTCCTTGGACATGTAATCTCTTGAGTCCCCTTTCATCCGGCTGAGGGTGGAGACAGGTGTTAAATCTGCGTTAGCACCCACCGTACTGCACCGCAGATGCTGGCAGGGAAAAATGAGAAGAAAAAGACAATGTCCCTCTTGTCCATGCTATAGTTTCGGTTAAGACAGAACCTGTGTTGCTTCTTCATGTTCAGTCAAGTTCTTTGTCACAAACTCCTTGCACTCCATCGCCTGTACTGGACGTCTTCGGAGATTAGGCTGAACCTTTCTTGCCCCAGTGACCTGGATTAGGATTTTGGCTAGCTGCACACGGTAACAAAAAACAAACAAACAAACAAAAAATACACAATTCTGAGTATGATTGAGAG
This sequence comes from Falcunculus frontatus, assembly GCA_013398115.1. Classification (NCBI taxonomy): domain Eukaryota; kingdom Metazoa; phylum Chordata; class Aves; order Passeriformes; genus Falcunculus; species Falcunculus frontatus. Next base: position 262,012 of record VZRV01006708.1, on the reverse strand, counting down.
GTATTTTACTCTACTAGGAGAGACATGTCCTTCTCCCATTATCCCCAAACCCTAAGAAACAGAGGGCATTACTGAGCATCATGCAGAGACATTATTTTAACCTTGAAAGTGTTTGCTTTTCTACATTGTGTAGCTTAAAATAAAAGCAATCATGCTGAAATCTTTAGCATAAAGATGATAGAGTTTCCAACTTTGCCTGATTACTTGTTTCTCATATTTAATGCTGCTCACAACGTTTACTTTTGTTTATAGTTAAAACACCTTTTAAAACATCTTTACAATTATGGTTCCACCTTATAAGCAGTTCGTTAAAACACCAGCTTTCAGTGCAATAAAATCTGTGACAAAGTAAACAAAAATCCCTACATGAACTGCAATATGTGCACTGCTAAACTCACTTATAAAGAGCACACAGATTTAGGATTAGAGCCAAACCCAAAGGAATGTTCATAGTCTTTGGTCATCATCAGTTGTATCACAGCAGCACAACACCTGTGCTCGGAGCATGCAGTAGCATTTTGTGGAAGCCTCCTTTCTGTTTGCTCAGCACCTCCTACAGCCTCCCATCTTGGAAACACAGAAAGTCTCTCTCCTAGGCTTACCAAAGCTCTGCAGAGCAAATAAAACCATTGCAATGATTTCAGCTACTTCTTGCTACCCATCAGAGTTATTATTAGACTCCTTAATCTGTCCTTCAGTCACCCAGGCACCAGTGGTACTCCTTGCTTCTATCCAAACAATCTGTAAGAGGTTTTTACCCAGACAGCAAACCAGTTCTCTCTGAAGTAACAGCTGCACTGGGGATGATCTGTCAAGTCTCTAGGCAAGGATGGTCATGTGTGTCTGGCACTTGGAGTGAAGCTTGTGGCAGTTGCTCAAACATTGTGGCCCTGAAGGTCAGCAAGAGCATCCTGCCCCAAGAAAGCAGGATCTTGGCTTGGCTCTGAAGTTGGGGCTCCCCAGAAAAAAAAGGCCAAAGGGACATATGCTTGATTTCAGGCATTGCCAGAGGTGTCCTGAGCCATGAAACTGCAGCCTGAGGGAGGTTAAGCTAAGCCATGCCCGTCTGTATTCATCACCGTGAGGACCACAACACCCAATGGCGTCTCTGCCATGCTGCCATCTGGAAAATGGCATTGTCTGTCTCACAAGGAAATGTACGGCGGGATGAAACTGGGGGAATGCTGAGAAATAAACAGCTCAGTCCCGAGCTTGTGTTTTCTCCCTGCAGACCATCCTGGAGGAGCGGGACAGTGCACAGTGGGGTGCCTGACCAGATTTCCCTGTTGAAGTGTGTTGAAGTATGGCAGTGTGGTGTGGCCACAGCTTAGTCAGCAGTGGCTGACACTTGTGTGCACACTGCTGGTGCGACAGGGGCTGCAAATCAGCTAATGCAGGATCTGCAGAAACCACGATAAGTGCCAGGTGTGAGCATGCCACAGCTGCATTGGTCCAGCCCTTTGCCTGCCCCAGGCCCTCGGGTAGGTGTAAAGGATGGCTGTGCATCCTTCGTCTCCCACAGCTTCTCCCAAGGCAAGCTCTGGCCTGGCACAGGGAAGCACAAGCCTTTTGTTCAGAGACAGACTCTGAGATATGAACTTGCAGGAAATTAAGAACCTGTATGCACTCCTGAATCCAAATTCCCATGGTGTAGACTGAAACAAAAAATAATGGAATTAACTAGAACCTTCTCTAATTTGTCCCAAGGGTTAGAGTCCAAATTCTGAGCAGCTCAGCTGTTATTGCTAAGCTACTCCTGCAGGTTGAGGTGACATGGATCTATCTTGCCTGAGTTTCTGAGTGATGTGTCTGAGACACGACATTTTGCCCTGGCCTGCTTTCTGTCTCGTAAAGGCTATTCTCAGTTCCCTCCTCTTTCTCTCCTCCTCGTCTTTTTTAACTTATCAATAGCAGGTTTCATACATTTTAAATCTTTGTACATAAGAATTTAAAAAAATAAATATTTCTAGGCTGACAGTCTCCCATTGAATCTGTCATCTCCTATTACTCTGTGTGGCATGACGGACCCTGACATGGATATGATGTATTATGACACGACACATGACACCAGTTACCCAACAGTGTACCTTATTAGAGGAAACTGTAAAGACATCGACCAGGGGGGAGCCCGTCCTATTAATCTCTTGTTCCTTTTACTACTATCATTAGGTGTTCATGTGGTTGTTTCAGATTTTCCCCCTTGGACAGTCTCATAATTGTTTTTGTGTGCAGATAAGGAACAAAAAGGGAAAAAACACCCTGAAAGGTTAAAACCCATCACACTCTTTTCTCTGTAAACATAGAAATAATATCTTTTGAAACAGTCCCAGTTAATCCCTTCTTAATATCTAGAAGGAAAATAAGAATTTGTATATCCCTGGCAGCACATCCTGGATTTAATTATTTCCTGACCACAGAATGGGTTGATCAGAATTAGTGTCGACCAGACAGTAAAAAAATTATCATGAAAGGTGCTGGGTTCACCTTTAGTTTGGCAAAAAAAATTGACCATTCCAAGATCACATTAACATGTTTTCTGCCAAAATCTGCTGGAGAGAAAAAATGCAAATGCTGATGCAGGAAAGGAAGATTATTGTTACTGTTCCTTCTAGTTCCTCCCCTGTGCTTGATAAATGACATCTCTGATTTTTTCTTCCTAATTTTGCCTGACAAATATTATCAGAACAAACCTGCATCGTTTTTGTTCAAAGCTATGTGTGGAAAGAAATCGAGGCCAGCTTCTCATCTGTTTCTGTGGAGCTCACATGCTCCAAGGACAGGAAGACACTGTTACGAAGGTGGGTATTTATTAGCCACACTAGATTAGCCTCAGTCTGAATCTCAGTTATTGCAGCTGACACTGACTGTCTCTTTGTGTTCCGTGTGGGCACTCTCTGGGTTGTACCAACATCCCGGACCTGGCTAACAAATTCCTGCTTGGTGTGTGGTGACTACAGCTCATGAAACACCAAGGCTGTCTCTCTATGCTTTCGTAAAATTTTAGAAGCAGAGAGGATGTGTGTTAAGAAAAGGAAAACATTTACCTGGAGTTCACTGTGTTGAGCCAGTTATGACTGACAGTCACCACCCACCTCATCAAGGCAGATGTTTGCGTGCCCAAAACACACATTTGGCTCAATTGGCACCTTTAATGTCCTTCTCATTGGACAAACTAAAGATTAAGAAATAGTGGTAAAAGTGATACTAAGCTGGCTCATTCAGGCTGGAATGATCCTCTGCTACTATGCAGATGTGGGATGATGCTGTCTTGGTGGCACACCTGAAGGTGAATAAATGTTCTTGCTCTTTTACTTTGGCATTCCATAACCTTCGGTTTAAAGAGAAGGATGGAGTATTTTTAGGATTGGATTTACATTTTGGACCTTATGGTCCTGTTACTGAGCTTGCTATTTCTAGACAAATATACTCTACAAAGCAGACAGCTCACTTTCTGTTTGTTAGTGAATGTCAGTAGCAGAAATCTGAGGCATCCACCCTGACTAATTGGTACAGCCAATTATGGGATGTCTTAATATGAAGGAGATTAGCAATATCCTTAAAATCCTCAATCAAAATTTTTTCTGAACATTTGTTTGCATATTTATGTCTTATACTGGAGCAAAAAAACCAAAGCCCTGTAGAAAAGCCACTAACCTTTTTCAGTCTCCTGAGCTTTTTCTCTTTATTGCGTGTTCTTGGCACAGAGCTTCTGACAGCCTTGGCAGTTCATTATAAAGGAATGAACTTCCTCTAACTCTGTGGGGCTTTTTCATCTCTAAGTGCCCTAAATAACTAGTGAGTGAGCTATACATAAGTGGGTTTTTTCACTGCAGAATGCATATTCTCCATCTATAATGGCTTTATTTTGACACTGCAAGTGTTAAGTGCTGTCTAACACGGCAAACACTTCCTCAGTGAGGTGCCAGTAAATTCTAGATTATAGGAGATCTCATTCTGCAAAAAAGATGTGTGCAAGGGCAGCCAGCAGCTGCCAGACAGTCCATCTGTAGGATCCGGTGCTCTGCATTTTGCTTCCACCTACCATAGGCTGTTACAGAGAGGTAAACCTGCTGCTAGATTTGTTTCTGATGATTTGTGCCCTAAATTACCAGCTACCCCCTCAAAACATTTAAGTTCTCGAGCCCAGCTCCAGGATGATAAATCCATTTGCTAGAGGGCCACATAAGGGCTAGGTGTTGCAGTGATGCCCGAAGCACGGTTTTCTCGATCAGACAAGTATTATAACAAGAGACTAATCCATGGCATAAGTCATAGGAAATACTTCCACTAATACAAATGGATTGAATTAGGACTTGCAAATATTCGTGGCAGATGTTGTACTTTAAGCATAGTTTCTTTATTAATGATAATGATACATACCTCTTTAAGACCAAAAATCCAAAAAATTACTTGTTACTTGGGAAAGGAGACCACATCTTCCCTGGCTACACTCTCCTTTCAGGTTGTTGTTGAGAGTGATAAGGTCTCATGTGCAGTCATCTGGTGGAAGGCCCCAGAAACAAGTCTGGGGGTGCTTCAGTGGTCATTGGTGGCTGAACTTGGGGTGATCTTCGTTTGACCATTGAAATGTGTATGAGCAGTTCCTTCCTTTCCCATGGTGTGCCACAGTGGGAGTTTTTGTCCGGATCCATTAAGCAGATCTCACCTCTCACCACCCCTGGAAGTAGCACCTTCCTGTCGCAAATTCCTCCTTTCTGTACTTAACTCAAGCCTCACTGTGGTGAATTTTCTTATGGCAAGTTCCTTCTGTGGTCTTGGCAGTGTTTGAGACAGGCAACTGTGATCTTTAAGTCCTCACAGCTGTGGAGAAGAAGGGATGTTTTGGCAGCATCCAATCATTCGGTGGGGCTGGAGAGCACGAAGGATTGCTGAGTTTCTGTCCAAAAGGCAATTTAAAGTTGTTACCTCTGTCCTGGACCCTCCCCAAAGCCTTTTCCTCACACTTGTCTGGATTGCAACCCCTTTGTCTCCATCTGCTTGATGATGGGATAGAGGAAGGTGAGAGGCAGCTGCACAGGTGCAAGGGGAGTTGGTCTGTAAGATCTGCCTCCTGCCAGCTAAAAACACTCATTTTACTTTAAAATCTCCTTCAAAGGAAAGATGATCTTTCTCTCTTTGTTCTCAGTAATGGCTGGGCTGTGACACAGGTGCGAGGCAGCTCTGGCACCAACTAAGCTCAAGAGCCCTAAAAGCAGCTCCTGAGGGAGGGAGTCCTAGGAAGAGAGCTGCAATCCTAGAGGCAGAAGGACTGTGCCCCAAGTTACCTTTAATTTTCAAGTGGCCTTTTCCACTGCAGAGGACTGCTATGAGGTCTTCACTGCTGTTTTAGTCCTTACCTGAGCATCTACAACATGTGGGCAAGCCTGCACAGGGTCAGATGTGTTACTAGAGACATGAAAAATTCATTGTTTATTGGGGTGGTCTCTCTGCCAGCTTCATTTATCTACAAGGGTATCAAGGATGCTGAAAACAGCCTGAAGGGAGAAAATGAAACTGAGTTTTAAAGGCATGTGACAATGTTTGTATAATCCCTACAGATTAGCCACTACTCCTACATACCGTAGTGATTTCTGTTCCTGTGATTCCCTGTATGTCAGCCAGATACCATGTGTGGGCAAGGGGAGACTTCCGAAGAATTAGGGAGTGGTACAAAAGACAAGCACAAGCCCGATGTCTCAGATTGTGTGTGAGGATGTACAGCACAAAGCTGCTTTGAGACAAGGGCCTGATATCATCTCCCAGGGCCACTTGCCTGGAGTTAACCCTCCTCGTGTGTGCAGACATGTTGCTAGAAAACTGCAATATTCTTGGGCCTGGATTCAGCTGCACCATGACCTGAGGGTGGCAGGAAGGGAAGCTGCACAGCTGGATGGCTGTCAGCACTTCTGTGCCTGCCAGGGGCTGACAGAGGGGAGGGCTGTCCCATTGCCCCATCCCACATAAACTTCTGCTGTCAGGTGGTGATCACACACCGAGACCTCACTACCTCCATGCAAATCCACATTGCTCAAAGGCTGTCACCACCAGCACTACTAGAAAATGCTTGCCTTGGTTTTTGCAGGAGGGGACAGGCAGATGGGGAACAGAGTGGAGTCACAGTGAGCCCTAGCTGGGTCTCCAGGACAGGCAATCAGCAGAGCAGGACTGCAGCTAACCAGAATTGAGCTGAAACCTGAAACATACTCTTGTCTTCCTGTTCTAACTTCAGCTCTGGTCTGGAACAGAAAAGACTTTGGTACAGGATGCTGCCTACCTAAATGGACCAAAGACTAGATAAGAGTTATCTTGCCAATCTTACCTCGGGTGACACCCACAATGTTTTCTTGAAAGTCCTTTGAACATAGAGTTTAATTGTTTCCTCTTACAAGCAAGACAGTGAAGACCCAATCAAATGGATTTTTTTCTGTTCACAGAAAAAAATTGTCTTTTATTTCTAATTGTCTTTTTCTCTAGCTGGCTCTAGTTCTATTGTAGCGAGGTCTCAAATACTACTGAAGAAAGTACATTGATGTAAAAATATATGTCATACTTGTCTTTCACAGAAAATCTTGGGAACATATTTTATAAAAGCTTGGGCTCACTTTACTTAAACTTTGGACCAAGCAAAGCCAACGAAATCTTTTTAATACCAGCAGAGAGGCAGCTGGATACAAGGCAGAAAAAGGAAGAAAAAAGGAAGCACTAAACTTACTACAGTGCTGTAGTATGTGTAATGTAATAGGTTCCCTGTGACATCAATAGGGTTTAGGCATGCTTAGCTCAGTAGGCTCCTTCTAAAGTTTCTGAATATGTTAAGGCAGAATTTACTTTGGTTTCAATAGCTGAGCTTTATTAAGATGAAGTCTAAAGTTTTCGAAAGCATCAGTAGAAACAATAGAGTTGTTAAAGCACTGGGGAAAGAGTCTAACTGTAATCATGTCCAGAGGCACTTGAACTGAAGGATAAATTAAAAAAACTGTGGAAAACAATAGCCCTTTACAATGGCAAAATCCATCAGCTGAAGAAAGCAGGGCAGACGTGGTCAAGGCATTGTGCTTAAAGGATATCCCTAAGATGCACACATACAGTAACAGAGAGTGACATTCTTCATGTTGTATCAGTTTAAAAATCCAGATAGATCTAGATATAGATGTCAGCTACTAGGACAACCAGGCTTCATCGCCCATGGACATCAGCACAGCCAGCACCTGTCTGCTCAGCAGGTTGTGTGCCTCGTGGTGAAGGGATAAACATGATCCGCTCCTCCGAGCCCCCGCCGCCCCCATGCTCGGGCACCAGCAGCCCGCAGCCCGTGCTGCGCCTCCCACCAGGCTGTGCCAGCACATGGAGTGCAGTCAGGGGAGGCAACTTATAATTATTTGATGCAGATTGCAGATGGTCACTTCATTAGCATCGACGCAGAGGCACCCCCTCACATGGTGTGGGGTCGCCTTTGTCCCTCTGCAGAGGAGGATGGCTGGCTTGTTCTGATCCTTTAATGCCTCTCCCAGGGCTTGATCCAGGGAGGTGTTGAGGAAGATCTCTTACATTAAAGTAGAAAATATCAAATTAAAACCCCTTTGGGACAGAGGCTTGAAAAGGAAACTAGAGAATAGAATTTCTGCATCATGAAATATTAGGAACAGAGTGCATTAAATTGCTCCTAAATGGTGACAAAGGAGATCTGTTTCACTGTCTGTTTTATAATTGTTTTAACTAAAGGATGTGTCTGTCTTGTGGGGTATTGACTGTTAATTCCAAAAGCACAAATATTGCTGGTGTGTTACAATTAGGCTATTACACTAATTTTTAATGAAATAATAATCAAGTTGTGCGTGTTGTGCTTCTAATATTTATTTACTTGCTAAAACCAGACCTTTTATTGAGAGTGGTTTCATGCATTCTTTCACCAGTCAAGTCAACATTACCGTCTTTTTAAAACAGCTGTAAATCTCTTTGATTGGGACTTGAGGCTGGAATCATTCGTGCTGTGTTAAACTAAACTGTCTTATCTCCTTGAGTGCTATGCAGCCTCTAGCATGTCCAGAGCTGCATCTGTCCATGGCCTAAGGAGGCCAATATTTGAAAGCTATTAATAAAGACATTTGGGGAGGAGATGGAGACACGCCTTTAACCCTCAGTGCAATGTGTTAGAAGAGATGACAGAGTAGGAGAGGCACACATTTTCATTTTCAAGGATAAGAGGTTTTATCTTTTTTTTTCTTTTTTTTTTTTTTTTTTTAGGAGAAAAAGTTTTTTTTTTTTTTTTTTTTTTTTTTTTTTTTTTTTTTAATGGGGACAATCACTGCCCTGCAAATAACCCATTATTTTCAAAGGAATGCAGGCTGATGAATATCTGCACCACTGGACAGAAGGTTAGACCAGATAAAGGTTTCAAAAAAAAATATATAGGAGGAAAAAACAAAATTGCCATGAAGCTGACCACCATCAGCACCACAGCAGGGAGACCCACACCTCTGAAGGCTCTTTCTGCCCTTTCTGCCCCAAGCTGCTGGACTGCAGACCCTTCCAAGGGTCTGGAGCACCCTGGAAGTTTCCATAGGGCTGAGTTAAGTAGGGAAAATATAAAGCACCTTTACATGGGACCAGGACTCCCTTTGCATGGGGTATTCCCGTCTTCTGGCTCATGCCGAATCTGTTGTTTTGCTGTTGAGGTGGCAAAAAGAGAATTTCAAATTGGTGCCATTATGTCTTAGAATTAGACAGGAAGTCAAGTTCTATTGCATTTACTGCATCTCAGTGTGCATAGTGAGCAGCAAGTCCTTGGTGAAAAAGTTTTGTGGGAAGCAGTATTAAAAATCTCCAGGCTGCTGGGGACAAATGGCAGTAACTTCCTCAGCTATCCAAAAGTCAGGCATCTGAGCCTCTGTATGGTCAACACTGAGAACCAGGGCACACCCAGAGCAGAGTTATTGCACCCTTTGTGGGCACCTATCCAGAAGGCAGCTTAGTTCCTCCCTGAGTGACAAGTGGACAAGGCACTGGAGACACATTGACATCCCTCTACTTCAGCATCCACAGGGACGGGTTTCACCCAGAGCAGCATCTGGGGCTTTGTTATGGCAAAGCTACTGGCACTGATTTCCAATGTACCTCATAAAACCATGGTGGACACAGGGAAGGGAAGCAGGGAGATTACTCTAGAAAGAATACTTGCTCCTGGTTTTCCTCATAGTCAACTCTGCTGGAGACATTACCTTCGCAGTGCAGAAGGTGTTGGTGACGTGGACCAAATGGCTTGTGTGCCCCTGTCTGTACACTTCCTACCCCCACATCTCTGCTTCCAGGAACCGCCTGTTTCCCACAACTCACCAAGTTGATCTACATGTTTCTCTTAGAGGTTATGTCCAGAGCTGTCTGCCATGCTGCCTTCCAGGCTGGGCTACCAATATTTAAGATCAGGCTGCCAGAAAGGACAATGCTTGTGGGTAGGGAAAGGCAAACAAATTATCACATTGTAAGACAGGGTATGCCTTTGCAGCTGTCATTGATTATTACAGTAGGAGGGGGAAATGTCCCTCTTTCTTTGAAAACAAGATATAGCCTCAGCTTTCCTTCCCGTTGTGGCCTCCTCTGCAGCAGTGAAGACTTAACAACCTCAACTCCTTCTCCTGCCACCACAGTCTTTTTATCTCCACAACATTCACCAAAGTAAAAAGAAAATCCAAGTACTATCTCTTGCCAGAGTCTTCAGGGAGCAGAGCACTAGTGAGACAGAAAAGTTCAGCCTTACCCCTGAGAAGAGCAAGGTTTATCTCAAAAGAGAGGTTCAGGCATGGAGTGTAAGTTCTTTCAGTGACAAATATGACAGTTTTCTCACTGTGAAAACTTTGGTTTACACCTGGTATTTGATGTCTATTTAAATTAGGAATTTCTCTGAGTTCTTGGATCATTTACCTATGTGATAAGGATGCAAAACACATGATAAACTGAAGTCACACAAACCCCACAGTATCTACATCAAGATGTCATATTGTTGCTTTGCAAAAATCTCAGAGCGATGAGACCTGCTTCTTCAATGCCAAGTCTTGAAAGTCCCAGTGAAATCATCATTCCCTGGATAGCACATAAATGGGATAACTCAGCAGGACTTCAGATTCTGTCCTCACCCAAAAATCTCAGAAGGGTTACACTATAGTTCATTTTCCTGGCCTCCAAAAGTGCCTTTAGCTTTTTCTTCCATAACAGTCTCCTTTCTTCAATTTTTTTTTTTTTTTGCAACCACAGAAATCCCATTACAAAGAGGAAAATGTCATGAATCAATGCTGCAGTTATAATAGGTCTAACAACACACTCAAAATAAATATAAGACAATTAAAATTGTCATTATTTTATCCAGAATTCTGATGGCTTTATTCAAACCCACATATTTCTATTTAAACTAAAAAATTACGAAGATAAGAAATTGCAGCTGGAGGCTACAGAGTGTACTCCCACATAAATATATGCTATTTTCTGACTACCAGTTTCTCTTACTTTTAAAATTCCCATCACTGAAGTAGCTGAGGACCCTGAAGTCCAGATCACATTTAGTTTCATTTCAGAAGTGCTAAAGACATTCAACACCTTGCAGATTAGATGATATTGCATGATCTGCCCTATACATAATCATACAAAAACTGAAGGTCAGTTTCCCATTAATTGTGCATTGATTCACTTTAAACAGGCTCTAGATACAGGCTGAGATGTATTAATAATATTTTATTGTATTTTAACTCACTTCTGTTCTTATTAACTTGTTAATTTGTTTTAATGAATTATTTAGTTTTTCTCATAAGATTTATTAATGTGACAGACCATACTTTGACCTGTAGTTTTATATTGTATCTCTGAGAAGAAATACCAAGCCTGAGAAGAAATACCAGGGAAAAAAGCAGAAAGAATTTTTGTAGAGTATCTTTGTTCCAGTTGCACTATGTTTCATAATTTATTATTATAATTTTGTTGCCTCACTCTGCACAAGTAAATTAACCAATGGGTGCCTAAGGACATGTAGCACATGTTCAGGGTTTGTGGCATAGGAGTGGATAAACAAAGATGGTAATATCAGCTAATAGAACATCACATCCCACAAGGGGGGGTTAATTTCTTTTCTTTGTACAGTTCCAGTAAGAAATGCTAACCCTTCACATGAAGAAAGACATTTTGTCTCCATGAGGTTTAGGCTAGCAGGACTTAGACTGTCCAGCTGCAACTATTTTCTTCCCAATCAGCTTGCAGTTGGGTGCAAAGGCATGCTGTTTTGCAGTTCTCCTGCCTTCATCTGACCTTCAAGATCATCTGCAGGGTTATTTCTTCAGCATCAAAAATCACAACAGACCTGGGCAGAATTGGCACAGGAAAACTGTTCAAGAAACCACACCATCTCAAAGGAGCATAAGGAAATTGGTGAAGCAGTGATTATTTCCCTGCAACTGAAATTGATCCTTTCCTCAAACAGAAAGATTTCAGTGCCCTGCATTTAGTAGACATGAAAAGAAACGTGCAAACATTAAAAGTTTTAGCAGCATTACCTTTAGAATGAAAAATCTGCCATTGCCATTACACTCAGATCAGAATATTTTAATCACTGCTATTCTTGTGACACTTGGGCTTTGATCATGTTATATCCTATATCCTTTAGCTATCCTATATCCTTTTTTCCATTACAAAATCAAAATGTCTGTGTGAATCTACTAGGGGCAAAACAGACCCTGAACCCCAGATACACTGCCTTTCCAAATAAGCACAAACCAGCTCATTCCCTTATGCTCACGAGTTGTGGTGACTCATTCATGATCAAAGAGTCATCAAATTGAAGGAAATATATATATATTTGTTCAACTAATTTGTTCCCTGATTTATCTTGATGTAAAGATACTGAGAAACAAAACCCCATCAATTTCCTGGCCCCTTTACTTCATATTTACTCACCCTCTGTATTGAGAACTGCGCTTTACTTCCTGTGCAAATTTCTGTGGTTCCAACTTCCAGCCATCAGTTCTAATTTAGACCCCTTTAGTAGCCAGTAACTTTCCTGTCTCGTACACACAGCACAGCTATCACTGTGACTCTCTTCACTGCTCTTTTCTGTTCTTCCCACCTTGCCTTTACCATGTGAACACAAGGTCTGCGGGTAGCACACCAGTATTGGTCTCAACAAGGCTTTCACAAAAGACTATTCCTTCCCTTTGTAGACCTATAGAGTACCACAGGGTGTTCATTTTCAGCTCCTTTTCTGAGCACTCTTTCCCTCCCCTGCCATACCCCAAGGACCACCTCCCATGTCCAGCAGCTTGTATTTTTAGCATGGAAATGTTTGGGGCTTTTTAAAATGGTCCTATTCTTCCAAGGTATTTAACGACAATGTGATTTTCCCCATTTCTGTTTATCACTTAGGGTTGTCTGCAAATTTTGCCAGCAGTCACACTGCAGTTCCAGAGCCCTGAAGAAAATATTGGAGTATCATCTTTAATGTCCTCTAGTTTTCTTTCCCCTCTTATTCAAAACCCACTGAATTTCTGTGTTTATACCCTTCTCTTTTGTGATGTCTGCAGCATGGCTTTTTTGGAGTGACATGACCTGCAATTTTTATTTCAAGTTGTTCTTCTCCTTCATCTTCTCCTGGATTGTAGCGTTCAGGCTGCCTGTGATCTAGGAACCTTTTCTCTCCTTTGGCAAAAATAACACATTTGCAGCAAGACCAGAAGTTGTTCCTTCTGCTAACACACCAATTCCTTTCACCTAGATGGAAAAAATGAGCTCTAAATTCCCTCTCAGAGCTTCTGCTCACTCATGCAGTGTCAGTGACGAGGTCTCCTTACACCTCTGTACCACCAAGAGCGGATTGATTCATCTGCTGGAGGTATCAAATCTTGGATTGGTCAAGGGTTGAAGCCTTGGGTTCAAGCCGTGGGTTCTTCACAGGCAGCCGCATATCTGGAGGCAGACAAGACAGACAGCAAGGTAATGCTTGTGTGCAGCTTTTGGTTGAAGCAAGCCCACATCAGCCTGCTGGAGGCTGAGCAGACATATCCCCAGGGCTCAGTCAGCAGGGCTGTCTCTGTGGCCTCCGCCTCCCCTCCAGCATACGCTGGGACAGTCAAGGAGAAATCCAGAATTTATGCACTTAAGCAAATGGGGAGAAAATATTAAGCAGAGATGCGCCTGGCAGACGTTTAACCGTAGCAAAGGTCTATATGGAAGTATTTTTCTGTAGGGAGTGAAAAGAGCAGGTTCAGCAAGGAGGAATGTCCTAACTCCAGCTCCCACGTGGAAGCTGCAGCATTCCAGCCAACATAGGCAATTCCTGAGATAAGTCAGAGATACAGGAACTGCATCACCAAGGCTTTTTGTATTGTGCCTACACCTCACAGCCCTGTGCAGCAGCCAATTATTTGGCTGAGGTAGCTGGAAAGCTGCTTCTTCCTTCCTCTACCCCTTTCCCTGTACCCTTATTAAAGTCAAGGAGGAATTCTTTGTACTGATATTTAAGCAGACTAAGAGAAAGAAGTGCAGTTGGATGGCGTTTGCTTTCCCTCATCCAAATTTCAGATGGAAGTTTATGTGTTCAAGGAAATATAGATAACAATCCTGACTTTTTTGTTTGTTGTTTGGATTGCAAAAGTATCAGGAAGCAAAGGTGCCCTGGAATTAATTTCTACTGTATTCTCCAGACAGCCTGCTCAGTAGCATAAATCCTATTAATAGATGACCTCAGATGTTGCCTTTTGAGCCGTGGCGCACTTTTGAGGAGCATGAGCAATGTTTGTCCATGTCTCTATAATTTCCCTACTGAATAAACAATGCTCTTTCCTCCCCTTCCCTCAGGTGTGACTGCTTCATCAGCACTTCCCCAGCCGTGCGTGAAACATGGGTATGCTAAACAATAAACCCTCTGTTTTCCACAGCTGTACTTGCACCAGTAAAACCCTTTGTATCATTCTGAGGCTGAAAGCTCTCACCCTTCTCCCCATTCTCCTTGTGGTGATGCAAAAGATCCTCAGAGAAAAACCCAGCTTGTTCAGCTACAGTGAGACTTCCTTCATTAGGCCTTTAATCGATGAGAAGAAAGTCACTGGACTACATGCCATAGCTGCCACCCTGGAGTGCTGCCAAGCTCAGCTTCCAAAAGAGGTGCAGGTAGCTAAGGCTGGAAATACTGTGTGATGTTGCTAATGCCATGTGCTGAGGGCTCAAAAGGGGACTTGTCACCTGCTGAGAAAAAGTCCCTTGCAGCCTCATTAACTGCGGCCAATGCAGTGGAAATTCCTGTGTATGACTCTCTTTGAAAGATGCTGATCAAGAGATTTAAAAAAATATCTCTGAGCTTATTTTTTCTCTCCCTCCCTCTTTCTATCCTTTTCAAGTTCATGGATCTCAGACTTGCTAAGGGTAAAGGATCCACTCAGAATGAAGATACTATAAAAGAGGAGAGCTGAAGATCAACACTTCAGCTCTTATAAGAGATTTTAATACAATCAGAAGAAAAATTCAATGCTAAAACCATCTTCTTTTTTGTTTTGTTTACCTACCTGAAGCAGGCTCTTACTAAAACCTCTTTTGCATAATTTCCTGAAGTATGACAAAACCAGGACTTGTCTCTGGGAAGAAGGGCCAGAAAGGAATGGAAAAGTTACTGCTTAGCTTTCCCAAGCAAGCCTCTACTCGGATGAAAGGTGTTGCGCCTTCAATTTTTACATCCTACTATGAAAGACACATGCACTCTGTCAACTTCCAAGTCTGCAGCTCATTCGCCTTGAAGAGCCATGGGGCTGAGCCAGCCCTGTTGGGCTGTGAGCTGCACACGGGTTTAACACCTACGTTAGTGCTCTCCATCTGTCACTATGTGTAATTGTGCTTCCCTACCGCTGTTTGCAGAGTGTGGGACGACCATGCAGAGCTACAGCTCTCTTCTAATTAAAGTTCTTGGATTTAATCAAGGTTACAGCAGCTTGAGGATGACAGGCTGCCCACAGAACAGACAGCATCCTGAACCATCTCAACTAACTGAATGCATAGATAAAGAGGAGAGAAAGGAAGCAGTGCTTTTGTTCCTTTCACTTTGCACTTCTGTATTCCAGCTGCCAGGGCTGAAGGCCAGCACTTGCTGTTGCAGGCAGCCAGAACTGCAGGCTGTGTATGTGGTTTCTTTCATAACAGAGCTGCAGAGCTCTGCTGCTGGACAGAGCAAACTGGATGAAATCATGGGGGAGGACATCCCTTGGATCACCCCTCCATCTGACCCTTCCACTGGGGGAGGCTGGAAGGCAGAAGTGGGGAAAGGCTGGAGGAGGAAGATGTGAGCCAGGAGTCCTGAAACCCTGTGGCTGCTAGAGTACAGTGTGCCAAGCCCTCTAATGCCTCTAGTGCCAGATTTTCCCCATCTGTAAATATTGTTTGCCATTGTCTAGCTAATTTTCAAGTGACACTTGAAGTTTTCATACTAGGTCATGGCTTCTACAAACAGCTGTGCCTGTCAAAGACTATCATTCCTAATTGGGGGTTACCATGCCCCTACCAGAAAGCGGTGTCACCTCAGCTCTGCCAAGAAAAGGGCACACAAGCCCTTCCTTATCTGCTTCAAGCCAGACAGTTAGAAAAATTGCCTTCCTCATCTGTGTAACTTCACCCAGCTGCCTCACCCAGGAGCTCTGACTGGGTCATGTGTTCTGGCAGGAGTAATAACTTCCAGCAACTAGGACAGGAACACCTTCATCCAGGGCTGTTCAGTGCATGAAGAACATGCACCTAGAGCTTCACTCTGCAGCACCAGCAGCAGGTACAAGACTGCTTTTGCACATGTATTCTGTTTCCTAACCACACCTACCAACTCTGCTTCTGATACATGCCTTCATCCCTGAGATGTCCATCCTGTGGACATCTCAGAAACTCTGTAGCTACAACAAGAATGGAGATGTCTAGACTCATCATTCGCTTCTGTTGATTTTAGTTTTACGGCTCTGGAAAAGGGTCACCAAGCCCTTAATGCAGTCATAAGAGCCATGCAACCATTTGCTCTCACGGTCGTAATGTTTGGGATTCAGATTTTGTCATTTTTGCCAGCTAAGGTTGATCACCTGAAACCCCCACTGAAAAGACAGAGTCATCAGTGGGCCAGACATGGCTCCTTACTCAAAGTCACTTGCCTGAAAGTCGTGTTTGTGTTACTGCAGCATCATCATGCCTGAGCTTGCAGTACTGGCACATCGGGTACCACACTTCTCTGTCAATGCTGAACCAATTTCTTAACACAGACATATGGACTGCTTCAAAGTCCACATCTTAAAGGCACAAAAATTATCTAGAATTTCTTTGGGCAGGGTCATGCCATTTGCTACTGGCTAACTTTTGAGTGTCCGGTCACCACAAAAGATTCTGTCAAATGACACTACACAGTGCTTGACAAAAGATAGGGCATCACATAACAGAGGCCAAAACACAGATGCAGCATGACACAAAACTATGGGCAAATGGGTGTATCTTCAGTTTTGCCTATTTCAGGGTCTGAGGTACTTAATCTCTTGTAAGACACAGTTACCATATATTTAGGGTTGACTGCCTGGAATCCTGTCCCAGCTGGGTCATGGGACTCCTTTTCTAACAGTTGTCAGAAAAGGAGCTGGTCCTTTCCGCAGCTGGAATTGACCTTGTAGAAAGAACTCAAGCAAGTGGGGAGAAACAATCCAAAAAGCCCTTATGCCTTGAGCTCCCTGCAGCTGGGGGTGAGGGAGGAGGTTGAATTCCCTTGGACAGAGAAGAGCAGAGAACTGGAAACTTCATGGCACATGTCTCATGGCACTGTCACTTGGTCTCGTCTGTCCTGGACAGGGCAGGGTTTAGGTTTGTGTGCCAGCTAAAATAATAACCTGCTTTAGGGCTGGTTGTGTGTAGTTGCATAGCATTGAAACCGTCACTGCAGACACTCCCTGAAAAAGTAAAGTTCCCTGAATGATCCCTGCATAATTTTAAGCTAGATAAACTTTTTCTTAATGTGAAAGTCCAAGATATTTGTGCCTATCCTCACTTACCCAGAGTTTGCTGGGACACCAAGCCTGAGGCATTTAAAGCACTGTTGCAAAGTATTGTTCTGCATTAAATTCTGTCCTTCCACACCCTCATCCCCTTGCCTCACAGTATTAGGTGACACTGCTACCTTGCAGCAGAAAGCCATCAGCTCCGAGAAGTGATGATAGCCTATTTCAGGACTGCAGCACTGCTGTGAACAAGGTGCTCAAGTATGATACATTATCCCTCCAAGGCTGAAAGTATCACCTCTGTGGTGCTCCTAAACTCTGAGCTAGGTGAGGTTAACACCACAGCCCAAGTTTCTCATGTGATAGAACATTATGCTCCTAACCAAAAAATCGAGACTCTTTATACATACATGACACTGGAGCTTAATACCTTTTGCACTGCCCTGTGCCCAGTTTATATATCCCATATGGGCAGAAGAGCTTATTGCTCAGAATACATTCCAATAACTTTTACACATATGGCAGAATTTGGTTAATTAGCAATAGCTAGTGGAAGCCCTACCGTGAAACACTGAATTTTGTATACTAATAACTGTGAGACTAAAGATTATCACATAAACCAGCACAGGATACTTCACCAGACATTAGATTTATTTCCTTGACAGATGTGTATAGTTTTATGCTACAGTGTGGCAGTATAGCAGATTAGTATAATGTGGAGTATAATATAGTATATACTGTAGTATACTTTTATACTACTGTGTATTTACTGCAGTTGTTCTGGTAAAGTCTGGTGTAAACTTTACATAATTTAATGTATTTGTAATGACAAAGCAAATTCTGTAATAAAAACCCAAGCAGGTTCACCAAAATGGAGCTCTGCTACTGCAGTTCCCAACAGAGCCAGATTACAAAATAAAGGGATGCCTGTCACCCCCTGGGCAATAAAGGACAGATTTATTTTGAACCAGGTTTTTCTGCCCTGTCACATTAATGACCTGTACCATAGCTCATGCCATTCAGATGTTTAAGTAAAGGGGTAAGTATGTACTTCTCTGGCAGCAACCACTTCTCTCTGCATATGTGTTTATAAACTTGTAGGCACCTGAAATACGATTCTTCTAAGGCTTCACTTGAACTCAAAATTCCCACACACTCAGCCAAGATGAATCTTCCTCCAAGCAGAATACACTTGCTAGTCCTATCATAGAGCAACACTGCACAAAACTGCTGGGAACAAACTGAAGAGTGTTTTATCCAGTTGCAACTGCCTGAGGTCAATGAAGAAGGTATTAGTTTTATTTTTAGCTTGCTTTTACAGCCTGATTGCATTTTCCATAAGATAATACAGTAGAGGTTCTCCTCTCTGTTGCTTTGGGTTTCTTTTTAATCATCAAGTTTGCCACATTACTAATTAACAAGCTCTTAATAAATCACTGATTGTTTAATACGAATCAGAAGAAGAAAACACTGCCATCCCATGACTAAATTTTTTCATAGTTTGTTAATAGAAACTCCAGGATATTTGTCACTGAAGCATCCCAGCACCTCTCAAAAAATGAAGGATTTGGTCTCATAACAGCAATGGAAAGTGGAAGAGTGATGTAAAAAGAGGCTGACAAGTAGAAAGCAGGGCAAAGGTCAATTAAAAAACTTGCTTTCAGTCTCAAAAGAAATGGGTAACACCAACGTCAAGACAGAGTAGGCTGTTCATCAGTTCGTCTTACCTGACAACCATTTTGCAGTCCTGGGGTTAGTTTTTAGTTTAGATTGGAAGACTACGGAATGAAGAACAGGCTACAGGTGAAAATCAAGAGCCAAACCCGCTTGTAGTTTGGCTTTTGATATCAGATACCAAAGATGTATTCGCTTTTGTGTAAAGCTGGAGTCTGCTTGGAAAAATCTGTACCATGGAATTTTAGTAATGTCAGAGGTAAAGGTTCAGTAATCACAAATTAGATTTTGAGAAATCATCAGATTAGTGCAAAAATTAGAGGAGTGTTTTCAAAAAAATGCTCTGTTTTGTTTTCATATTTACCTTTTTTTCCTCTCTAACAGCATTGAGCTATTTGCTTTGCATGACTGACAGTCAAAACACTGTGCAAATTGCAAGGAGAAAACTACCACCAGAAAATTCTGTACCTTTTTGTAAAAATATTTCAGCTACCCATTTACCTGTCTTTTCAGTGTGCAAAACACACTTAGTCTTGGTCTTAAAATGGTAGTCTTGTCTCTGTTAATTTCCTTTCAGATAGGACTTTGTGGTTGGGAACTTTTAATTCCTCTCTTCAGCGGCTTTTTTACTGTTACAATAAATCTTTTGATCAGAAGCTAGACTACTGGAGCTGGATGAGAGTGTATGCAAATTCAGTGAAAGCCTTTGCCCAGTTGATTCAATCTTCCCTTTAATCCCCATGATGATCTGCAGTAATGGATAAAAATTATGAGCAGGGGAAAGAAGGGAAAAAAACAAACCAACCCTCAGGAAGCAATTTTGATTGCTGTGAGGAAGCACTGGAGGCTCTTGGCCCCGGGGAACTCTCCCCAGTTGACTGGAGGCTTTCAGATACCATGGTGATGGGGGGCTTTATGAATAACTAGGTAGATAAATGGTAAGTGCTTTTGATCTCTACTAGCCTGTATTTCATTCTGTCAGCTGGAGAAGAGGCTATTCAAATCTGTCGGCTGTAGGAGGTCAGCCAGGAGAGAGAAAATGTCTTCATTACAGCCTTCTGTTCAGCCAGGCCTCCCAGCTGACCTCGGTGCCCAGGCTTGTCAGTCAGATGAGGCAAGTTTTCCAACCGAGAGAAGATGTCGCTACGCCAGATTTTTATCCCTGGTGTACAAGCTCGGAGGCAGCAGTATAAGGCCAAGGAAGAGCTAGCTTGCATTTTGACATCTCCCCCAAAACTGCCATGGGATTCATGGGAACCTTTCCCCGGTGGGGTGCATGTAGAGAACCTGAACTCATTTTGCTCAGCACTTTTTCAGTGCCGCTGGGGTAGGAGGCTCTGAAGGCATGAGCAAACCGAAGAGAAGAGAGAATAACTCTGTCATTAGAAATCCCTAAATATTGCTTGTATTTTCTGCCCTGAATCTTCTCACTCAGTGAGTCCCCTCTCATAGGTCTGATATAAATTTCAGGCAAAGGAGCTGGAGCTCTATTTAGCTTCTATTTCCGGCTGAAAGTGAATTTCTCAAGGTTAAAGATCCCGCCAATTTTTGTGGCAGTACTCAGGAAGAAAGCCAGGACAGGTTATAACGATGCAGAGCCCTGTCTAATGGAGAAGGAAGATCTCAGTTATTCAGAATGAAGAAGGAGGCCACATTTTTGCAAAAAGGATGCATAAAAATTGAAATAGGAATTCCAATCCCATTATTTGGTAATGGGATTTGTAAACCTCATGTTCACAGGCTGAGATAAACAATATATGCTTCCCGAATCCCTCTTGGAAGAAGAACTCCTTGCAGTATAGCTAAATTACACAGTAAGTTATCATTTACAAAGAACAAAAATAGGAAAAGGAGTCAGTGAAATTAATTTATGTCTAAAGGATTTCTCACATTTTGGATTGAAGGGCATGGAAACAGAGTCTCCTCTAAAACCACACTTGTAATGGAGATGATTTTACTGTGTTAGATCATTTCCAGAAAACATTATAAAAATGTTCCTTTTACTCAAGCCAGCCAGGTTTTAAAAGTATCAAAGCAAAATATAGTCTGCTATTAGCATGAAATAACATTAGCATAAATAGAAAAGAGTAAGGACACTCGAAAAAAATTCCACATAAATGGCCTGCTCATTTCACTAGGCATCACTGTGGCTGAGAAACTGTGAAATTTCCATAATAATCGAGTGCAGAGAAAAACAAACAACAATTTTATTGATAGGGAAATTACATCCTGTTGCTGAATATAAAACTACAGCTCTGTTCAATGGCCCTTTAACAGCATTGAAAGTATATATTAATTTGTAAGTGTAAATGAAATGTGAACAAAATATTCAGTTCAGTCTGGCCACAGAAACCTCCTGATAGTATTTCAGGGCAGGAACCCAGGAGACATATGTTTGCATTCCATATCCTAGACCCAGAGCTAGTGGCATCTGATACCTTTGTGGAAAAGATTTACGCAGCTGCTGTGTGGTGATACACTTGTGACAAAAAGCACCATACCAACTGGCCTGTGAGACATTACTGGCTTTGGGGGAGAAGGGCTCCTTTGGGTTTTTTTCTTGCTTTATTTTAAAAAGGGATCCTTCAACGCTTCTAGCAATAATCCCAGATACTGCAGTTGGAAGTTAAACTGCTGCAGTGTTCAGGACTTGCAGCAGAGCTTTCCTGTGCAGCAGGACTGTATTCCCAAGGGAAGTGAAGTGCTTCTTCCACCATCTGAGGAGCAGAATGAAAGCAGCTATGGAAAGCGAGTCCAGCTGGGAGGGGCCACAACAGTTGTCACTACACAGACCCAGAGCTGGCAGCCAGGAGATGGGGCTCCGGCTGCCCCAACAGCCCCTGACTCCTTCAGGGCTGGGACACGCGTGGTGAAGGCAGCAGAGCTGCTTAGGTTCCTTAATGAGCACCTTCCCAGCTGAACTTCAGCAGCTGTTACCATGAAGCTTGGAAAACCCACAGGGAATCTGGGGATTGTGACATACAAGCTCACTGGAGCCCCAGAGCTGCTGTGATCCCAGACCCTGGGCTGCTGTGGTTCCAGCTGGGAACCTGCTGTGGAGCCGGGCTGTGGCAGAGCGGTCCCCACCACCCATCATAGCAGTCCTGGCAGCAGCAGATTCCTTCCTTCTGCCTGTAAACATGCCGAGGTACTGAAGGCCTCTCTCCCCATCACCTCCTGCACCCATAACGCTGCTGCAAAGTAGGTCTAAAGAGCTACCCAGTCAGCACAAGGGTGCTTTACCTCCCCTTCATGCTCTGCATGGCAGTGAATGGTTTCCCCCGGGGCAGCACAATGAAAGGAAAGGCCCTAAAATGATGCCTTTAGCTGCACTCCTGCCAGGCAGCCCCCACCAAGCCCACGTTGGATGGCTCAACCTCAAAACAGTGTTGGGGAGAAAGGTTTGGGGGGGGATGGGAGCAATTGTGTGGCTGCACAAAGCCCGTTGAACAGTTAATGCTTTAACCTTGCGTATAATTTATACAATAAACAAAGTCACATGTTTCTCTAATAATTTAGATGTAAGCAAATGTTGATTTATTCAGGAAGGCTACTGCCAGCAGCAAAGCCTGCAGCACTGAAATTTGAATTAAACTAGGACAGAAGGAGGCTAGTCTATAATAACATTTGTATAATTTTATTTTTGCCCTTGGCTCAGTTCATTTCCTTCCACAGTAGATGCATGAAATTGGTTCTTCAGCCACCTTTAGCTGATGTTCATTGATATCGGGGGTAGGCAGAGAAGCAAGAGAATGTAACCCTTTTAGACTTTGTGTTTGCAATCGTAAGGCCATGAATTCTTAGGTCATTTGTGACAATCATTTTCTTCTGTGCCTTTCCACGGTACTCTCTGAACAGCTCCACATCACCTGAAATGTTGGGGCTTTTCCCCCCATTTTTTTCCTGTATGGGGACTTCTAGAACAGAGCTTGCTAAACAGATGCAAATGTTGTGTTGTTTTTATTCTTTTATGCAGGCCTGAGGGCATAAAATTGGAGTTCTCTTACTCTGCTTTCAACACGAAGGAAGGGGACTGTACGATACTTCAAAAATGATGGTGAAAAAAATACGCATTAGTACAGATATCTGGAATGGATCCCTTGGCTTCTTTTCCAACTTTGTGTTCGAGGAGGAGAAAAAAAACTGGATAAGGGGGAAGATGCAGACCAGCACAGGGCAGTGGTTCTGTTGGGGTTTCTGGTGGCAGTGAAAGTCCTGCTCCCAAGCCTCAGAAGCGCAAGAACACAAAGATAAAGTGTTTCACTTTTGTCCAGAGAACCCGCAATAGGTTTCCAAGTGAAGCCAGAGAATCCCTCTCTGCGAGTGAGCTCTTGTGTTCCCATTCTGGCCATCACTGGGCACTAAGCAGGCAGTGTCCCACTGCAGAGGGAAGCCCAGTGTTATCTGCCTGTGAGCCCACAGATCCTCAGCAGTGCTGGGCTGACATGCCCTAGAGACCCTGCTTGAAATGCTTCTAAGGGCACTGTGTCCAGCTGTGCTGAGCCAGGAGGGACACTCTTAGGCTGAGGGGACTTTATGGGCAAAGGAATGAAAGCAGAGAGGAGACGGGAGACAGGTGAGGTGAGGGGAGGGAGACAGGAACTAAGAACAGCACTGGCAGAAGAGTGATAGCATCTCTGTCTGGCAATATCACAAAATCATCTTTTAACTGCAGCCAGAATGAACAAGAATGTTGCACTAGATTGACTTATTTTTTCCCAGATGTACACCGGGCCAGGTGCAAAAGCTCATGTGCCCATCACAAACTGAGGTAGTAGTGCTCTTACATATAACACCTATGTATATGGTGATTTCACAGCTGTGGTTTTTGATAAAGAGTAACTTTCATTTTTGCAGCCCTCTCGGTTGTAAATAAAAGCTTTTTAACAGGAGTCAAAATTAAACCAAGTCCTGCAAGTCCAGGGCAGTTTCTGGGATTCATAACCTGTCCATGTCCCCAGCACACACAGACCCTGAAACCTGTCAGTGACACTTTCAAGACCATCCCAATAAAAGTTTGAGCAGAAACAGCCATCTGATGTGTTTTAGTAGAGGGCTGTGGCTGACTGCCAGGCTGGGAAATGCCAGCCTCAAGCTCCTCCATCGTGAAAGTAATATACTCCCTCTCCTCACCACACAGTGACCACAAAAATTATACCAGTCCATGTCCCTCTGAACGACCTATTGCCTCAGGAGTGCAAACACCGAAACAGGACAGTTTTCCAGTCCTAAATCCTAAGCGTATGTGACCTATGGATGCCTTGAATCCCATGGCTCACATGACCCATCTTGCATCCTTACCTGGAAAGTAAGGGCCATGCCACATTCCCCTTCAGGCAGCTTTCCCTAGCTGTGGGCCACGGTGAAGGGAGCACAGCCACCTCTGTCTGACTGCTGTGTCCACTCAGTTCTGTCCATGGCAATACTCACAGACCTTTGTTCCAGTGCCCACTCCTCTTCCTCTCCCCGCCTGCTGGTTACGGTAAGCAAGGGAAGGGCAGGTTGAGGATATTTCCTTTGCCAAAGCATGTGGGAAGCAGCAGCAGACTGCAACACCACCAGCCACAGCCTCCAGGCTGCTCCTTGGATACCACAGCCGTGTGCCCCTGACGTGGGGCAAAGTCATGGTTGAGCCCTTACTTCCCTTATTATTAATTAAAACATTGGAGGAGATCCTCAGCTGGAGTAAATACTCATTGCTCCTGGCTCTCGCCCACTGGTTTCTGAAAGCACACAGAAGTAGTCACATTTATGCTGTTAACACTGATCTTGGCTCACACTTCTGCGGTCAAATAAATAAATATCACTGCATCCCATTTAGCTCTGTTAATGCCACATTAAGAATGGCATGTGTTTTGACATAACCACCCCTTCCCACTTTTTTTTTTAAACACCACAAATGAAGCATTAAAACTCCCAATCCATCACAGTGACATCAGATCAGTGGACTGTGACTTTTATGACATCAGCACAATTGATTATATGACTCTTTTATGTGTAGCTTGCTATGCCGTGATTGCTCTTCTCTCCATATATTACATCCTAACATCTTGGAATAATCTCAAGAGATAAAAAGGAATTGCTGTGAAGCAGTGAAGTACAGTAGCTACAGAATTGCCATAAAACTGTCATAAAAATTGTGGAAACAAAAATGCCTCTAAAGATGGCAATGTTCCATTATGGGTCCCTAGCTAATGGTCTGGAGTTGCCCTATGCATACCTTATCGTATTTACTGCTTCTGGATATTTCTGTACCTTTCTCCCAGAAGATTTTATGGTTATCAAGACATGATGGTTTCCCTGCACACTTTAAGTCTCTTTACCCCATTATATCACCTCTAACAAGTCAAGTGATATTTATACCAGGCAAAATTCAGGGTTTCTTTTCAAATTACCCAAAAGAGGAACGAAAAATAAGAAAAAAAAAAAAAAATATATGACAAGGAAAGGGACCAACCTGCTTGTTGTTACAAAATTGCTGAAAGAAAACAGATATTCTGTAGTCCTTATGAAGAAACATTGTGTTAAAATTAGAATCAAGCTACAGAATAAGCAGCTCTCTCCTGCTGAGAAGTGACATGGAAAGCTCTGTCCAGAAGAAAGACCTCCAACTGGATTTTTTTACTGTAAAACCACATGTGCCTCGGCCCAGTTAACATGCAAGGTGCTGTGCCACGTAGCTGTATGTTTTCTTGTGCTCTCCAGGTTATCTGCACAAAGCTGCTACCAGGAGCAATGAGCAAGCCAGTGCTTCTCTTTTTCAGATACAGATGTGGCTTTTGTTGCTCTGCAGGACTATAAGGCCCAAGGGGCAAAAGCTAAATGACTTTTTTTAAAATTTTATCTTTTGTTTTAATCTCAAGGCAATTCAATGTAAACAGAAAGGTGCTACAGTCATAAGGTTGGTATAAGTCATAGCAAAAGTTAATGCCTTGGGGTCCTGAATGATGAGCTGCTCCAAACCCTGTTCCTGCTGCTTCAGATGTGTGTGTCCTCAACTTTCCACCCAAGCTCCCTGTCCCTCCTCTGAGCAGGATCACAGAAAGCATCATGTGCCAGTGCCCTCCCTGATCCATCTCCCTGTGCTTTCCTGGGGCACCATTGCTCCAGCACCCAGAGGACCCATGGAGGCATGGACAGGCATCTGTCTCACTACCTCTGCTCCTGCAAGGGGTGACTTGTGGTAGAGGAGATGGGCCAGCGACCAGAGCAAGGGCTGCTGTCCCTTGAGCAACTGCAGCTGCTGCTGCTCCACATGTGAGTGGGCACCCACAGCTCCTTCCCCAGGGTGTCTGCCTCACTAGAACGATACAGCAGCTTCAAGAAACACCTTAACATTTTTAAAATACTTTGGCACCCTTACACAGAAGGCACTAGAGAAAAGATATATTCGTAGTAAAGTCTCCATGGGTAGGCAGGTGTGCCAACACCCTCTAGTCACCCTCAGAAATGATGCAGTGGAAGAAAAGCAGGACCTCCCTGGCTGGTTTTTTCCAGCCACTCCAGCACACACACACACACACAGGCCTGAGAGCTCCAAACCACAGCTGGACAGGACATTTGCTGCGGGGAGTAAACACAGACTGTTGGCCCTCCAGTCAAACAAGGAACACTGCAGAGAGTTCAGCAGCCTAAAAACCAACCTCCAGGAATGCTGACACCTCTGGGAAAACCCTGGTACTGTAGTGGTAGGGGAGCTTCACCAGACGCTCCCAGCCTGGCTTGGTACTCGCATGAAGCAGGGACCTGGATAAATTACTCCATGCCTTTTTTTTCTTCTTCTTCCTCCGTCCCTCCCAAACAGGGATATTCTGGCAGGCTGAGAGAAAATCTAAGCTATCTAAGATGATGAATGATTACTACTTATCCCTCTGTCAAGGATCTGCACTCTCTTTTATTGGGGTGAGAGGGGAAGAGACGGGTGACTGGGACCTTTACAAGAGCCCTTTGCAGACTCCAGGGTGATTTCAAGGGCAGCTTATGGCACAGGATATTGACAACAACAGAGCCCATCTTGAACACACACCCTTAACTCACTCTTAATTTATATGCAGACCAAGCAGCAACATTATTGTTCAGCTGGGGGCATATTTAATTGCTGAATGTTCTGCAGATGTCTTGCAGGCTGTATAGATAAAGGCATTTTAAGTTGCTGACTTATAACAGCACATCTTTCTTCTTTTAACATAAAAATTCCTACCTTCTTTGATGGATGTGGAATTTTTAAGACTGAAATCCTGTGCTAGTCCTTGAGAATATTTTAGTGAATGTTAAATGCCCTGACACCGTGAGGAAGCAGCTAAACCCTGATGCCTTTTCAATGGGGAAAAAAATTAGCTTCATTACTGTAAAAGCAGAGTTTTCCCATGACATGAAATTTAGGAAGGTCCATTATTGTTTCTTAAAACCCAGCCGTGTGACTTGCCAGGCTCTGGCCGGACACTGAGGGATAGCAGTTTATTTAAGTGCAAGCAGCCTGCTCAGTGCTGAATAAGACATACAAAGAGTCCAGAGCCTTGCCCCAAGGTGACTGTAACCCAAGGGCGGTTCTGCAGAGCACTGCTGGTGCCAGGGGTCCAGCGCAGCTTCCCTTCACTGCAACACTGTGAGGTGCCAAGGAATTTAGGGTCAGCCCCATGAACTTAAATCTCTTGTCTATTGCGAGTTCATATCTTACACTTAAGGATTAAATACTGCATATTGTGTCTGGTTTTTGGGGTGTTTTTAAATCTCTCCTGACCTTCAAGACTAATCAGATTTACAAATGGTTGTCCCATTTATTTTTTAATGACACCTACAATGTCCTTCCTGGCTTGCGCCGCACCAGGACACCTCCATCCTAGTGACATAGGTGTCTGACAATTTGTCAAGGAGATAGCCATAAGTTAGGCAGAAAACCGGACTCCGTAAAAAAAATAAAAATAAAAAAAAAAACAAAAACCATAAAAGCTGGGAGGAGGCAACTTGATGTGGCATGGCTCCTGGCAATGAGGAAGCATGAGTGCATACTGAAGCTTAGAAATAGAAAGTGATGTCCTCATAAAAATATGGCTCTAGGCTGGTGTGCCACTAGAAATTCTTCTGTCAGTTTAGAATATTTAGCTCTAAGGGATCTCTACTTTCAAATGGATCTTTTGATGCAAAATAGGCTGCACAGACGGAGATAGTGTTGAAGAAGGGAGAGTTGCATTTGCTCCCAGTTATGCTTGGTAAACTGGAGATTTTTAGATAGGCTTTTTGATCCCAAAGTATTGAGAGGGCAGGTGGGTTACCTTACCAGTGCATTAGGTCTCTGGGTTCTTCTATCTGAAAACTGTTACTGATGCCAGGGCAGCTAAATAATACTGAAAGCTTCAACACTGCTGGTTATCAGGGGAACCTCTTTAGCCTAATTTGAAAGCTCAAAGCTTCAGGCAACTGATTTTTTTTTCGTTACAGGCTCTTTTGTGTGATGTTCCAATGCAGTATATCCAATCAATGATGCCATATCACGCGTGGTACCATCATGTGGATGTTTATGCCCCCTGTGTTTTGTATTTGACTTGTTAAACTGCAAGAAGAATTCAGGGAACAAACAGGGGGGAAAAAAAGCAAACTCCTCAGCTCCCCTGCTGCAGAAATTTAAAACTAGTGAATACACAAGCCTCAGCGCTCCAAGAGAAATGAAAAGAAGCGGAAAGTGAAAATATATACATATGTATACACATGAACAAAACATGAGCCATAGTCATGGCAATCTGGGCTCCAATGTGCCAAACAAAAGGGGTTATTCCTTCAAGCAATCTATGTGTTGTAAAATTTAGGACACGGCAAGGCTGGTTTATGATCACACTGTAGATTCCACTATAAAACTATACAGTTTCTGTACAGTAAATTCCACTGGACAATTAGAGAAGGCTGCTTTGGAGGATTTTAATATTGTATCTTCTAAAGAAGTGATGTTAAGGATAGTCTGGCTGGAGAGAAGGGGACAAGACTAATTATCAAGATACTCATTTGTTCTTTTTTCCGTAATTCCTTTCACACACGCACTTCATTATCTAAGTTCATTTGGGGAAATGACAAGAATTGTGAGGATTCTTTCCACATAGATTTTTTAAACAGAAATAATAATGGGCCAGACCTTCAGATTAAATAAATCAGACCATTTCATTTACAGTGTGTCTGTGTAAATAATGTTAAATTGATTTTACTTATTAGGATGCCAAAAATAAAAGTAAAAGCAGGCTCCATGATGAAGGATTCATTTACAGAGGGTGCTGATGCCTTCTGAGGTTTTGGCCCAGATGAGCAGGAACAGCTTAAGGAAACTCTATCGTTTCAAAACTCTTTTGATTTAATTTCTTGTGAGCTACTTCACTTTGGAACAAAGATCTTAGCTCAACTCAAAACCGTGCTTATATTAACTGCATTTTTTATTGTGTTTATAATATTTTACTTCCAATCTGGTTTCTCTCGCCCCTCTGTTCTGAAGAGAGCCACAAACCTGCATTTGTGGTGCTGTAGACCCTGGTCAGGTAACTATGAGACAGTAATTTTCTGCTTGTCTTTTCACACAATCACTCTCAATTAAGAACTAATATTTGTATTTTAATATCAGCAAGAGTGGGGCAAACAGGCAATCAAAAGCGTCAGGCATCCGACAGAGACACACTGAGCTGTTTTCTTAGACCAGGAGAAGAATCCCTTCATTTTTTTGGCTTGATGGTGCTTAGTGACAGCTGATGGTGCTGATAACCTTGTGCTGTCATTGACACTAGCCAAGCACGAGGCTGTTCCATCCAGCAGGGCTGCATCCTGCATTAGCCATTACCCTGAAGCACTCACCAGGTAGCTGGATCTTTTTTTTTTTTTTTTTTTGCATCCTAAAGTATAAAATCATCTTACCACTATTTATACATCTCCATGGAAGCAAAGTGTCTGTGGACACACATTGGCCTTGAGTTCAACCAGTGCTGCTGTCCCTTTCCTTCATTAGCTCCCTGCCATGTGAATCTTCATGGTAAGTCCAAGATGATTTTGTTGATTCCTGGAAGACGTCATCAGTGCAGTTATGACAGTGAGGGATGAAGCAACACTTACACATTCACACTGGGTGTATTAATCTCCTTTACAAGGGAAGTGTTATCCAAAATTAAAGGTATTGTCAACTTAGTAAATAAATCACTGCTGGAGTCAGCTGGGTGTAATCAGATGAGACCTCTTTTCTCCCTTACAGGCTTTGGTGTCAGAGTAACAAATCAAATGGCAATTGATCAAATTAATGCAAGAAGAGCAAAATTTTCCTTCTTACACCTACCTGTCTTATTCAGTATCCACACAGCTCAGATATGTTTGTCCACCTTTCAGATATTTTCAGTTAATGTCATTTGTAAGCAGGAGTTAAGAAGATAAACCCAAGGAGGCAATGACTGCCACTCAGGATACTCAGTTAAATAGTGAAAAACCAGCTCTCTCCAGATAGGAAGCACAGCAGAAAAGCAAAGAAATGCATGATTAGGAAGCAAGGTGAGCCAGCTAAGCTCTCAACCCAGTGAGGCAGAAAGAATGGAAAGGCCCGCCCATGTCTGCAGGGAAACTGCAGTCCCCAGGAGTCCTGGAAATTGTGCCAGCACTTGCCAAAATGTGCCCGGGGTGGCACAACATCACCTACCTTTTGGAGTCCTCTCAAATCTGAAGAGAAGCCCAGCAAACCAAAACTAAATACAACTGTAGGGTTTAGGCATTTACCCTGTGAGTGCACAGGGTACAACCGGGCATCAAGAAACTGAAAAAAAAAACCCCAAAACAAATTCCCAAAAAACCAAACCAACAACAACAACAAAAAAACCCCGAACATGTAGGGACTGTGTTTATTTCAATATCATCGATAAGAGAGGTATGAATCCAGGTATGCTACAAACATTATGCTCAAATGATGTAGCAAGTGACATTAGAAGGAA
Source organism: Falcunculus frontatus (assembly GCA_013398115.1). Taxonomy (NCBI): domain Eukaryota; kingdom Metazoa; phylum Chordata; class Aves; order Passeriformes; genus Falcunculus; species Falcunculus frontatus. The sequence goes on along the minus strand of VZRV01006708.1, from coordinate 231,420 downwards.
TGCTTTCCATACAGGCAAAGGCAATCTGGTACAGAATTACCTGCAGAATTCAGCAAGCAAGGACAGCAAGTATTTTACCTACTGCCAGCTTATTTTGTATGACTGGTTGGGAACAGCATTTTTCTGAAATATCATGACCCAGACATTCTGGAAGCACCAGCATCCTCCCAAGCAATGGTTTACCCTTTTGCTGCTGTTTATTTTCACTTTGTGCTGGGGGAAAAAAACATGCATTTCTGTCAAGCCATACAGTAGTAAGTATGCTCCAATGAATGTCCATCCTAACAATAATGTCAAAAATAACTCATTTTTCCAAACAGCAAATTTTAATTGCCGCCTTAGTGTAATAATCAGTGCACTAATGGAGGGTTTAGGCCTCAGTTAGTCAGAGCATTTAAACACGTGCTAAGTATCACTGCTCTTGTGCAAAGAGTGCAAGAGAATAAGCAGGCTGAAGGGCAAAATAAAACTCTTAAAACCAGTGAATGAAATTGTTGCTATTATAGAATCATGGAATAGAATCATTTTGGTTGGAAAAGACCCTTGAGACCATTGAGTCCAACAAATAATCCAAGCCCACCACTAAACCCTAAGTGCCGCATCTACATATCTCTTAAATACCTCCAGGGATGTTGACTCAACTGCTTTCCTGGAAAACCTGTTCCAACGTTTGGCAACCCTTTTGGTGAAGAAATTTTTCCTAATATCCAATCTAAACCTCCTCTGGTGCAACTTGAGATAAGGTCTCCCTTGAATGTCCTTTTGTCCAGACATCCCAGTTCCCTCAGCTGCTCCTCATCAGACTGGTGCTCTAAACTCTCCCCCAGCTTTGTTGCCCTTCTCTGGACACACTCCAGCACAGCAATGTCTTGTAGTGAGGGGTCTAACCCTGAGCACAGTATTCAGGTATTGAGAGGAGTCTCTCTAAGGAGGACCCGGTTGGCATTTCCATGCAAAAAAGAATCAGTAAAAAGTAACCAAATTACAGTACCCTGCAGAATCCAGCAAGTCAAATTTAGAAAACACCCTTTGAAAAGATGAGTTCATCTCCAAATAGTAATTGGGAAACAGGTCACCTCCCGTCACTGCGGGTCCCATTGTGTGCAAGGCTGGCTGCCGTCTGCAGTCACCCAGGAGCACCCAGTGGCTGAGCAGGGTAATGGGCACCCGGACCTCGAGAGAGCCTCCAGGCGGTCTGTGAGACACCTCAGCAATTTAAGACTATGGTGTTTACACATCTTCCTGCGATTCTCTCCACAGTCTACCCAGCAGTCTTTCTGTTTGTCCCATCTTTCTTTAAAAATATTTTACAAAACTCAGTTGGAGAAAGCCATTCTGAAAAAGCATTGATTGTGTGGCTCATAATTTTAAAATTAGGAAATGAAAGGGGTTTGTGCGTAGCTTTGACTCTGCTACTCACAGATAGATATGTGTGTTTATACACACATTCATATATACACAGAAGAGTATTCAGTACTACTACTACTCCTCTGAAGGAGTTCTCATAAGCCAAGTAATTTTTAAAACCTGAAAAAAAAGGTAACACATTTGTTGCCAGTACTAAAAGTAATACGAAATTACATTATGTTTGTTTCCACAAGCTTACACTTTGGATCCCCACAGTAAAATTCATTTAGAGATCAAGACAGAAATGAGAAGTACAAACCTGGGGTATTTAAATCTATAGGAACTTTGGTATTGATTTCAGTTTGACAAGGAGTACAGCTGCCATGAAAATTATTTTTTCTTGGGATATACAAAGCCCTGAAGTACCAAGTAACTGTCCAAAAAATCCAGAAGGGTGGTGTGTGTACACATCTATTTGTAAATTCCTCATTCCCTGAAGTGCTGTGATAAAAAGCCAAGCAATCATTACAAGGAAGTTCACAACTTAAATCTTTCACTTGGTAAAGTTTTGCAGCTAAGTTAGTTAAGAAGACTGAAAACACATACATAAAAAGAAATCCTGCAGCTGTATAGCTAAGACCATAGAGGAAAGTTGATGTATTAATTTTACTTGAGAAATAGATGGTGCCTTTGTGATCTTACAACATCATTTCTCACTGAAATCTGGCAAGCATGTAAGATCCTCTCACAAACAGAAGTCATCTGCACCAATATAGTACAGTTAAGATGATTTATTTGGATTTCCTTCAAGCTTTTGACAAGATCCTTTACTAAAAAAAAAATCCTGTAAAAGCTATACAGTAGAAAAGTAGTGTTGTTCTCTGTTGTAAAAAGCAGACTGGGAGACAGGAACTCCTGAGTGCTCATTGTATTTCCTTTGATCTATATGCCCTGTTCATAATACGCCTGACACTTATTCCTTCTGTGGCTTTGGGCAAGTCATATAATCTCTCTGCCTCGTTTTCCTATCTCGAGGGGTATTGCATGGATTAGTTAGTCAATGTTTGCAAAGCAGCTGAAAGAGTATTTGCCGGATTCTCCCAGGGAAGCAGGGACACTTAGCTTCTTGGGAAGTCATGACCAATAAATTCTAAGGCGTGCTACAGAAAATAAAAAACAGAAGAAAAATGAACCCTGCTTTGACACAGACTCCACCTAGTTTAGTTCAGCTTGCTCCTGAAAAAGGTTGCACACACCAACTCCCTTCCCAGAACTATTAAAGGATCCCAGGACCTGCCCAGGTCCTTCAGGTTCTGGGTGTGGCTGCTGTTGAGAAAGGAGGACAATGAAGTGCTCCCAAAGGGGAATCCGAAACCTCCCTCAAGGAGTGTTTGCAGTGGAAAATAAACAGTGAGTGAGTGACACTTGCTGATACTCATTGTCCCATGCCATTGAAGAGGACTGTGAGAAGCCTGAGAGGAATTGAAAAGCGTTGGTACATCCTGAATTTGGGGATGACTGATGATCAAATGAAATTTATCTTGGATGACTATAAGGGAATAAACATTGGCAGGGTTTTCTCTGTGACCTCATAGCTTTTGCTTTGATTTAAGTTTGGCTTGAATTTGCTGCACAGTCACAACCAGTATATTTTCATATCTATCTGCATGATAGCGTAGAGAAATATCTGAAGATCAGTCCTAGGCATCAGTCTGGGTGGTTTAGCTGTTCACTGAGTTTAAAAGGCAAATTGAAAACAAAAGCTAAGAGAGAAATCAAAAGAGACAGTATCACAGCCAAGCTACTGACAAGTGGCAGCAAATCACCAGGCAAAGGCAAAGGAATATTTTCTCAGCATTTGTGATCCTTCCTGATCATTTTGGGAACTGCTTTTCTCTGTTGGCTGATGTCATAAGAGTGAAGGTGGTTGCTTCTGCACTAGCAGCATTTTCTCCTGCGGAAGAGAAGTTCAGAACACAGAGGGATAAGCCACCTTTGGCTTATATGCACCTCTGGGTGCATCTGCAGCAGTCATTTATCACTTGGGAGTAGCTATCCGTGCACACAGGTAGTGAAATTGCAGGGAGAGGAGAAGGCAATCAGCTGCCTTGGCACCAGCCCTACTCCTTCCCTTGCACTGGCAACTTTGCCAACTGCATCAAGCCACTGACTCTTTGCCAGCACCGTTTGCTGTTGTATCTGTCAGGGGAGTGGTCCTAGCATAGATGCCACCTTGGCAGCAATGCTTGCTTGCTGATGTCTTCTTACTTTTGAGATGCCTCTTTAGTGTCACCTTCCTTGAATTGTCTCTGGATTTGTATTTGGTGATCACCATGTCCTTTCTCTTCTAGGAGCTCCCATTTCCTGTGTACTCTCCATGGTTCTGTTGCTCACCGGAAGGCTGAAGACTGGAAGAAATACCACAAAAAAACCCAGAGCAGTCTAGCAGGAGGGACTTCTCTCAACATCTGTCTTCTGCTGGTCGGGATGGAGAAAGGCTGCCTGGAGGTATGTATGGCAGTATTGCCTTTGCATGAACTAGCACAGCAATTTTCAGTGACTCTGGCATGAGAGGGAGAGTTTTGCCAGATGGACATTTTTCCCTGGCAGACATTTTCAGCCTCAGCCTTAGGAGATGTGACTGTGTTTATTTTCACAGGCAGTCAACTAAAATCCTCTTTAACTTGTAGGTCTCCTCATGTCCCTCTAGCAGCTGTGATAGGACCAGCAGGGCATGGATTAAAATATCGATGAGCTTCTGGTAAGCCACTGGTTTTGACCAAGAAATTAAAAAATATGGATTGTGATGAGGCCACAAGGTTCATATCCCTGATTGCTATCGTTACCTAAAAAACTACTGCTGTCTACCACTACCTTCTATATACTTTTTACTTATATAAAAATAGGTACTGAGACATTACTAAAACATGAAAATTACCCTTATAACAGCAGCTGGGATATAAACACTATATATGGAACCAAGAAGGAAACACACAGTATCTTAACATTTATGCAACTTCCCTCCTCTCCATAAACTCATCCATAAAGTGTGGCCAGAGTAACCCAGGTCCTGTAATTCCCTGCAAACCCAGAAAATTATAGTTATATAAAAATAGTATGTGAAAAAATGTTGCTTTTCAGGAAATGGCTGGGAGAAAAACATTCTTGATTTAAAAGTGGATTTCTCCAAATTATTCTAAACAGAAAAGTACCACTGCTTTCCAAAGATTCCTGTTTCTACAAAGAAAGGAGATGCGAGCAACATCAGTTTTTCAAAGTTCGTGTATAATGTAGAAAGCATAATGTAATTTCTGTCACACATAAATGTAATACAAATAATAGCATGCTTTTGCTTTGGAAAGGGATAGTTTCAGACACTTGCTGTTTCTTTAGCAGAAGGGTAGTGAGTATCTCCTTCAAATATCTTTTTGACAAGACACTCTTACTCTACAATGAGTCTAGAAAATTAGTCTGGTTCCAAAATCTGCAGGTCACTCTTACAAGAAGTATTTGTAATTCTAAAGACTTGGAACATGCTGTTTCTGAAGGGTGATGAAGCAACAGCCCTGTTCAGATTCTGTGATCTGCCCCTTTCTTTATCCAGCTCATCTCCTTGAAAATCCCAGATCATAATACACACTCCCAGACTTTGGGCTATTCAAAACATAGACACAAATCCAGATTTCACAGCCTGAGTTTCTCTTGCGGCTGCATTGTGTAGCCCTCTGAAATATTTCCTCAGTTCAATAGGATGGGTTCTTGGGTAGAAATTCACACTTTGAATAACGGTCTCAATGTATTTCCATATTATGCTGAATCACACATTTTCTGGAGGAGTGGGTTTAGAAATATATCTCTGTTGAAAGAGAATGCTGTAACATCAATGTCAATTTTCTTTCTGAAATCTCAAGGTACAGTTGAGTAACACTTCTGAGAATGGTAATTTTAATGTTAAAAATCCACAAGGGAAGGTTGTTGGTGTGTTTTATTATTTAACAACACCAAATACCTCTGCTCATTGTCTCTGTGTGTATAGGTGTGCTCAGGGAATCATTTTTACAGGTAGGAATATGGAGAGATTCTGACACCCAAAGGATGCACAAAGAGATACGCTAACATAAATTTCTACGGTGCCCTGAAGGTACTTCCATTGTATTATAGGGCTTCTCATGAGCAGTTCTGGCTCAGGCAATAGCACCACAAAGTAAAACTGAGTGTTTCTGGACTAGAGGAACTGAGAATGAGGCAGATTATACCACTTGTAGAAACCACGTTTTCTGTTACAGGCTACTGAAATATGAAACAGCAAAACAAGTTAATCAAATGCTTATTTTTCTCCTTACCAATTTCCCTTCTCCCCCAACATACTCACACATACCCACAAAAGCACATTTTACCCACTTTTCCTCAGTGTAGTCTTTAATTAGAACGGGTTGAGCAGTTAAATTGGAACGATCTTAGAGCAATTTGTGCAATCTCATGAGATAGATTATCAGTTATGCCCTGGATTCTGCACGCTCTCTCTGAACAGTGAGACAAACTTAAGTTCCTTCCATATTCAACCCTGCTGGTATTTCACATGATCCAGCCCAGAAAAGCTTGTGGTAACCATAAGAGTGCATTAATCCTTCTGCAAAGTGCATTGACTAACCTGAAAAAAAATATGGCTTGCAGTTAAGATGTAGCGGTTTCTAACGTGCATTGGGCAAATCCAGTCAGAGTAAAAGACAGCAGGAGCAGAGGTGAACTTTGACTTGCCTCTGCCCTCACAAGCCATATAGAATGGGTCCTTTCTCACCCGTTTTGCAGCAGAGACAGGTTTTCTGTACAGAAATGTCTGAAGGCAGGAAGCAAAGCCAGTGGTACTATCCTCTTGTGCCCCTCAGAAATCCTCTGCAATCACCAAGCAAGCAGAGGAGCTGCTTCTCAGGGGAAAGAATAACTGGGGAGGGAAGAGAAATGCAGAGAACATCAGAGAAATGCAGAGAATTTCCCAAAGTTAATTATAAATGCATATGCACACAGGAGGCAATGACACCAGGGTTCACATTTTCAATCCTACACGCTCCAAGGCAATATTCTAACCTTTTTAACCTATCCACAAGTGCCATGATCTGTTAAAGGTTTTAGCATCTCTAGCCTCCATTGCTGGCAGAGGGATTCAGGAGTGCTGAAGGCTTCCAGAAGACACCCGTAGAACAGCCCCCAAAACCTGAAGAGAGGCTTTCTGTGAAACTACTCTGTGATCCCTTGATTACCCATACAGTCTGTAAGATTATCCACAGCTTCATAAGGGAGCAAAAATCTCCCAGGAGAATTTTGTACACTCCTTCTGTAAAAATTTATGTTTCTGGAGAAGTGAGTTCACTCTGGCAGTTTTCATACCAATGATAAAATTACAAAAATGAGCTTCATGTCCCACTAGTGATGCTGTTTCACCTTAAAACAGCTACTCAGCTAGTCTCGTGTTACTCTCTGAAGCAGACAACTGAAGGAGCTTGCAGTACAAGAGATTTTGGTGCCCTGATGAAGAGAGAGACATCACCTCTTTTTACAGTGACTGGCAGGCAGAACTGTCATATCTGGTCATGAGGCCAGAGCTAAGCAATCCACAAGGAAATCCACCACTCCTTCTGTTTCTGTATGTATTTGCATTGCCTAACACAGGGACGACCACGCAACCAGGAATTGTAGTGGGATGCAGAAGCAATTTTGTTCAACTTCCTTTTTTTTAGCTAGCAGCAAAAGGACATCAGTGCAAGCAGTACACAAGGACTATGTAGAAATGTGGTAGAAGCACTTGCTGCTGCTCAAGTTTCCTCCCTTTAGAAGATCTAATGCCCTGTTATTCTCACAAGTGCAGAAGGGATGATGTTGCTTAGGCTATTTCTCTGTTTGGTAGGGTTCACACTGTTCAATCCATTTCACAGCTAAATGACAAAATGTATTTCTTCAAATACTGCATCAAAATGTTACTGTAATAAAGAAAGAGATACATTATTTTTAACACTCCTTCGGGAAAACAAATCTGGAAAAACTGTGTTTATAAATCTCCCCCATTCAAATGCAATGTAAAATCCTTTCTATTTTTTCTCAGAGAAAAAAAGAGACACTGACAAAATATCTAGTGCAGGCAACTGTTGCTAGCTTTATATTTCCACACTAAGCTGCTCCTCTCAGTATTTTTCAAACAGGGCTGCAGCACGCACGAAGCCCATGAACTGCAGGAGGGAACTTTTAAAAGAAGGTCAAGCTGACAAGAGGGCCTTCCTGAGAGGAACCAATGTACTTGTTTCCAGACAGGATTACAGCTAAATCAGAAATAATGCAAGTGGACACATATGATCTGCAGTCATTGGAAAACCTGCCTGTTCAAAAGCTGCAATTTTCCAAACTGTTAACATTGATAATGATATGGAAAAACGACTATAGTTTTCCAGAGGCTAATTATGAACAGGTGATGATTTGAGGAAAAATTCAGAAGTCAAATATTGAGCTCAGTTTGAGCTCATTAAGGTTGCTATTCAGCATCGGTAAAATATTCATAATGCACAAACGTTGTAGTTTATATAAACCTGTTTAAAAAAAGATAACTCCAAGTAAAATGAAACAGAATTTGGTTTAATGTGTTCTCCTTTGTATGCAAATTACCTCCCAGCAGTTAATAAAGGTAAACACTGCTATCTTATTTAGATATATGTGGCAGCCTGTATGGGTTATATTTATATCTCGTGAACATTACCAATGTCAAAAATACATCCCTAGATCAGAGTTTGGCCACATCAGCAGTAAACTCAGGCCTGAGTTTAGACGGTGAAGCCTGAGGATACTGCAAACTGTGAGAAGAAACAATAACCAGAGACAGGGTCTCTCTCCTCTTCTGGGGACTTACTATGGAAATGTTTCATTTGCATGTGAAAAGAGATGCAGATAGTACTTCAGTGGAGCAGTTAATATCGACTTCTTTGAGTAAATCTCCATTTTATCCATGTGCCTTTCTATTTTGGGTCCCCGAGTAGAGGGAAGAACCAGGCTGCAGTCCCACCTTGATACGATAGTGGACAAACTGAGGCAGCAATAGCTACCCAAACGGGCTTGCAGCTGCCCCTGTGGGCATTTACCCTATCCCACTTCAGCCCATGATTTTCTGTCTTGGAGAAGAAAGTTTTATCAAATGAGTGTCCTTAAGGTAAAAAATAATATGGTTTTTAACTTCATAAGAAAACATACCTTTTCTTATCTAGTGCTGACATCATTTGATAAACTCTTCGCTGCAGGTAAAATAACAGTACAAGGATATTTTTTCATATTTTTAAAGGATGCTATATTGCTATTTTTCTTCACCTTTCACCGTAACAGCCATTTGCTAGCTTGAAATTAAAATTCATTCCTTTACTGATTATTTTTCTCTGTATTATGCAGGTCGCTAATGAGTGCCAGGCTGCTGGCATGGCTTTATTTATTTATCAGAAAGAGAAAAGCAGTGAAGCATTTAAAAGTCACATACACAGGCCATAAAATTTTTTTGTGTTCACACATTGTAATACAGAAATAAAGTTGGGTCAAGACACAGGTGCACTGAACTTCATGTAAAGCGTTTATTTCATCTGGATGGAAAACTGAAAATTTTCTTTACTGTGTTTGAACTGACAAACCATGAGAACCTTTAAATTGTTGAACCAGCTTTAAGTACTTTAAAATGACTGTGCTCAAGCTGCATAACATTAGTAAGGGTTGCAGTGATCCTGTTTCATATGAACCCAGTTGGGGAAGGCACATATGGCTGAGGGGAGTTTTTCCTCTTGTGTGCTACTAGTTTTTGGAAGAATATTAAAAATAGAATTTGAAGATGAAGCCACGTTTCTTGGGGCATGTAAGTGTGTGATTACTCTAGTTTTTTCCTTTTAATTTCTGTCGGTCATTCCTGGTTAATTAACCTATTTGTTCTCGTTACAACAGAATGACAAAACATTGGCGAATGGTGCGAGATTCCAATGTGAGAAGTCCTTCCATGTTATTAGGCTTATCACTTAAAGAAAAGAGGAAAACCAAAAAGAATGCATTGGATTGGATGTGTTTTTAAGCAAGAGAATCAATCATTCCTTAGGCTGCAGCAGCTGCCTCAGGAGAAAAGGCGATTGTTATATTTTGCATTACTTTCCTTAAAATACTAAAAACATATCATAAAAAGCTAATTGCAGATATTCTCTGGACAAGTGGGGTTCTATTCAGGGGCTTTACTGGGCAGTTTTGGCCTCGCAGCCTGGTCTTTCTCCTAAGAAATGTCAGTAAAGTCCCTGAATTAATGGACTGTGAAGTGCTTAGAAACATACCGTTTCACAAAAGTATACAGCGAGGATGTGACACTAATGGGAGGTGACCCGTGGGTTTGTGACAAAATAGTCCACTCTAACAGAACAACAACAAATTAATACAGCTTCTATGCACAGTAGCTTTGAACAAAGCAATATATGGTGGAGTGGGAGGTGAAGAAAGGTAGAATAAGGAAAAACTGATCAAGAATAAGATTTGTAAATTATTTGTCTATTCCCGGTTTCGTTATCTTCAGGAGAAGGCAGCTGCAAACTGCAGGGTAAAGAAAATTAAAAAGGCAAGGCTCCATTGTAATTGGGTAATCGGAGAAGGAAAGTTAGTAGCATTTGGAGAGATGTCACATGAACCTAAGTGGTAAATTCCTGGATTTGCTTATGCGGATTTGTTTTCTTTTAATTTTGCTGCTTAAAAAACCATAAATATAGATAGACATATATATAAAAATTTTAAAAATGCAGTGCAACTCCTTCAATCTTTTTGCAATTCTGCATGGTTGAACATTTGAAATGAGTTTGTGTATCACCCCCAGGCATTGATTCAGACTTGATTGGGGCAAAGCAGACTCCATGTGCTTATTTTTATACACGTCATTTGGGAAGTTATATAGCCAAGGGAACAGAAAATGTGTTGCTCCACTGCCAAATTATCCCATATCCCTCGATCAAAACGGGAGGTGATCCTAATCAACAAGTTGTGCGACCTTAGTGTAATGGCAATGTCAGGTCATCTCGGGAAAGTGAAGAGACAGACCTAAACACAAATAAAAAGAAAGAGAGAGACAGAAAGAAAGAAAGAAACAACCAACAATCCTTATAATTATCATCATCTGCTGCTTTTCCCTCTTCTGGCAAAGAAACACTCCATCCATTTGCAGAAATCGCCCGCGGAAACGTTACATCAAAACTAATCACAACGATTAAAATCAGCTTTTCTGTGCAAGAGGAGAGTAAAAAGCAAGTTGTAGGCTGGAATGAGACTGTTTTTTCAACCAAAAAAATCCGAAAAAAATTACACGCGATATATATATATATATATCTTTCTATATGCACGTTTCGAAGGAGATCAATTTTATGCCCGTGTGATCAGTTAATTTAATTTAACTTTTATTTCGGAGATTGATTCAGACTGGAGGTAGAGACATGAGCTAATTGTATCCTGATCCTTGCCTTGAGGGGTTTCAAAGCCCTGGAGCAACTATTCTCTGTATTTTGCTCTGTCTACCTTAGCCAAGCTATTGCATTTCTCTCTGGTGTAGCGAGGAGAGCAGACCGCTGCCGGGAGAG
>VZRV01006708.1:187529-220083 GCA_013398115.1 Falcunculus frontatus | reverse complement strand
ATGTGTTTAATTTAAACGTGAGTGTTTCTGCGCTGGGGGTGCGCGGCTGGCATTGTTCTCCGCCGGGCTGCAGGAGGGGGCCGCCATTGTGTGTGTGTGCGAGAGCGGGAGGCACCTTCCCCCCATGTCCGCGCCCCCTCTGGAGCCCCCCGCGGCGCCCTTTGTTGCCGGGGTGGCGAAGAGAAGGGAAGGGCGGCCCCGCGGTTCTCGGTCTCGCGTTTCCCCCCCGCACCGCCGCGGGCAGCGGCGGCCGCACTCCCTCCGCGCCAGCACCGTGGGTGCCCCCCGGGACCGGCCGCGCTGCCCCGTCCCCTGTGTCCGACGCCGGCCCGGAAGAGGGAGCCGGGTCCGCCGGCTGAAAAAAACCTAAAAAAAAAAAAAAAAAAAAAAAAAAAAGGAAAAAAAAGGAAGAAGAAAGCAAGCCGCCCGCCGCCTGTTTCCAATCAGCGCGGTACAAGTTTATGTGAGCGTGCCCCGCGGGCACCGAGCGTGCTCGGACTGTTCGGGAGAATTAAAGATGGGCGAAACGCTTCCCTCTCCTAAGCTGAGCGGCGGGGGCTGCCGAGGAGCGCGGCTCCTCCCCGGCCGGCGGGGGAGCGAAGCGAAGGGAAGGGGCAGCACCGCCCGGTGCCCGCAGGCAGCGCCCGGTGCGCGGGGGGGGCGCGGTGCGGCTGGTGGCTCCAGTAATTGTTGTTCCCGGTCACGAGCCCGGAGGAAAGGCTGCGCCTGGAACGCAACTTTCCAGCTTCAGCTGCCCCCGAGCGCCGGGGGCAGCCGGGAGCCGGGGGCCGTGCAAGGGGGCTGGGCGCTGCGGGCGGGGGGAGTCGGGAAACTCCGGGGTGACCTGGGGAAGTTGGTTCCNAGAAAAAAGTGTCAGTTTAATAGTTACGGGTTGGGTTCGGCAGCGCCCGCGGAAGGATGCTCGGCCCGCGGAAGGATGCAGGCCCCGCGGGTCGGAGGCACTTGGCGAAACTTCCCTTTGCCTATTCAAAATGACTGCGGTGATTTTGGTGTATTAATTGCGCCCGAAGCACAACACAAAATGTTCTAGCACACGCTAGAGGTCCCTCTCAGAGCTGTCAGACGTTAGGGTGTTTTCAGGTTGGGTTGTTTTTCATTATTTATTTTTCCCCGCTTTAACTGTTTGAACAAAACCGACTGTCCCTTCAAATGCCAGCGCAGCGTGCGTTGTTGAAATAAGGGTGAAGAAAGATTTGCGACTTTTCTGTTTGTGCCCTGGTTGTTTGGGCATCAGTTAATAAACTGTGCTCTTGAAAAAACGAATGTAAACGGTGTTAATTTCATGCAGTGATTTATGAGTTTTGTTTGAGGTAGCCTCACCATTTGTTGTTGAGGCCAATTCCAAATTTTGTACTCGGTTTTTTCGTGTGAATCCTGCCATGGAAGTAAACAGCGTAAAACTTGAAAAAGAATACCAGGCTATGGCTTGTGGTTTTTAAAAGAGAAAGATGTGAGCAAGCAAAAAGCCAAGTATTAAGATTAGAAAGAGTCAATAAAGATGATGGAGGTGACTAAAACTGTTTGATCCCCAGAAATTTCCATATCCAGACCGTGTTAGAGAACTAATTAGTCCCCCCAATCTTCATGTATTACAACAATATTATCAGCATTTTACGGATGGAGAAACTGAGAAATAAAAAGAAGGTCACTGACTTGCCTTAAGCCATATAGCAAATAAAAGATAGATCTGGAATCAGCTAGGACAGATTTAGATCCCTTGCTGATTTGCACTGCTGTAACCATTGATTTCAGCGGAATTCTTCTGGGTTTAAGTCAAGTTTGGACCTTATGTGTTGCTCTGTCCCTTAGAAACACTGACTTAATGTAAATTCCATTTTGACCATGAGTGAATTAGATGCAAGATTTTAGGGGGAGTATTTGGTGTACATCCACTTTTTGAAAGACAAATTACTGTGAAAATTTAAGACTCAATTGGCTTTTGATTGTTCTTAATTTTTTTCCCCATCATAATTTCATTTGTCACCTCAGCGTAGTTCCCTAGTTGGATTTTGGTATTGTGGTTTTTTTTAATTAACAACTTCTTCATGTCTAGTGCAGTTTTTGTTACTGGATTCTGAGAAGCATTTCTTACTAGATGTCTCTGAATGAAACCTTTAGTTTTATGTTGGAACAGCCTGAGAACAAATGATTTTGCATGAGGAAAACTTCCATTCATTGCAGATCTCACTCAGGCACAAATGAAAAATTGCATGAACATCATATGCAAAAAAAGCCAGGCTTTCCCCTGCATAGTGGAAAGGCTGCATGTAGAAGACTTGCTCACATAGGCTCTTTATTGGATTATGGTAAGTTTATGTATGGAGAAAATGCGATGTGAAGGGAAATATTCACTGATCATAACAAATGTTTGTACATTATTCAAAGTGGGGTCTCTCACAATTAACAAAATACCAGATCTGCCAGTCACAGTCAGATAGCATTTCACATGAGCCCAGCTGGGAAAGAATGATAATTTCTCCTTTCTGTATTCCCACTACTTCAGAAATATTTTGAGGATACCATAAAACAGACACAGATGTACAGATTGTGGTTGTGGTGCTTTACTCTTCATTTGTTAATGTGTGCTGGTATATACAAACTGCACCACTAAAGCATAATATAAAGTTCCTGCTTTCATGTCATCAGATGGGTTTAGTAAGATGCTGGTACTTCAGGGAGCTCACAGTCCCTCAGCGTTGCTGACATCCCTGCAGTGAGGATGTCCCCCCTCACATCTTCATGTGTGGGGAAGCAGGCGTAGAACATGGGTGTAATTAAGACTATTCTGCCCCCTCCCCCCTCCGATTTGAGCTTATATGTCTGAAATAGAAAGCATTTAGGTGGGATTTTGCTCCACAGAGTGCATGTGGTTTGTTTAAGACCTTGTACTGGCTGAGAAGAGTTTTAAACGCCAGAGCTTTAGCCATGCTTTCTCATGTTCTGTGCTAAACTACTGTGCCTCACTTGCAGTACGTGTTCAACTCTTCTCTTGTACCAGAGGAAAAATAATGTTGATCAGAAGCAAATTTTAGCGGAGATGCCTGCTGTTACTTATTTTGGATCCTTTTACGCTGTTGCAGTGGAGCCAAGTTGGATCTCCTTCCAGGAAATAAATTTAGTTAGTTGTTGGGGGTTTTTTTTCTGACAGAAACATAATTCTTACTCTAAATGGAATCTTTTCTGTTGGTCTGTGTTGCATTTATGTTTTCTTTTTGCAGCCTGGGTAAAATTAATCTCTGGTGTAGTGCCATTGACTTCTGTGTTGTTTCACAAGGCATTAATTTGTTTTTCTGTGTTAAAGTACAGATTTCTGTTGTCCCACTTTCCACAGAATACTTTTTTTTTTTTTTTAAGAAAGAAGTTGGATTTTAGAAGGAGACAAATATAATGTACATCTTCATTTTTATTTTGCCCACCTTTACTACTTGTGCAGGCAGAGATATCTTCTTTCTCTACTTCTTTGATAAATTAAATTGAATGTATCTGTTTAGAGAATGTCTATAGGCAGGAGAAGGGAGTAGCTACTATCTTCCTAGCTGATAACACCTTCAAGAAAATCTTGAAGTGAAAGCCATTAGCACATTCCATATTGATGATGTATTTTGTAGCTTTAATAATCTTGGGTTCTCTAACGTGCATTTTAATCATGCTTTTAATCCAGAAATCAAATGAACAACATCCCATATCCAAGTGAGCCAAAGCTGATGCTGTAGAAAGTTCAGTTGTAATCCCATGTTTATGAAGTGACTGGCTCACCTGATAACCTTTTCCTGATAGCTCCTCCCCTGGCTGCCTACCCGCACTGGCGGTGGAAGTTAGGGTTTGATGTGGTTGGCAGGTTTGTGCAGACGCGGCTTTGCAGGTGATTTGTGCGCAGCCGAAGTCGACGGGTGAGGGACACAAAGTTTAGGAGTGCTTACTGGGGCGAAGGACAGCTCATCCTGACAAATTGTTTAGTGGCTTTTTCTCGACTGGTCTTCCTTGCCCAGTGCACTCATGAATAAGGAATAGCCTTTTAAAAAGCCTGAAACTGAAAAAACATCTCTGAACAGCAGGGTACCTCGAAGATGATAGGAGGAGTTCTGTCTCACACAGGTTGATGGCTCTTTCTGCTTCTCATTCTCAAACAAGACCTTTACAGCTGTGGTTGTTCCTCCTCAGCCAGCATTAATGACTCAGTTCTGCCTCAAACCTCAGGTTCAGTATAGGCATCCATGGGTTTTCCCTTATCTTCCCTGGCATAATTCAGGATGATTTGCAGGACAGCCAACATGCAGGGCTGTAACTGGTACTACAGAGGCTCGGGCATGTGCACCTCACTTCTGACTCTGTGATTGTGGGTGCCTCTATCTTACAGGCTGCTGGCATCCCAACAAAGCTATCTCCTACTGCTGTACTAGACTGGGTGAGACCTCACCTGTCAACTTTTAGTTCTTACAGACGAACTCTGAAGCCACATCATGGTTTGGTCAGGCAGAAATGATGGGAGGTTGTCTCAGCCGACATATCTTCAGCAGACATGAAGAAATGTTAATGTTTCTGCGTAAGTCACGGGTAAAACTTAATCTAAAGCTCAGCGTGCATCTCCAAGCATTTATCTTTGAGGAAGGTGAGCTTAAGCTGGAACCACAGCTAAAAGGATGACTGGGGAATGGAGGGTCTGTCATTTGAAAGGAGATTAGAAGAGCCTTGAATGTCCTTGTTAGCAGTGTGTAGTCTGGAAAGTGGTATGACAATTCCCTGTAGTCACACAGGTAATGAATCCCAAAGAGAAGTAGCTATTCAAGCTAAATGACAATAAATATGGATATAAACTGGGCCTGTTTAGGCAATGGCTTCCCAGAACACTTTTGGATGCATTGAAGATGCAGCATTGAAAGGGAGATCTTAAATTTGGTAATACTATGTTTTGTGCATGCCTTTAAAACCTGGGCTACTTGGAGAATATTTCCAAAAAGGTACCTCAGTGACCTTAATTGTGACCAACAGGCTATGATTGACTAAGTTTTTTTCACCAACATTTCTCTCAGTGGACAAAAGATTAGGGTTTTTTAAATGAAAATACACACACATATATATATGTAAAAGTTGGTCAAAAAGCAGTTTCCCATATCTGAAAACCACTGTTTATTTTGTATATTCTTTAGATAGATATTTGAAAAAGAACAACTGATAGAAAAAAAAATTTTAAAACCCTGAATTTTTCACAGAAAAAAATCATTATCTGTTCTTTTGATCAGTGAAAATTTTGTGTAAGTTCTGTCAGTGAGAGGAATTTCTGATTTGCTCTTCACATAGGATACTTAGTTTATTTTCTTTCCAGCTGCAAAACTATTTCTCTAGTTCCTCATTTTTTCCAAGTTAGACATTTAATGCTTACAGTTTTCCTATGGTTTATTTAGTGGCATTCACTTTATTTTCGACACATTCTATAATGAGGAGGAGATTTAGTAAAAGAAACATGAGCAAAAAGCCCTTTTCTCTTTTCCTCACTTTCTTACAAGCATGACTTAAAAACATCCTGTCGATCACCCAGTCGACTTTCAGCACGCTAATTTGCTTGTGTGCCCAATCTATAAATCCTGGTGGGGCAGGACCATCTCCCCTGCTGCAGCAGAGCATTGCAGGTATTCAACAAGTAATTAATAATAGCTCCTGCTATCAGTGTTGCCAGGAGAGCGAGGAGAAGAGAGGAGAGGAGTGGCAGACGTTGAGTATAACTCCAAATAACTTTTGGAAACCAAAGAATCCAGGGGCTGCCAAAGTAGCTGAAAGTTTACTTCCTTAGAACACTTTGCCTTAAAACAGCTTTATTTCCCTCTGTGAACTGAACTTGGCGGCAGCGTTAGATGGAAGAGATGCGTATCGCAGCTTCCAGAGGGAGTACGGGTCCATCAGCATGATCACAGAGCTGTCAAGGGAAGGAGGGAGGAGCGCCCGGTTCGCCAGGATCAAGGGAATGGAATGAAATGGGGGTCTCTAGCTAAAATAAGGATGCAGGTCTCCCCAGGATGTACTGTTTTCTAAGCAAGGCAAGACTCACCTAGAGGTTTGGTTAAGTTGCCCTAAGAGAGATTGATGGGCCATCCGTTCTAGCACAGGGGACCAGTGCTGAATAATTCACAGATCGTTATCTTTTCAGTAGCCCATTATGCACCCATTACACCAAATCTTTTCTAAACACCGGAGAGAGATAATCCGTGCGCTAAGGACCACTCACACAAGGTAAACAGACATTCCTGCCTTGCCAGTAATGGGCAGGTTTGACACCATTTATCTGTAGCAGGCTGCTCTGCTCCAGGTGAGATGGCAGGAAAGGGGTTTGACGGGCTCAACATCTGTAGGAGAGAGGGCTTGTAGTGATGTCAGGACAGCTGTCTCAGCTGGCGGCTGTAGGTGAAGGCACGAAGACCCTTACAGGAGAAAATTAGAAAAGGACTGACTAAATCGGCAGAGGACAATTTACACCCTGATTATCAAAGGGGGCTCGAAGATGCACGGAAGTTTGGGAGAACCTTGAAGGCTGGTGAAAGTCCGACGGAGGAATTCAAAGAGAGTCAAAACGGAGAGCAGGGCAGGTAGGGCTCCGTTCTGTGTGGACAAACAAAAGGCCAGTGGGTTTATTCTAGACATTCAAGAGATGGTCACTGACGAGATCCAGATGGAATCTTACATGGATCTGCAGCTTGGCTTTGGAGAAAGTGGGAAGAAGAAAGTGGAGTTCAAGGTGGCTGCAGATGTGAGCTGAGGGACAAAATGAGAAAGTGCAACCTTCCATATCCTCCAGCTTTTCCTTACAGCGGCCTCTGAGAAATATGAAAATAGCTTGGGATTCCTGGAGGCAAAATGAGGACATGATTTTTGCTATTAGCAGAAAACTGAATTTCTAAGGCTGTTAATGCTCTTTCAAGGAAGAGACTTCCTGAGAAACCGGAAGGCAGAAGTGTTCCTGTTTGGGAAAAACTCTGGTCGGGAATAAGACAGATAGCTCTTAGGGAGAGAGGTGGTTCTTTCGGGGAAAACTGTTGCTTTGAAGAAGCATTTTCTTTAAGTCAAAAGTCTGTATTTATTACTGGGTGCATACAGTCTTTCCTTTTCCCCTTAGTTTTCGTCAAGTATTTGCATCGATGTCCTGCAACTGAGAGTTCCACAGGTTGCTGAGAGAAAATCTGTAGAGTGATATCCTTATTCATTTATAAGCTAATGCCTTTTTAAATTCCATTAGGTGCCCTTTTGTTTTATGAAGGGCATCTGATTTCTCCTTCACGCCATCCATTATTTTATATACCTCAATTCCATCATCTTTTACTGTTTTTCTTTCTAAATAAAATAGTTCTGGTTTTAATCTTTTTGTTTAGAAATACCCCCACATGTCTCTAATCTTTTTTGTTGCCTTTGGCTATCTAGTGTAGCTATCTATCACTCCCATCTTGCTTCTCACTGGATCTTTTAAAGCTGGTTCCAAAGTCATCAGCGTGAAAGAGACTGAAGGATGGTCTTGTGGTTAAAGTATATCACCAAGACTCCAAAGTTCTTTTTCCAGATCTCCTGCCCTATGACCTTGGGCTAATCACTTGGCTGCAGAGTTTCACAATTTTCCTTTTAGTTCCAGAAAATATAATGGGGAAATCTAAAGCAAAATATGTTAAGTGTTTCTCCATGTCTGGACGGAAATTATTCTAGATGCGTAGCCATATTAAATGTAGTAGTTTTGATTGTTTTTCCAAAAGGCAGCTGCATGTGTGTTGAAATTTGTAACTTCTCCCTAACTCTTTGACTGTATGGTGCTTGACTGTTTCCTATTTGTTACACTCCTCTGATACTAGGTTCCAAACATATTCAATTAAGTAATTTCTTTTTGTTATTTTATGGTGAACTTCATATGGAAAGTATGAGTTACTAACAATTTGGCCCAAACAGACATATGACTTTCATGTATCCTTGGGGACTGGGAAAGTCAGCGCAGTACTGATGAAAATGAAAAACATGATCAAATTCTGACTTTTTACATGTAGGGGACAGCCCGTTCCTGGGAGACAATAGGTACCCCTTACTCCCACTCATACTTCCCACGTGTGGGATCGAGACTAAGGTATTGCTGGCTTGCCTCCAGTCTACACCAACTAATTATTCACAACCTGTCAAGACTCTTACAAGGAGCATAAGACTCTCCCATCTGGTTCCCTCCACTGATATTTTCGGCAAGGCCTGGCTGTTACATATTTCTGGCACCTCTATCACTCTCCAAAAGCCCACGTCAGTTCTGGGGTGCCTTACTGCCTGGGCGTGTCATTTGGTGCTTCATTTCTGGCACACGAGAGGCAGGAGCACTCTGGCTGGGTGGACACGGCTGTCACAGCCCCACACTCCAAGGAATCTCCCACGCACACACCTTCCCAAGTGTCATCGCTTGCTGCAAAAAGGTCATGTGTCAAGCAGTGGGAGAAGAGATCTATGAGGTGTCTGAACTATAAAACCTTCTTTTTCAAAACTTCTTGTGCCACAAAAGATGCTGGAAAAATGCACTTTGATAGGATGCTACTCCAACAGAATAGCAAAAGCAAGCTGCTTAGATATCTGTAGCATAAAGCTGAGGAAAACTACATTCTTCTTTAAACTGCAAATTTTTTTTGTCTGCTTGTTATACCCCTAGCCCCGTAGCTCCTTTTTTTTTTCTTGATGTCCCTCTTTCCCTTTGTAAGCAGATAGTCAGCTCCTGCTTTCATGAATCCCCCTAACAGCACTGTCTGCTCCTTCCACTGGAGCTCAAGCCTCTGTACATATTCCCACGCAAGCCCCAGGAAATTTGGTGCTCTTCTGGTCTCTCTGAAAAGGGGCCAATCCTGGAAGACTCTCCTGATAACCCCAGTCAGGTTAATAGGCTTGTTTGTATGATTAAGGATAACACATAAGGATGCTCAGGGGTGTTGAGACATCAAGAATCTTTGCAGCTTTGAAAAAGAAAACGAGTGGTTTGGATTTTGGTGAGGTTTGGAGTGCTTTATTTCCCTTATGCCTTATAGCTGGCATTTTGTCATAGCCTTCTGCTCACTAGCATTCCCATGACACATGAACATGCTCAAAAAAAAATTTCCTGTGAGGAATCAGTGGACTTCATTAAATTTTCAAAGTTTAGAGCTGTGATCCTCTTTGCCCCTCTCCACGGGCGGCTGGCCCTGCCACATTCTGATTGCTTATGTGAACATTTGATAAATCTCACTGCGGTCTACATTTGCTCTTTCACCCAAGCAGTCATCACACACATTTTCCTAACACTTTAAAATTATGCCTGCCAAACATTTTCTGATGTAAAGTTAAAAGCCATCTATTACTGAAGTGATTTTTCAGCCCTTGTGGGCATGTTTTTCTTTCTTTTTTTCCCCCTTGTGTAGTTCAGATAGTTTCAAGCTCTTTTAAACAGGCTGCCAAGGGTCAGTTTCAAAAAAAAATTTTCTTCTTTCATTTTCTCCTAAAAAATATGGTGGTGCTGTTATTTTCTTTTATGCAACTCCTTTCAAAGCTGAATTCAAGTGAATGTAATGTTGTCTTACTGCCATGGCCACAGAGAACTTAATATAAAGCTGGAGATCGCTGCTTCTTCTCTGTGAAGGTGTCAGTCCCACACTTACATCAGGAAGGAGACTTTTCCCACTGACTTCAGTTAACCACAGCCAAACAGACCCCACCCCATCGTGCTGAAGTCGATGACACTTGCTGAAGTGGCCTCCACCGTGTGTGGTGGCACTTATGCCCTGCTGTGCTCCTCAGATGCCCAAATTTGGGATGTGGCTTGAAGAGTGCACAGCTCCCAGCTGGCTGCCATGCTGACTCAGAGGGAAGGGAACTGGGATGGGACTGGATCAGGCATCCACATTTGAAACCCTCCCAGGTCCCCCACTCTAAGATGGACCAATGTGGATTTGGTTGCATCTTTGCAGTCCAGTGATCTGGTGTCATTCATAGCCAGGCTTTATATGCAAACCATTTGTTCACATTCAGGGCTTTGCCTGACCCTTCCCTTATTTTTGCTTCCTGTACAGATCATATTCCTCCTGTCAGTGTGTGAGCAGAAGGCAAGATGTCGCATCTTTCCTCTCTGATCCTTTCTTTCCTTCCCTTCTCAGTGCTCTGGGCATTTTCCTTTAAATGCCTCTATTTTTCCTCTGGGTTCCAGAGCTGTGCATGGTTTTTGAAACTGATTAAAGCAGTTTGTCCTACCATGGCAGAGAGATGCTAAAACAAAGCATGTGTGTCTCTTGGTCTTAAACCAGGATTTTTCTCACTCTTATTCCCAGTTTCTTGTTTAGCAAACATCGTTAAACAGGATCATGATGTTAAAAAACAAAGCAACTCTTACCTTTCTAGAGAGCACCAGCCTGGTAACACACCCAGCTTTTTGCCAAAACCCTGATAGTGCCCTTGAACTTACTGAAGCCTGCTCCAGCATCAAACGGTCTGACCAATCTGAATTTATCATTTCCTTTCAAAGCGCCTTGGCAGGACCTTTATTTGAAATTGCATTTGCTGCTTGTTTGTGTCACAACTGTGCTTCATGCAGTTTCTAGAAGTGCAGAGATTTGGGTCTGGGCCAGTCCTAAATAAAGAAGCTAATACACAAATACCCCTCCGCCCTGGTGAAACACAAGGAATACAGAACATCATATGCAGCCTCCTGGAGTGCAGATAGAAGCCTAATAACAATATAACACCTGAACTGCACTGCAATGAAAATATAATCCTTTAAATTTCTTGCATTTGGAGGGAGGAGAGGGTTGGAAAGAAGTGCAGAGAACAAGTCAGAAGCAAAGGCATTGCAATCTTTGCCCTCAACATGGAACTACTTAAGCATACCATAATTGCATCACAGAAGGTATGCATACCCCGAAACCAAAAAGGAAGCAGGAAGGCAAGAAAAAACAAACACAGTATGATGAACCAAACAGGTAACCTTCAGGAAAAGGAAATCTAGCCCTGGCTAACCCAAAAGACAGGAACGTAAACTGGCAAGGGAAAATGAAAGATGGGAAACAGGAGGGCTGAAAGGATATTTCAAATGCAAAGAGACAGATTTCTACAAACAAATGAGAAACTTAAATATCTGAAAGAGAATTTGTGAATTTGCTGGATCAAAGGGGCAGTTAAAAATGACAAGATACAATTATAGGGACTACATTATATCCTCCCATCAGTCTTTACCAATTGAAAATACAGTCACTCTCTACACATTCTATTTAATTACTGTAGATGGGTGCTTGTCAAACACCGAGGTATCAGAAGAGAAACTGCAGGATTGACGTGCTAAAGTAACAAACCTCCCAGAGCAGATGGCATCAATCAAGACTGATAGCTGTTAAGAAAATCATGCAAGTTTCCCTTAAAAATAGGCTATTCTCTACCAAAGCAATGGAACATTCCATGTATTTTACTTTAAAATCAAGATCATCTCAGCCAAATGAAAAAGGAAGAAATGTTGAAATATAAGTTAGCAAATTACAAAATCTGCTTAATGCTAAGCATGGCTGATCCAGTAACAGTGAAACATGCCTTTTATAACTTCCTAAAAAAATCTTGAAGGTCTCAATGAAGCAGTGGATTATGCAGAACCATTTAATATAAATTTTTAAGGAAATTTCAGAAAGTCTTTGATAATTTATCTCAGAAGGTGTTGATAAGAAAATCTAGTAATCGTGAAGTGAGATGCAAAATTCTGCCCAGGATCTGTTTTACAAAGGGAAGCGAATGTTGCAGGAATGAAGAATGAAAGGTTGGCAGGGAAGGCAGTAGAATTCTTTGATGAATTACCAGAACAATAAGTTGGGACATGTAAACGTAACAACATTGGGGAAATTATCTGGCCCCTTGGTCACCCAGGGCGAGACGACTCTGAAAAACTTGGGGACCCGAATAAACTGACATGAAGAGGAAGATGACATGAATTTTATTGCTTTGCCAACACGGAAAGTGCCAGATATGAGAGGAAATATTTTGTGTTCTCTGAAAACACTCTCAGGTTATGAAAAACCTCTTAAACCCTCTGATTTTCTTTGTCATGTAAGAGCAGAGCAGCAGTGGAAGGGGCAGACTGTGGAACTCGGTCGCCTGAAGGCAGAGCTGCAGAGGCTCCAGGCAGACCAGAGCCTGGAGGGCAGTGAGGAGGGGGCTCCCCTCATGCAGCCAGGCTCCTCACCCTCTGCTGGGGTACTGCCAGTTCACGCCAGTGAACTGGTCTGGTCACCCTGTTGAACAAGAGTTAAACGCAGAATGGACCCAAAAATGCACCAAAAGAACTGGTTTGTTAAAGAGAGGAGACTGAGTATATCATAAAAGTAAATTATATAATGAATACAGTTGGGAAAATAAATGGTATCTTTCATTTTACTCTTCCACAATATTAGAAAATTTTTTGTGTAGCAGTGTTAGTTTGTAAAGAAGAAACCAGTCTTATTTCTGGAAGACTCAGCTTTTCTAAATTCTTGCCTAGAACTGGCTGCAGCATCATTCCTGCCTATTTCCATGTTTATTTCCCCCCTTTGCATACTGAACCAGCCAGGACAATGGTCTCACAAAGATCAGAAATGCAAAAGGAAACTTAACGCCAGAAAGTCTGAAGCTGATAAGAGGAGTTATATTTTGATACTAAATGGAAACTACTTGGTGCAGGATGAACCAGGGACCTTTAATGGTCCCTTCCAATCCAAACTATTCTATGATTTGAAGATTGTATACCTGACAGCAAATATCATTCAGCTCAGCATGGGCTGGCACAGTGAGGTTCACCCGGGATTGAGCCTTGGGAGAGAGACAGAAGAGAAGACTGCACAAAAATGGGACTTAGTGCCTTACAACAAAGCTGTGACTCTACCCTTCATATTTTTTTTATAACAATCACTAAATTTTGTAATCCAAATGTTCCTTTCACTGCTCTTGTGCATTTTCATTCCCTTTCTCCAGCAGTGGTCATGTTCTGCTGCAAAAAGTGTTCGGTTTGTTACGAGTTATTTGAAATTTTGTCAGTCTGGAGTGGGCAAGAAAGAAATAGAGAGATGCTTGAATAAAAAGAAATCCTAGTTTATAGAAATGAATAGGACATGATTAAAGCTGTGAATAAGTTCCTTTCATCTCACACCAAATACAGCATTTGTGGGATGTCAGGACTATGAATTTCTTGTGAATGACTGGAATTCAAAATACTCCTATCTGTAATTTTGCAGCTAGTGGCACTTCAGGGTCCAGGAGTCACCAGAGGAAATTACAGAGAGGGAAATAATTTAGAGAAGAAACTTAAAGTTTATTTTGACACAAATCACAGTAAAGAAATAGAAGATGAATTTTGTTCCAACATAGAGTACATGCTTTAGTCTGCAAGCTAAGAAATAATCATATGAAACTTCTCTGCCTAACCTGATCTACAAATAAAATCAATTTAATTCCTCCACCTTTCCCTGGCAGTAAAGAGTGACAATACAGGTAAAATGGTAGATATTTTCAGGGTGATATTACCAACACTGATTTTTTTTTGTTACTTATCTAAAACAAAAACAAAAAAAAAAAACCAAACAAAAAAAAGGGAGGCTGCATTTTGTTCTTCTTAATCAGTGTCCCCAGTGGATGCTTCTGATCTTCTCTAACAGAGCATTTCAGAAGAAACTGCATTTGAAAGCCCAGGATTTGACTTCTGTTTTTTATAACAGGACTGATAATCTTAGGTGCAAAATTCCTAAGCTCTGAGATTACCGAGATGCCAGGCTCAACAGAGGCCACCAGAAAATACAAAGCACTCAATATCCAGTGAGCTTCCCACAAACTCTTTTACAGAGACTCCTAGGCTAACACCTCTTCCTGTGTGTGCATGAGAAGGGGAAGGAGGAATGAGAAAAGCCACATCACACAGTTTTCCATTCACAAGGGCAGGCTGTGTAATCTCCGTAGCTTGGTGCACATCCTTAAATATATTCTGGGTATTACTGAATTTGGCATTCATGTCTGCCAGTCACAAAATAGTGATTTGCAAGCTGCTCTGAGCATCCCTGCCTGTGCCAGGGTTTCATGGAGGTGGTCAGAACCTCACAGGATTAGACACACTGGACAAAAATGACTATATTTAGCTATGCATAGGGAGTTTCCCTGTTTCCTTGATTATCTAGTACATTTGCAAATAGATGTTCTGCTGAAGGCATTATTAAGTACTATCAATAATTTTTTCAATCCATAAACTGATCACAGGGCAGGGTAAAACTGATTGCTAAATAGAAAGCAGAACTACATCCAGTAGAGCAGCAAACAGAACAGCAGGAGTCACTGTCCTAAGGCAAAGAAATGAATACCAAGGTGTGTCCAGAAGTTTAAAACGGAGCAGTTGGAGTGTTCCCAGTCACTCACAGGGAGGGAATTGGTTGCTTGGTGCACCATGTATTTGTGAATGGTGAGAAGGTTATGAGCAGGTGGTTGAACAGGGAGAAGTACTTTTCTGCTCTGTTCTGAGTGAAATCAGAGAAACAAGTTCCCAAAAGACACAGAGTGTCAGCCATAGAAGTTGTGGACTTGTTTGCACTGTGCTCCAGTCCTCTCTTTCGCTATGAGCAGATGACAGCAAAGGTTAATTTAAAATGATGATTATTTGAATAGAATAACCACAAATTAATATAATGGTAGTAATGATAATGGCCATCTCTCGTTGCATTTTTTATCAGCAGATTTCAAAGCTTGTAAAAAGAGAGATGTTTTGCTTAGGATGCATTTTCCAGAGAGGGAAACTGCTGCACAAAAGATGGAGTGACCTATCCAAATTCAGCCAGGAGGCAATTGGCTGAGTCAGGAATAGAAACCAGAGTGCCAGCCCAGTGAGGAAGGCATCCTAAAACAAATGGAACCAAGTAGAAATGGGAACAATGTCCCCACATTTCAGCAATGAGAAGTGCCAGCTGCCTTATTCACCATTTCTTTAGAATATTAGCACCCACTTTTTTTTTTTTTTTTTTTTTTAGAGATGAGTATTTAATTAATTACTGAACTGGCTCTGTCATTTCTCTACAGCATGAAAACAAACACTTAAACAAGTCTCTCCTGCCAACCCCACCCAACACCTACTCAGTTACAACAGATGGATGAGTGCCACAGACCAGATGTCAAAATGATACCAAATTTGACACTGCACAAGAAACTGTAGCATGCTGCAGAAAAGAACCGCTCCCACAGTAATATTATTTAAATGCCAGGTTGCACTGATCCCTGTTAGAAGTGATGTGCACAGAACCCAGACAGCAAAGGCTGCACTTGCTGCCATAGCCTCCTGAAATCTTTCCATCTCTTTTAATAGTCTTGCCTAAATTTTATTGTCTTCTAATGGTGGGAAGGTTTGCTGGAAAAGGATATAGGAATACCTGACTGGAGTCCAAGAGGGATGAGATGAGTGTCTCTGCTCCTTGGAACAGCTTTGATTACACCTGCTTTTGTAATGCCTAGTAAATAGGGCTGCTTGGAATGCTCCTTGCTGCCCTTGGACATCAGCCTTGAAGGACAGGTGATCTCTCTTCTGATGTAGAAGAGTTCATCTGAACTTCAGACGTGCCTTTGCAAGCCTAGTTTGACTCCTCCCAGAGCAACAACACTTGCAAACAGAAACTTGTACTGTGGGATGAGCACACTCATCCCAGAGTCCTGCCACAGTCTCAGCAGTTCAGACAGGAAATATGTACAAAACGGTTGTCTGACAAGAAAAGGTCTGTCAAAACTGAAGCTTTTTGCTGGATTTTTTCAGTTTTGATTAAATCGTAAAGGGCAAAGCGTTCTTGGTTTAACTGAGTGGACAAATGACCTAGAAATACCAAAAGTCTGCTGATTTGAGCAACTGCATAGGAGAGCCTAAACACCTGGAACCTGTATGAGAGAGAGGATCACCCTTCAGACCTGAGAATGGTTTTCCTTTTGCCCTAATGGGGATTTGAAACCTCAAAACTACCATTTCCCAGATACGTCCTTGTTACTGTCACACTGTCCCTATGCTGGACATAACATACATGGATACAGGAAAGGGAGTCCAGGAAGATCATGGATGACACCGTCTTACTAATTTTAATTCTGAACCTCTGAGTGTCTATCTTTTTCTGAGTATTTAGCATTTTGCAGCTTTCTGCCCCAGTTGCATGTAATGAGCACTTAGCTCTTTCACAAATGAGATCTCAAGTCATTACAGTCAGACACCCACAGCAAAAAAAGAAGAGGGTTTTCGTGCCTACTTTGTCTGGTTTAAGTGACTAGTCCAGTACCCTAACACAGAAACTTTGCAGCAGAGCCAGGGATATAATCAAAGGATGTATCTTCAGCTCCAGGCAAATCTGAGACAAACTGTTGGACTACAGATGCCTATTCAATGAGTCGCATCCATCCTGGGCACTGAATGAGGCAAAGGCCCTGTAGAAAAAGGAGGATGTGATTAGATCATTAAGTGCAAAAGAAAATGTGGCAGTAGGAGAAGCAACATAGCTATGCTGGCTTTAAGCTAATTAGTGGGGAATAGTTTTGTTGTAGCTGTGGCTGTATGGAAAACTCTACAGTTGGGTAACTTGTATTAATGTCACACCTCTAGTTTGCTGAGCAAACTTACCATATTCTCTTTGGTGCCCACAAACTCTCAGTAGCATAAGGGAGTCAGGATCCCTTTTCAGATCAAAGCTTAATCATGTTTCTGCTGCCTTATCACGTTCTCTTTATTTCCAGCACATGCGTGGGATCACACAAGGCAGGCATGGCCTGAAATACCAAGGCATTACATGTGAAATGATGGCTGGTTCTTGGCAGCAGAGTCAGGAATTCAACATGTTTTTAATATTCTGTAAGATCTTTGCATCCCAACACTATGTAATCTTAAAGAATATAATCTATTCCAAAATCCCTACAGTGTAGCTATGTATCCCTGAATTTTTGAGAAACCCTGATGTTATGTCCATAAGGCACAAGGAGTTAATCCATGTTAATCATTAACTGACTTCAGAACACTTACATGTGAGTGTAAGTTCTTTGTGGATATTGGACCTCGTTACTGTGTTCCTACTGGAGCAGTGACCTCACCATTTTGGCTTGTACCACATCAACACCATCTAACACTGTAGCAATGAAGGTACCAGAGGGTTATATACATGGTTATTGAATTCTGTGTGCTTTAGTAGAGACTTTTTGTGTCACACAGTTTTGCAAGGCAAAATTTTGCAGCTCTGATTCCCGAGATGGAAGGCAGTTTCCGTGGTCTAGCCAAGATCAAAGAGGTGATGCCTGCTTGTATCTTCACATCAATGCAACTGTGCTAACAGTGATGAGATTCTATCAGTACAGTTGTTGGTCAAAATAAAATGAAAACTTCTCCATTAATCAGTCACATTAGTAAAACTGTCAACAGACACGTCCTGATACAATAAAGGAAACCTCGTAATAGAGGACAGGAGGGGACATGGGAGAACCTTTAGAGTTCTGTAGTTGACTATTTTGTACTAGCTGATTAGCAGATCACTGAAACTTCTTGTAATAAATATTTTCTTTGTGACAATTATGTTTGATAGTGTCGGAGAGAACAAGGAAAAGTAAAGAAGAGCACCAAGTAACGCATATCAATTCTCCAGGTCATGATGATACAAATTGAAAAAGGAGGCACGGAAGAAGGGATGGTCTGAAAATAAAAAGGAAGAAGAAAAGACAATGGAAATGTGAGGCATAAGAGAGCAATTGAGGGAGTTACTTGACAGCTGAAAAGTGCCAGTGTCTCTGGACTGCTCTGAGTTCCCAGTGAAGCCCCCAAGTAAGGGTGCAAATCAGAGTTTGAAATGTGTTCTGTCAATGCACTTTCCACCCCATTGTCTGGCCCCGGAACCAGTTATCTACCCCTAATCATCCAACAGCCCCTCAGGAGCCCTGGCTAAAGGCAAAGGGAAGGAGCATCTGAGGCCATGGTTGCTGTGGCTCAGAAGACTGATTCCCCTTCATTTAAGGATTAATGTTTTTCACAGTTCTAAGGATGACTGCTCAAATGTTCTTAATCGTGTGTGTGCTTGCCTGATGGGAAATGTGCGAGAGCATTTGGGGACTGTGGCATTGGTACAGGGCAAATGGCAATTAACAGAACAAACTCTGCCTCTGGCAAATTAACCTTGCCCAGAATTCTAGAGGGGCCTTTGTGGTGGTGGTGGTAGTGGGTTTATTTTGAAGTGAATTTACTTTATGAAATAAAGGAAATTGAGGTTGTAATTTCAAAAGTTTTGCAAGGATGGAATCCTTTGTCCCTGATGCATGCACTTATTTTTCAGTCCTGCTCTCCCACTTCTGTTTGCCTAGGCATTGGCCTGCATCCTTTCATGTATATTGCCTCTGATGTCTGAGTCATTACGGCAACAGAAATGTTGATGCCAGACCCAGAAGCAGTACTTAAAAACCTGCTATTCTCTCTCCTTCAAGCTCAAAGCTAACCCAGTTTGTGGCAAATGAATGAAATGCAATCATTTGGCACCTTGTCCATGCATCAGTTTGGAAACATAGGACTTTTTTCCTCTGCTTTTCTGTGTCTTTTTCTATTTGACCAGGCTGACATAAAGACCAGTAACTCTGGGGTGTGGAGTTTAATGATTGGAAAGGAAATAACTGGTTTATTGCATTCTCTCTTGCGTTGCCAAGCCTCTCCTCTCACCTCCTAGTATGTTTCCCATTGTCTCACATCCAGGATTTAAGAGATTCCTGGATTTCAAAGGGAAAAACAGTCATCCTTATCCATTATGTTTGGGATGGAGGATGCTTAGCCTTTATGTTTGGGGTGGAGGATAAATGGATAAGGCAGTAAGAGAAGGGAAAGATAGAACAGGACTTGAAAATTACTGCAGCCGAAAACTCAAATCAAGAAGTTAAGTGATGACTCCCAAATGCATTGTTTAAAAAATAATCCAGGCTTCTTCCCTTCCTTCATGCTTTGTTTTGGAACATCATGTGGTCATGGATACTAGAGATTGGCAAGAGCTGGGCACTGTTTTACCCAAACACCAGCAAGGACACGTGGCTGAAAGCACAGAGATCCCCCCAACACATGGCTAGGAACAACAGTCCTGGCAGGACTTGGTGCCACCTTGAGTAGAACATCACAATTGTTGGGCACCATGTGCCAAGGTGAGGAGCTGGAACCTCCTGAGGAGGCAGGCAGGGTGATAGAAAAATGGAGAAACTTGGAGAAAGAGGGGAAGGATCATCCTGCCTTTCCCACAGATATTACTGCTGTTTGTTCAGCTGTTTGTGTGGCCCCATAGGAGCAAAAGGGCAGCCAGGGATTCTCCCAGAGAAGTGTGGGAAGTCATCTATCCTGAGATATAATCACAGCTCAAAGAGAAAGGAATTTTTCTTTTTTCCTGCTTTGGAGCTGACAGCCATGCAGTGGGTTTTTTTCCTCCTGGTTTCCTCCTAGTTTCCACAGGACTGCAAAGGAGAAGAGATAAAGCAGAAGGAGGAGATTGTAGAAGGCATGTTCGGTGTAGCTTCACATATCTGTTCAGTGTATTTTCTGCACCACTTTTCCCTGTTTTCATCTTCCCAAATCTCTCCTAACAGAAACCTAGGAAACAGTTAAGGCAGATCGGTGTGTAATTCTGCTCATTCCCAAAGGAAGAACAGGTGGTGAAGAAGAGGGCATGGGACAAAGTATGACGTGATTTGGAGAGAGTGGAGGATGGATGAGGAGGGGAAGCACTGTCCAAGCTGGGACTGATGTGCAGCATTTCATTTACCTGGGTGTGATGAACAAGGAAGAGGGGGAAAGCTGGGGAGTTTGTCTTAGAAGAATAAGAGCAGAAAGAAAAGTCCCAGCCCCAGGACAATTGTCAGCCAGATTTACCAGCTGAAGACCGGACTTTTGACAGTGGCATCAAAATTAAATTTCTGGTTTTTTTCAACCGGAGTGAACAAAGAGAAACTACTGTATTTTGTACCGCTTTGAGACTTGTGAAAATGCCAAATGAGAGAACCCTTGGTGTGCCTTAAAACCCAACTTTTCATTCACTTTCAGCCATGTTTTTGGTGAAATGATACTGTCTGTTGAAAGCAACTGCAAGATGTATGCTGCTTGGCACCACTGTTTGGAGTCCTTACCAGGTGTCCCAAGAGAAATCCTCTCTTGCCTCTGTGGGCACAGCAAATTTACTTAGGCTTTGCCTGTGACTGCAGGAGTTTGTCTTGAGAGAAGGTTGCTGGAGTTTTTGAACAGAGCTGACTTGAGGCTCTAGCAACACAGAAGCTGCTGAGGGCAGCAGATTGCCTTGAGGAACAAATCAGTTCTGGTCCCAAGTCTACGTCATCTGTGCCAGAGCCCTAGAAAATGAGCCTTGCTCCTGCTTCTGCCTTCACCAAGGCAGAGTCACTGCTGGGAGGGAAAAGAGGCAAATCCCACCTCTTGTCAGCTGTGGGATGAAGGAAATCCGGTTCTACAGCATCCTTTTATGTTTCTGTTACATCTGTCCCCTATTTTTTCTGTCAAATGTGCTCTTGCCCTCAACCCTGTCCACCACTGGCCTTCACTAGGACAACAGAGTTCAAATTTAGTTATGCTGCTGAGAGTACTTCACCTGTTTTGGATGTAGAGCTCATGAATATGCCTGCATGTGCCAAAGGAACATAAATGGACCAGGGCTACAGGAATCCTCCCACAGTGACTCTTTCTATCCCCTGGGTCTGCTGTTGGGAAGAACTGCAGGCAACCAGATCGCATCTTCCTCTGTTAAATGCTCTTCTCAGCAAAATTTAGGAGAATTGTAGATAGTTTGGCAGTAGGATGGCTTTAGGGCTCTAAAGGTTTGGCTAATTGCCAACAAACTTAGAGGGCACACAGGGATTGTTAGAGGAAAGTACAACCCAAGTGGGAGTAATTTCAGAACTATTTCATGTTCTTTTCTAGCACAACTCCACCCCCACCTCCTCCCTTTTCCTGTTGTTCACTGTTG
This sequence comes from Falcunculus frontatus, assembly GCA_013398115.1. Lineage (NCBI taxonomy): Eukaryota > Metazoa > Chordata > Aves > Passeriformes > Falcunculus > Falcunculus frontatus. Next base: position 199,102 of record VZRV01006708.1, on the reverse strand, counting down.
TTCCATCTTATGTGGCTTGGTTAACCCAGCCCAGCCCTGATATCCTGGTATCAAATCTTCTCTGATACAGCAGTGGCAGTGGTTCAAAAGGATCAAGACAGGATGCTGATGGAGGAAAGAGCCATCTGTTTGGTCTGGATTTCTGTGGGTTTTGGTCGGGTTGGTTTTTTTTTGCATGGGAGTGGTCTTTACTCAAGAGGAATGTCCATGGTGAAATTTTACTGTGTTATGACTTTGCAAGTTATCATGGGTCAGACTGGTTGTCATGAGTCCAAGAAGAGTTACCCTCAACATTGCTAATTTTGCTAATGTGGTGGTAGATTTTCTAGAGCTCCTGCTCTCTCCCAGAAAATCTTCATAACCCTGAGCTCTGTATCAACATTAGGGTCTCACATATATCATTGGGGCACAGCAGCAGTCTTGGCATCCTTGCAGTTTACTGATAATGTCCTTTAAAAATATAACAGTAAGTTGAATGATGGTTGATTTCACAGAGCAAGGGGACTTTCTATTTCTTCCATGAGGAAACTAAGCCAAATATGTGATTCAGGTTATTCTACCAGAAAGTTTTTAGCTCTTGTGCCCAGATTACTAATATTTTCCCCCAAGGTGTATACATTTTGCAGCGAGCACAAACAGAGTGGCATGGATCACCAGGAGCTCTCAGATGACTGCAAACAGCTGAGACTGAATTCTCATTTCCCCAGTCTATTTGCTAAACCTTATTCTGTTGGCAGATTCAACAGAGTCAACCCAGGCAGTGTCAGCCCAGAACAAAAGGATGTTCTTCACGGCTGGGTGCAAAAGAACAGGTGCAACCAGTGCTCTTAGATGCAGGGGTTTCTCTTTTCTCTCTTTTGGGGTGTTTCTCGAAGGACTTTGCAGGATTAGGTAATAAGTGCTTTATAGTGATAGGTAATTCCCACATGATAAATGTTTGGTCTTCATTATCCAGCCAAGTGTCTTCAAACTGGTTATAGCAATACAATAAAATCCCTGCCCATTTCTGCGTACCATTCTGTGATTTGGCAACATTTTATACACACTTGAGAGATATGCTCTTTTAGCACTGTGTAAAACAAGTGTGTCATCAAAGACAGAAGTTTTATTAATTGTTTTTGATTTGTTTCCTTATTTACATTAGTTGATTTTCAGCTGAAGTTGTTTCTTGCTTCGGTTTATTTTTTTTTATTGCAGTTGAAAATTTACCTGAAGTTGTAGAATATTCACAACATTTTCTGTTTGTTTCATGTCGTTTCTGCAAAGCAGATGAAATTGAGAGGAATGATTCTCTCTCTGAGGTTAAAATGAAGGACAAATCTTTCATACAGGCAAGTGATAGCTTGCCTACTGCCTATTAAAATAATCATTTATGCATAGGACTTTGAAAAGCTACAACTGTAGGGCCAATATTTACCACCTTTCATTTAAAAAAATGAATTATTACTGATGTACTGTGTGGAGGAGACTTGCCTGTTACAAATACCACAGTGCTTATGTTCAGATTATGCTGGAAAACATTGCTTTACTTCTCTGAAGTTTTCGAAGGGTGAAAACTTTTCTTATTTCTTAATTTCAAAATTGTTCTATTGACCAGCAGATAAAAAGTAAAAACACTGTAAGCTTTCAGGTATTACTCCACTAATTTACCCAAAACCACTGAAAAAGTGTTGGACTTACGTGTATTTATTGTTTTAACAACAGTCACCCAGCTCTAGAGAAAGCTTAAGGGATGGGACAGTCCTTCAGAGAACATGAACAAAACCAGAATTCAGCAGCCTGTACCTCAGGTGGGCTTCTGAGCAGCACAGAGAAGGGAGGTAGAGGCATTTCTCCATGGTGCTAGGGAGAAGCTTCACAAAAGTTCAGAGTTTGTTGCCAGAAGGTATAAGGAAATGAAGGCCTGAAAGAATTCCCCAATGTGGGGGTGGTTTGTAGCTTCTGTGTGTTTCTGATACTACTGAAGAGAGCTGGAACTCTCCACATGACTTCCTAGAATAGTACTAGGCTTCTTGGACTCCATAGAGCTCAAGAGCCAGGCAGACAGGTACCCCTGCAAGGGTCAGACTTGTTCTGTTGAGCAGCCAAAAGGCCTCTGGGCTTGTATCCTCCATACAACAAAATTTCAGCAACCCCAGTAAGTGAGAATGATTATAAAAGTCCTGGGTGGACAGGCTAGCCCATGAGCATCCCACCATGTGCTTCTGGCATGATATAGCATCAGAATCATTTCCTCATATGATTTTGGATGTGATCAAAGCCAGGAAACAAGGCAGGCAGGTTCAAACAGATTTCCTGTCTGTGGATGCTAATTAGTGCTGCTGACCTCAGTAGGACATCAGGATTTTTCTAGTTTATTCAGCTGCGTGGGGGTTCTCTCTACCCATCCAATTAGCCCAGGCACTAGTGGCCAAACTGGAATTCAGTAGCCAAAATCCTGTCCCTCCCTATTAGGGATCTGACAAACTCATTTGAAGCAATGGGTTAACAAAATGAATCTACAACTTCTTTTGAAATACACTGCCTGCCCCAAAAAACCCTTACCAATTGTTCCAGGTACTTTGATCCCTTTAGCTTTCCAAACAAAGCTCCTATAATTCTGCATCTACACTCTACATATGACTGAGATTCCTAAGTACTTAAACACCGCTACTTTCTGATGGAAAAAAACAAGTTCTTAGAGAGCATTATGAACCATTTTAAAGTAAGCCAAGCTCAATATATCTTGCTGGACAAAAGAAAAGCTTAAAAATTTGGGAACTCCAGTGAAAATAGAAGAACTAAGATGATTAAATGCTCTTGTCTGGAGTTGTGCAGAACAATCCAAGGGTAACTTCTGAAAATACAGTGAAATAGCAGGAGATTTTGGTAAAGTATCCAGAAAGTCATGTCTAGCTAGACTTAAGGGGAAAAAAAATGTGGTACAGAAAATATAAAGCACAGGAAGAGTGTATTTCCCTTGACTCTTCTACTAGTGTGCCAGAAAGACCGAAGGTCAGGTGTTCAGAAGAACACTGTGTTCACTAACTCTAATTTAATTATCTTCATAAGCAGCCATGTTTGCAAATGGCTAAGCACCAAGCAGCTCCCATGGAAACCGTATCAGGTGCAAGCCTGTTTAAAAGTACAGCTGGCTTAAATACCTGTGCAACAATTTTTGAGTGCAGAAACCTTCTGATAATGGGAGCAAAAAGTTTTTGGTTCTGAGAACTCAGAGAGTTCTGGATATGAATTTCTTGAAGTAGCTCTTTGTGATTCTTTGATTGTAAACATATTGCCAAAGAGGTACCAAAAATGGTTTGTGTAGGATTTGGATGGTGATTTTTTGATAAAGAAATTATGTGAGGCAAAGAAGTCAGTAATTTAGAGACTTGTCCAGAAAACCAATTCAAGTTATTAGCTCAGTTCTCAGAGGCAATTTTATCTGGGAAATCCCAGGAGTTCCAATCACAAGTAGTCAGAATAAAATCTTAATCATATCTTAAAGTTACAGGGATTTCTTCTTCCTAAAATTACGAAACTGTGGCTCACCACCTGATTTTCAAGTATTTACGGAGCAGTAATTCAAGGTTTCAAAGTTGTCTTCCAAAGACTAATTTTAAACCTTTCCGTTCCAGCATATGGAGCAGGAAACTCCAAACTGACCGAGTATCATGAGGCTCTGAGATTTGGCAACCCTGTTATTAAAATGCTACTCTCGAGGCCAAATCCATAAGAATGGCCTTGAAATAAAGACCCTCTTATCTCTCACCAGCTCTTCAAACTATGCATCCCCCAAGAAACTCGCAATTGGAATAGGATGCTGGGCTGTTTGGAAAGAGATTAAATTGTTCACAGCTGCTTGGGAATTAACAAACTTCCTCCTCTTTACGGTGGAATGCAGCATATTTCTGAGCCAGGTGGAGGATACCATGTGAGGTTCTTGTAGGACCTGGAGTTGGCACAAAGAACAACGTTTTCAAGTCTGCACATATATCTGAGTTACCGGGGCTCAATAATAATTTTCTGGCAGATTAGTCCTGCCCTACAGCAGGTTTCTATGATCACTAAAGCCAGAATGAAAGCCATGGGTCTGGATTTCACACTTTATATCCTTCCACACTGAAGCTTTGATTTTAAACACAGCTTTATTTTTTTTTTTCTTTTAACACCGATCAGCAAGAACGAGTGTGACAATTCACAGGTAAACAGCAGAGGCAACTGTAGGGACAGGTCTATAACAGACCAAGTGACACACTCATAACTTGGAGGAAATTATTCAGAATAACTTGATAAATCTGTGCCAAGATTGCTAATGGAGAGATCAAGCACTGCAAATTGCAAATGTGACCTTGTTTTGTCCAAGGCAAAAGAACTTGTAATTTTTCTCTTGCTTATTTTAACAATGCTCATTTCTACTAAAAGCAGGGTCTTTACTAGCAAATACCTGCTTGCAATTGTATAATTCAGTCCATGAATGCGCAAAGTCTTTGCTCTAGGTTTTTTTAATTGTTTTTATTTATTTTATTTTGATGATACCTTTTGTTCTGTGAAAAGAAACTGAATTTTAGCCTTGATCTTCAAATAAAAAAACTTTGATTTATGCCCAGCTTAATCTTTCATGGGTAGAAAAAGGCAAGGCTATTTAAAGCACAGTAAAACCCAGGGATGGACAAAAAAAGCTTTGCACCTAAACATTCTCAACAGTTGCAAAAGTGGTTTGTTGGGGCTTTTTTAATCCCAAACTCTTACAAAATACTGGTGCTTACCAGCTGCTAGAAGGTATTTTTCATCTGGTTTATTACCTGATGCTGAAAAACAAGAGAGGTACATCCAATATATCCAGTCTTTTTCACTAAACTTTGTAAGTTTCCCTTATATTTTCTCTGAATCATTTCAGTTTTTCTACTTTTTCAGGCTTTACACTCTAAAACTTAAAATGCAGCAAAATGCAGGTGGAAACTGCAGAGATCTGAAAGGTCCTTTATGGCTTCCGGCTTTAAACCTCAAATGAAAGTCCTGACAATATCCTAAGGCTTTTCCCCCAGTTTTCACCTGAAGACAGATACAGTGGCAACATTTAGTTCATGCAAGAGGTTTTGCATAAAGGACTTTCCTTATTTTTTAATATTCTGCCACATGTTCTACCATTTTTTTTTTCCTTGGTATGAATTAAATCACAGTGATAAAGGACATGATGGGGTCTGGCAGTAAACATTGCTATACTTTTTTTATCCCTGTACTCTTCTTTCATATGACCTACGAATTTATTCCCTTCTATTCGAATGCTGCTTTACAAGTTGGTGTAACTTAAAATTCAGCAGTAGCAGAAAGGTGGGTCTGGGTGACAGCCTGAGCGGGGCTCTGACACTGTTTAACAGTATGTTTACACCCTTTGTGGGCTTCCTTTGAACTCACACCATTCTAAAGTCGCTTAAATTGGGTTTGTGTCAACCCAGCTGAGATAACTCAATTGAGAAAAGAAAATCCAAGAGGACAGACCATTGGTACTGGGGTTTTTGCTACATAAATACCTGAAAGGGAATTTCCAAATTCATGATGACACAGACATAATACTGGTGGAAAAGGGGAATAATCAGTTTATTTCAGTCACTAAATCAAAACAAAAATATATTGACAGTGAATTCATGGTATAAAGAGGCTTTAAAGCCACTAGTCGACAGTCAAAAGAAGATTCCCTTTTCCGTGCTGGGCTGTAGGCCAGCTGTTGTCCTGCCCCTTGAGGACCCCACGTTCTGAGAAAAGCCTGGCAAGAATAGGTTGTGTGGGGTGTAAAGCTCTACCTCTGGCCCTGTGCGGGAATCAGTGCTCAGCACACCTCATGGCAACACAGAAACTTTGGGTCGTGTGATGGGGATGGTAAAAGGAACCAAGATAAAGGCCATATGGTACAGAAACAAGTTGGAAAGTGCACTTCTTCAGAGTCTCATGATATTACATTCTTTTTTGGAGTCAGGTTTTCTTTTTCCTTTTTCTTAAAGGAATGTTTAAGGAGTTTTCGTAGCCAGACCTTGTTATCATATAACCAGTTGTCCCTCCCTGCATTTCTAGACCTCACCCAGGCCACTGTGACTTCCAGCCTGAACTTACAGTTCAAAGTAAACTTTTATTGGAAGATTATGATCAAAAACTAGTATTTCAAGGACTCCATATCTAATACAGCATAAAGTTATGCTCTATTACATAGTACTTAAAACACTGTATAAAGTGAAAACTTGTACTTAGACCTACAACACGTCTAAGCTTCGTGGTTTCACAGGGATCTCTCTATTTGGAGCTCCCTTTCTTGAGTTACTGGCTTGATCCCTCTAAATTTCCCTCACCTTCATGTAGAATGTATGGACTCAGTTGAGAAGGAATGAAAACTAACCAGTTATCAGCCTGGATAGAAAGAGCTCTTTCCCTCCATGGAGAGCAAACATTATGCCACTAACACACCAGGTTGCCTGGTGTCAGCAGCTTATAGAAAGGATCAGACAACCACTAGAGCAACTTTAACCACCTACCACTATGCCACACAGACCAGCCAATCTGTTTCAAGTGCTCTCAAAACCAGAGAAGCAAAGACAAACTGAAATACAGCTAAATAAAAGCATTACTGTATCTCCTGGCAACTTACCTCCAGCACATTTTAAAAGACCCTTAAAACCTTTATGCAGCACAATGCAATTTATTACCTGCCTCTCTCCAAGCTGTCTGACAACATAGCTCTTCTGTAGTTTTGGAAGCGAAAATGCTCCAGGTGCTTGACACTGAAAATAATGGTGATTTGCAAAGTCTGGCCTTTTAATTTGCCAAGCACTGAATATGTGCTTTCCTACAAAGATGATGACTCAGGTTTTCTCTGGTTTATTTTAAAAACGAAGCAATTGGGAAACAAATCGTGGCCTCAGCAGCAAAAATATTGCTTTTGTAAAAGAAAGGAAAAAAAAGAAAAAAAAACAGTGAAGTGAGTAACAGCAAATACCTGCAGGGAAAAAAAAAATAAAATAGGAGTGTACTGGGGAAATAGGCTTTCAGTTGGAGTTGGCACCGGGGAGCTTCACCAGGGGGCTGGCTTGATGCTGCCTTCACGTTTCACAACGTTTGGGTGGTAGCTGGTGCTTTGATATGCGCAACTACTACTAACATTTCATAATATGACAATCTAAGAGGTGAAATAGCTTTTGTATTTTAAGATCCATTAAGAACAGCTGCAACTTAGTGCTGATGGATACATCCTCACTTTACTAAATCAGTGTCTCCTTTGTTGAGTTATATGAAGCTGTTTCATTGCCACGCAGATGGGAGATGCTAAAAAAAATAAAAAGAAAAAAATGAAAATAAAGGAGATTTAAGATCTGTTATAGCACACTATATGTTAGCATTAGTTGTCCCTAGTATGAAGAAGTAATGAAACAACTAGAAATATCATATACAAAAATAAAAGAGTAAAATAAAAACAGAATTAGCATTTGAAGCGACGGTTCTGAAATGCTGAAAAAGCTTATCTCAAAACTGCATGTTTCTGGGTGGGAGAAGGATTTCTAGGACATGCTTTTTCCCTAAGTGAATTTTCCAAGAGTCCCAAGTGTTATTTGCCTTCTAGTTCTGTAGTGTCAATATGGATTTCTCATACCAATTTCCACATAGCCTGCCTCTACAGTGAAAACGTCTTGTGTTTAGAAAACGTATTACGACATTTAAAGGAAATGTTTTTTGCATTTAAACTAACAGTAAAAGTGGACATGGAGAAGAAGTTATTTTCTTTTAAAAATGCCAGGTGGCCAGCATTAGGGTTAACCCACAAGCTTGTTTTAAGCACTGTTTTTTAAAAAAATCTTTTCTAGATGCCTAGGCAGGATCCTAAGAAGCAAACAAACCCATGGATTTTCTTTACTTCTTGGCTTTTGGGGGTATTCCAGTTTAGTTCCTAATGAAGCCTCATGATGAAACACCTACCAAGACTCACCAAAGCATGAAGGTTTAGGTGGCTGTAAGTGAAATAACCACTTACAGGGGCTACGGGAGAAGTAGATTGTGTTAGTCTGAGGGAGAATTAGGCTGTGGAAAGCTTTAGCACAATAGCCGATTGTCAAAGAACACAGCTCTAGCAAGCTCTCTACTTGCCAGGAGCGAGGCCAGGGGCAAGAGTAGCTTAAAAAGGCAGTGAAGAAAGACCTGAAACTATTTGCTAATGTAGTAACAAGCACTACCTTTATTGTAAACCAACTGACTCATGGGGAAGGTTGTTTTGGTTTTTAAACTGGCATGCTAATTCTGTGGCAGATGAACTGATCTCCAAGTATTCATAAGGATAATCCCTAGCGAGGCCAGTCCATTATTAGTGTTCTGTGGGTATTACATCTTCTTTACTGAGAGCAGTAATAAAATGTATTCTCCAAGTGCGGACGGGACATATTTGAGAATCAGCCTCAAACCTTGAGTCCCAGGGGAGAATGCAGAATGCTGCCTATGCCTGCGCAGAGGTCTCAGCAGGATAAACCTCTGATTAGTGACGTGGAGGGTGGAGTGGATGTAAGTTTAATGTTATATGCCAACTCACATTAGACAACCTTGTGCAACTCTGTCAGTTTTGGAATGCAGTTCGATTACCCTATCTAACTGCAGAGCTTGAACAATAGGATTTAAACTTCTGGAATACAACTGACTAGGCTAAATGCTATTTTTAGGAACATAGACAGATAGGTAAGTTAACATATATATATATATGATTAACTTACCTGTATGCATATAGGTTATACAGGTATATAACTTATGCTTGTGTCTTCCCAGTTATGGGCACCTGCAGCACTCTGAACACCTCACTTGCTACTCTCTGAATTCCCCCTGGCTGCTGAGGTGCTTCCAGTTGATGTGTGTAATATGGATGCTCCGTATACATTTTTCCCCTCCAACCTCACTGCAAGTTCTTTATGTCCTTTATACTTACTATTCGTATACTGGGCTGCATATTCATCTGCAAGTCTGTCAACATAGTTCACCTCTTGTAATCAGAAAATGGTGATTAAATGAACATACAAGTACAGAAGCTGTCAACCTGGTGTTCATCTTTTTTAAAGTTAAAAAAATATTCAATTACCTTTTGCACTCATATGGCTCTGAAAAGGTCTTTTAAAAAGTGGCTTCCACGATCTTAAGACAGAATCAAAGGTCAATGCCAATCACGTAATTTTTAGCATTTACGGGAATAAAGAAAAATAATGTCCGTAAAAAAAGTTTATGCTGCAAGCCCTGCAGTTCTCTGTCTTCTAGGGTGGGTTGTAATAGCTCCTAAAAGGAGCTTGTCTGGGGCATTTAGATTTTAACCACAACAAGGTATTGTTTCTTTTAGCTATCTGTTTCAGCATCTGGTCCATCTCATGGGAAGGTCTTTGAGACTTTGTTTCAGGATTAGGTTACAGATAAAGTATGACAAGGGAAAAAACCCCTCCCTTACTTATATCCTCTTACGTGCATAGGAAAAAAAATGCAGAATTTTATATATGTGCCATCGACCTAAGAGGGAACATAATCCGCTCTCAAACTGCAGAGCGAGCACAACTTCTGTAGCGTGTGCAACAACTTTGACCTTCGTGTAATTACTCCAGGCTTGCATCAATATAACTGTGCCGGCTTTCTCTTCAATTATTTCCCGGGAGTGGCAGGCTCTCTTCCCGCAGTGCTTATTTATTTCGAATTGGCCTAATTTGCTCAACAATTTGCACATCCTTTCTTTGGCATCCCACGTTTCCTCGGACGGCGAGAGCTGGGGCTGTCCGGGACGCCCCGTCCGTGGCCGTCGGACTCTGCCCCAGGCGAGCGGCCACGGGTTTCGGCGCCGCCCAGCACTGGCGGGCACCGAGCCCCCCCAAAGGGAACCACCACGGCTGGGACCCGGCGCTGAGCAATTGCTTACGGATGAGTAAGCAGCAAATGTGGTAACTCAGGCCAACAGCTCTGCAATTAGGGCTATAATTTCAGGTGTAGCCAGCAGTCGTAATGAATATTTATTTCATCGTACCGAATAAAAAAAATCGCCCGGCTAAATGGCACGGGGAGTCCTGTGGGGTAGTTTGGTTTAGAGAGTGTGGGTGCTACTAGCGGAGAGTCACCTCGTCCCGTCCCGAGTGGGACAGGTTTCCTCTCCCCGCGGTACGCGGCCGTAGGCTTATGCCCTCGTTCCTGCCCGAGCCCTGCCCGGTCAAGGACCCTTCCCGGGAAGGAAGGGTAAGGGAGGCAGTGCGCAGCCAGCCGCCTTCCCGGGGCAGAGCCGGGCGGGGGACGGAGCGCCCCGCGGGCGCGCACCGCCGCTCCGGGGCTCCCCTCTGCGAAAACCCCCGCAAAGTGGCCCTATTGGGTCCGGCGCCTCCACACCCCGGCGCGGCTGCAGGAGTCCCCTCGGGTTTTGCTCCGTCGCCGAAGAGGGTAGTAGAGGAAGAACGCGGGCACGATGGGAGGCAGCGGCGGCACGGGGGGGCCGAGAGCCCTCCGGCTGCCCTGAGGTCTGCAGCCCCAGCGAGCAAGAGGGCGGCCCGGAGCGCCCGTCAGCCCCCGAGTCCTTATTGCTCCCTCTCCGCAGCCAGCCTCGCCGGGGCTCCCGCAAGCCAAGCGAGCGCCGCGGCTACCAACTGACTGTTGCAGGGCGGACTCCAAGCCGCACAGATGCAATGCCCCGAGCGTCCGTCTCCTCCCGAGCCCCTCGACCGAAATCCGGGCGCCCGATTAAAGGTGCGAGGTCGGCGGCAGGCGATGTCGCGGCAGCACGGCAGGCGGGGAACGGGGCCGGGTCCTCCGCCCGCTCCCCAGCAGCATCCTATCGAGGTCTGAGCCGTGCTGCGGACAAGCACAGCCTGAGTCTTTTGTGTGTGTGGGTTTTGTTTGGGGGTTTTTTGGTTTTTTTTTTCTTTCCTTCGCTTTGCGGTTTGTTTTTTTTTTTCTTTTTGGTCTGTGTTTAAGTTACTGTGGAATGAGGAGGTGCGAGGCGTCGTGGCAGCTCGGTGGCGGTCCATCCCTACCGAAAGAGCCGCTCCGCACTCGGAGTGCTGTCTTTTTCGGGGATGGGGAGGTGGGACGGGCGCCGGGGATGGCGGGGGAACCTCCGGGCCGGGGCGCACCTGCCCGGCAGTTCCTCCCCCGCACCCAGCGCCCATCAGCGTTGCTCGACGGGACGGACCCGAGGTGAGCGGCGGGCGCGGTAAGTACCGCTCCCTTCCCCGCGGTACCCCCTGAGCGAGACTCAGCCTCCTCCCCATCCATCCCAACCTCTCCCGCCCCTTCCCCGCCGCCGCCACTGGGAGCGCGGCCCCTTTAAGAGCCCGGCTTTGCCTCCCGGTAGCTGAAGGTCATTAAAACACAAAAGCGCTCCAGCGCTGCGGTCCAATATAGCGCATGCGCCCTGCCCGAGGACTGGCAGGGAGACGGCAATATGGCGAGAATGCCTGGCAGCGGCGGCGGCGGCGGAGAGTGGAGCGGCGGCGGCGGAGGGGGCGGTGGACGCGGCGGCGGCGGCGGGAACAATGCGGGGGACCGGCCGTCCGGCCGCGGCGTCGCCCCCCGCCCGCACCGCTACTGCAGCGCCGGCGAGGAGGAGG
>VZRV01006708.1:78155-187313 GCA_013398115.1 Falcunculus frontatus | reverse complement strand
AGCGAGAACACGCGGCTGGCCACCCGCTACGCCGTGCGCATCTTCCGCGAGTACCTGAGTGAGAAGGCGCAGAGCCCCGACTTCGAGACGATGGACAAGGGGGCGCTCTGCCGGGTCCTGCGCTCCTTCTACGCCGAGGCGCGCTCTAAGAGCGGGCAGCTCTACTCCAAGTCCTCCCTCATCAGCATCCGCAGCTCCCTCAACCGCTACCTCAATGAGCCGCCCTACTGCCGCACCCTCGACCTCACCAAGGACCCCGAGCTCCGCGCCGCCAACCTCACCCTGGCCGCTGTCATCCGCAAGTTGGAGGAGCAGGGCGCCGGGCCGGTGGTGCAGAAGCAGGCCATCACCCGCGCCGACCTCCGCAAGCTCTACACGTGCAGCGTGTTCAGCACCCAGAGCCCCTTCGGGCTCCTCAACAAGGTCTGGTTTGAGACCTGCATGTACTTCTGCACCCGGGGCCGGGAGAACCAGCGGGAGCTGGAGGAGGACTCATTTGGGCTGGCCGTGGATGAAGACGGACGCAAGTTCGTCTACTTCAAGGCACTGGGGCCCTACCACAAGTCGCGCTCATCCTCCTGGAGCAAGAAGCGGGCGGAGAGCAGCGATGAGGAGAACCTGCCCCGCATGTATGAGACTGGCACAGAGTTCTGCCCCTACGCCAGCTTTGTCAAGTACCTCTCCAAGCGCAACCCCCTCTGCAAGGCCTTCTTCCAGCGCCCGCGGGACCACTGCAGTGAGGGTGACATCACCTGGTACGAGAACAAGGCCATCGGGAAGAACCTCCTGGGTACCCGCATGCAGATGCTCTCCAAGGCGGCCAAGCTCTCCAAGACCTACACCAACCACTGCATTGGTGCCGTCTCCATTGCCACCCTCAACAGTATCGCTGGCATTGGCACCAAGCTGGGAGGACTGCAGCCACCCCACTACCACCACCCCCCTCCCCATCACCACCACCTCCTCCACCACCCCGCTGGCGGGGGCTGCTACACCCCTGCCGCCCTCAATGGTGGACCTCGGCCACGGCCGCCCGCTGCCAACCCCTATGTGATGCCCAAAGACGGTGACGCTGCGCCAGTGAAAGCAGAAGCGGCCGCGGTGGCCCCGGCCAAGCGGGCGCTCTACGAGGCAGTGTTCCCGGCAGGGGCTGCGGCCGGCGGTGACGCATGTGGGCCCTCTGCCTCCCCCAAAAGACTCTGCCGCCGCCCCGCTGAGCCCCTGGATGCCGCTGCGCCCGCCGTGGTGGTGGTCTCAGTGAAACATGACCCCTTGCCTCACCTCCTCCCCGAAGCAAATGGGCACAGAAGCACCACCTCACCCACAGTAGTTTCACCTGCTATTGTTTCCCCCACACAGGTAACCGGAGAAAGAAAAAGGAAAAAAAAAAAAAAAAGTGGCAACCCCTCACCCTGCTCCACATAGTCTGCACTGCCCCCCTCTTTTCTTCCCCCAAGGCTGGGCACTGAGGCACACTGCCAGCTTTGGGGTGGCTCTTGGGGTCATGCTCACTCTTCAGGCACCCAAAGAGCCTGGACGCGAGTTATCCAACTTACTTGCCCCCCCAGTCTCCTCACGCCCCGCCACTGGTCCAGTGGCCACTCACTGTGTGCCTGGGTGTCGGACTTGAATGGTGCCTGGGTGCTGCCATGCTCTCCCTCAGCGGCAGCACCGACAGCTCAGCCCTATGGGCTCCCCTTTCCCTCCTTTTTATTTCTTTTCTCCCCTCTTTTTATTTCTCTTTTTGCGGGAGATGTGACTTATGAAAGTCGGGCCAGAAGAGTAGATAGGGGCATCAGGTATCATTAGTGTGTGTGGTGTTCTTGATGTGCTAATGAACTATTTGAATAACCTCAAATGCAGGAAACAGCCGGGAGAATACTCAATTACACACTAGTAATGAGGGTGTAATTTTAAACTTCAGAAGTTAACAAGAGGGTTAATATGGCAATTGCATTCATCTTGTATTTGTTTATTTAAAATAGCTCTGTTTCCTGGCAGTGATCCTTTTTTTTTTTTTTTTAAAGGCAAATTGGCTTTAGTTGCATTAGTTACCATAGTGGCGAAATATACAGTAAGAGCACAATTAAACGGGTTTAGGTGCAGCTTAGCTGTGGAATGAGCCCAAATTCATTAGATGTGTTTCGTTAAGGTAAAGCGGTGTTGTCAAAAACGCTGTTGAGCTGTGCCTTAATGTGTGCCTTGCGGAGCCCCCTCTGCTGTGCGCCAGCACGTGCTGGTGCCTGCTCCCCATCCCCTCCAAAAGTACTTTCCTCTCGGGTGTTTGAGCGCTGGAGCTAAATTACTTCAATTAAAGACTCACTGCACCTCTGCAATTGGCTTGAAGTTTGGAAGTCATTCTAACTAAATCGGTAACGCGTATGCAGTTACGTTGTGCCCCATAAAATACCGTGTTTCGGGCAAGAACTTTACTGCTGGCTGCCCTACGTGATTACAAAACCCCTCTGACATTCTTGTGTCAAGTAATAACAGGGATCGCAGCCGTCAGCCAGAGAGCGCGGCGCTGGGCAAGCACAGGTATATGACATGCCTGAGCTGTTTCCCGAGTGGAAATACCAGTTCTGGACAGACTGACCCTTTCAAAGAGTTTGCCAACTAATCAACCAGCCTGAAGGCTAATTGGGGTGGGGAGGGGGAGGGCAGGGCTCCCAGTGAATGCCTGCATAAGCGTCTATGTTCTTTAAGATACCTGTGACCTCTCCTTTCTTTTAGGGAGGCTTTTTTTGGACCACTTCAGTGGAGTACTGTAGCTTGATCTCCTGCTGTGTGTATCTGGTGTCTCTGAATGGCTTAGAGGCTTGATTATGTGCAGATAATGTTTTTGTTCTAGCTCATTATTCCAGGTAAAAGCTAATGCTCCTCGCTGTATTTAACCCTAGATTCCTCTTTCCCTTGCTTTTAATGACCGTGAAAGTAATTTTGAAACTTAGGGCATAGTTCAGCTTTTTAGGAGGAGCACCGCACTTGCGTCTGGGAAGGGGAAGAGGGAACTGGGCAGAGCAGTCAGTGGTCACGGAGTGTGTGTCTTTAACCTGTTCAATGAGGTGTCTTGGTACTTTCAGTTGTCAGACTAGAGAACTCGATCTCTACCCTGGTCCACAAATCTCTTCACACTTGCATAAAGCTTAGGTGAGGAGAAATCCAGCTGCTGTGGTGTTTGTTGCAAAGCTGTGCTTCCTCCGGGAAGCGTTCGGAGCTGTAATTCTCATTAACAGCGGGCTATGGGGAGAAAGGGAGAAACAGCTAAAAGAGAGTACAGCAGGCATCTGCTGTTTTCCTAAGCGTATCAAGAAAGAAAATGAGCAATCAGCAAGGGTACTAGAACTAGACAGTGAGGGTTTTTTCAGTAATTATATGGAAATGTTCACGTCCATTCACAATTTCATGAGTTAAACAAGGTGCCCAGTCACTTTTGAATCTTGCCTTTGCTATAAACCTCATTAATTTAAATCTTTATGAGAAAGAAAAGGGTCTCTTTTTTTCCCCTTTTTTATCACCAGTTTTTCTTGTGTCAATTTTAACTTGCACACTTCTGGGATGTGACAAACTGAAAAAATACTGGCTGTAGAATGGATTTCCTTGGGAGAATGTTAATGCTAAACTTTTTCTCTCTAGCTACCTTTTATGATACTTACACTAATCGAGGTCCAGGGCATTTCCTGGGGAAATTAATGACTGGCTGGGGTTAATGGCCCAAGGCATTGCCTCAAGTCATTGGCTGTCCCAGCTGGTCATTAATCCCCAGGAAATGCCCTGGTCCTCAATCGTTATTGCTTAATTATAAACAGAGAGTTTCTAGACCTTTTTACTGAATATATCTCATCAAGTACCATGACACTAAATTCCACTGTTGACAAATATTACTGATTCCTTGAAAACACGAAGGTCATAAGTTTGTGGTTTATTGGTTGTCTTTGTAATTAGTCTTCCAGAGGAAAGAGTCTGTTGAACTCTTGGATTTGTGCAATACTCTGGTGAAAAAGTGGTGGCATAATGTATGGGGTTTCTTAGCATCTTTATACTGTGTGCTTTTTTTTGGGTTTTTCTTTTTTAGTGGCATTAAGCAAAGTGTGGAAAAGATTAAATGAAAACACTAAATGGGGTATCTTCAATTTGCACTGAAAATCTGAGCAAGAGTGTTAATTTTATGCTTTTCTATTGTAGCTCCCATTTTTTGTTTTAGCCCCAAAATGTCTTTTCAACACTGGGTTTGTAGGAACTTCTTCCAGAGCTCAGGAAAGGTGTATTAAATGTTTGTCTTGATCCAACTATTGCTTTAGGTTTTAGCCTTAAGAGCAGCATTTATAGTGTATTTAAAGCATAACCACTGCCATCATGGCACAACTTTCTTTTCAGTCCTTATTTGCTCTGAAGTGTAGCAATTTTCCTGCCACTGACAGCAGTGCTTCAGTTCAAGTTGATGACAGAGAGATGTAATTTGGCTGTTGTTCATCTCCCATGTTGCTGAAAGATGAACAATAGCTAAAGCTTAAACTTTTGATGCTTACAATGTGGTGGTAGCTTTTGGGTTTTATAGATCTGGTACATGCTGAACTTACTACAGTAGTAATACCAAAAAATAGGTGTAGGAAATAGTTTGGCCTCTGCCATGGGGGAGGAGAGTTGCCTGTCCCTTGCAAATGCTTTGGTTATGTTTTTTCTGTAACTCGATTTGGTTTCTCTGGGCTGTTTGTGAAGAATTTATCTGCTATTAAGATATCTACCAAAAGCTTAGTCATTAAAACCTGAGCCATGTGCATTTGTCTTAGCTGTTGTGGGGAATCCTGAAATGCTTTTTTTTTTCTCCTTTAAATTCAGAGTTGCCCTTTTTGCTGTCTTTTGATCTGGCACATGTCTTTTCATTGCCTTACACTCTCTTTGAAGGGCTTACTTTGACCCGAACCAGAAATCTAGCTCTGACTGCAGGTTTTGCAAAAGAAGGCAGAACAATAGCACATGAGGAATATGAGTAGGCAGTAGGCACAACCGGGAGCAAATCAAAAGCAGCTAATAAGTCTAACCCTTTTTAGTCTTGGATTTTGGAGGAGGTGGATAAGAATCTGTCTGCTTGATCTTTGATCTGGGAACATCCTGCACTTCTGTTAAATGGCCACAAAAAAAGGCTTGTGTTTTTTACAAGTATCTCTAGTACTCTGACGAGAATCATTGCTAAGTGCTTTCCCAGTATGCAGGGCAGGGGAACTCATCAGGTAGCTTCAGGGAAGGATGCTTAGTATCATGGTGTAAGGATGCTAGGCCTTATTTCTGTCAGGGTAGTCGATGAAGTAATATCCTTATCTTAGGGGCTTGAAGTACAGTAGCTATTAAGACTGATGACTGCTAAATACCTTGTTAGTTCTTGTGACAGTGCTACTGTTGATCAGGTTTCAGAGGTTAGTGCTGGCTGCCCTACTGCATAGTTAGCGCCCATCTTGTTGATTACTGGATTATCCCAGGTTGCAGGAAAATCCAGGATTTGCTAGGTGTCTTTTTTTTAAGAGAAGCACTGAGGTTAAAATCGTAGAAGGTAAGGGATAAAGAGACTTTAACCTATGGTTTAAGAAACCGTATCTACCTTAGAGGCTACTGTTTGTTGCTTTGCTACTTATGGTTTTTTTTAATGGAGAGGTTTCTTTGTCTTCTACTAAGTTACAGATGTGGAAAGTAGAACTGTAAAAGGGACTATTGTACCTGATAGTCATCAAAATTGCTCTGAAATCCTTGGAGGGCAGGAGGATAAGGTAGTAATGGTGTCAAGTATGGTCCCCAAAGCTTTCTTATCGATCTCCATAGTGAAACACATGAATCCTGGCTATTGCTGTCTTGGGTGGAGGTCAGTGTTGTTTGTAACCGAGTGCTTCTGAAGATTGTTGAAGAGAGGGTTTTTCTTTTTAAGAAAGAAGGATATCCCAGGCTATGTTCCTTATAATGAACATGAGGCTTGGTAAGCATGTGTTTCCCAAGATGAGTACAGGACAAGCAGAATAGAGATTAGGCTTAGTGATCTCCTATACAGCTTTGGGGGCAGTAGATGCACTGAAAGGAATGAAGGGAACTATTTTGTCTTTCCTAGACCGAGGTTGGTCCGTGCTGAATTGGCTGTTAGGGAGGGAGTTGATTTAAGGTGATTTGGGAGAATATTTCAGAGAAGATCCAAAGATGGTGTTTTGCTACGTGCCTTTAGAATGGTGGCTGTGGAGCTAAAGGTCCAATACTGTCTTTGTAGCTCCTCTTGTTTGCACTGGCATGATATGTTGGAGGTATTAAATTGCGTGACTATTTCAGCTGATGATTTCTACTATCACTTAATTTTTCAAAATATTTTTCCTTTTTAGAAATTAGACTAATTTTATTTAGTTGCATCACACAAGCTAGTTGGAGAACTTGCTTTGTCCAGCCTTCAGCAATGGCAAGCATGCCAGAGGTGACCAGTTCCTTGTAGCTCAAATGAAGATGACTTTTTTAATACAATCGGGAGAAAAAAACAACATCACTGGAGTGCTGCTGTTTTTTGACACTTTTACATCCTATAGAATCTGAAATTACTATGTTGGTACTCTATGCACATCAAAGATAAAATGCACAAGCTTAAAGGCAGCAGAGAGCTGATTTTTTTTTTTTTTTTGTAATAAAAAGTATTCTGTGATTATCCTGTAAAAGATTTCCCATTGCCCACTGCTCTGCTTCTAGAGAGCAAGAGATCAGAAACTGCTCAGTCTAATTGGTGAGTCTATATGACAGGGAGCTGCCTTATTTCATGTATGGTGTAGAAATAAATGAGTGCTTAAACCCTTTGAAACACACCACTACTGCAAAAGCCATAGGCTGTAATTAAATTGAATGTGGGGTTGTATTGTCTTGTGCCCTTGGCTATAAACTTGATAACAGGCCATGGTACCCCCACTATTGTGTTCGAAGCTGGAACCTAATTAGAGATGTTGTAGATTTTCAGTCACTTTCTAAGCCCTTCTGTTCATCTTTTTCCCTGTGTCCTTTCTTATTATTTTGCTTTTCTGTTTCTGAAGCAACAAATGCACCCTTCTTTTCAGAAGGAAATTGTTAAGGGCATGTAGCCAAATATGTATGTGCAAGATAATTTTTTTATCATATTTTGGATTCAAGGGACAAGTGTTGGTAACTGCATTTTATCTGATGTAGAAGAGATTTATTAGTGTTGAGACAGTAAAAATATATAATCATGTTTCCAGGGAATGCTTTCTAAGTCTCTTCCAGGCATTTGAGAGGGGAATAAGGAAAAGATTGGAACTTTCTCATAATACCTTGATCTAAAAGTAACATTGGAAGATGTACAATTGAATTCTGTTCTGGTTGTTTTTTTGGGGATTATCAACAAGGCAAAATGGCTTTTCTGGGCTTGTAGAAATTTACATGCTTTGCACTCAGCCAGTTTTAGTTGCTCTGAAAACCTTCAAACTTGCTAAGGACTTCATCCCCGATGCGAACAAGTACCTTTGATGTGTTCTTAATGCAACTTTTAGTTTAGAAAATAATCAGAATTGTAGTGCACAAGTGTGTTATAAACACTTCCAATAAATTCCTAGTTAATTGATAAGCTTACCTATTGTATGCACCCATACACTTCTGTAAGTAGGACGGATCATTTTAATGAAATGGAAATTGAGTGAAATTTTAAAGCCCTATTCACTTCGCCACGGTATGCAATTTTTATTTTTCAGTGTATGTTCAGGACACATTTGCTCCATATAGCGCAGTTCTGAGCTAGCAGCTCCTTGGGACTTCTGACTAGCTTCAGGTCCTAGCCTGAGTGTTCTGATGTGGTTGACAGTGTTCTTGGTATTTAAAATAGGTTATGTAGTCTGGATAATGCATTAATGTGTGAGTTCTGGAAAGAGGTATTTGCTTCTCTTCAAACAGTGGCACCAGCTGTAGGAAACCAATTCTTCCCCAAGGTGGGGACAGGAGATGAGGACTAAATGGAGCTTTTTTTGGTAATGGGAGTAGCTCGTGGTGGGAGGGAGGTTGTTTGGTAGGTGCTGTTGAGGTAACACAGGCTGGAGCACTTGTCTGTGTAAAGGGAAGAGAGCAGAAAACTCTTTACAGGACGCAAGGTGTGAAGCTGAATTTTGGCTTTCCTTTCCAAAGGAATTTTGGCTTTCCTTTCTGTTTCCTTGTCCAAAAAGTCTTGTGGAGGTGCTGGGGTGATTTCTGAGCTGAACTTATCTCTACCACAGTGTCTCCTCTCCCACTCTCCTCCTCAAAGTGCTCGGGGACCAGGTCTGATGATGCTGTCAATTTGTTTCAGTTTGGTGTTTGATATCAGGAGTGAGAGGAAGAGAAGCCTGTGTAGTTGAGACTCTGGTGCTTGGTAGCTCTAATGAAGGAGCCACAGATCTCAGGCTCCCTGGCAAATTGGCACCTGTGTACTCTGTTGCTACTTCTGTGTCAGTCTGTCAGAAATGTAATGCATAAATGAACGACTTCCCTAAAACCCTTTTATTTTAAGCTTTTTGTGCGTGTGTGTCCGCTTAAGTTTATTCAAAATTAAAGATTGCTGGAAGAATTTCAAGAGTGATTTCTCAACACCCTTCAGCTGAATCCTGAGCTTTTACTCACCACTGTGATATATTTAGCTGCTTCTTTTGCTGCTGTTGATTTTTCTCTGCGTGGTTCTAGTAGGCTTCAAAAGTGGCAGAGGGAGGTTGGTCTGCAGTATGGGCAGCATCTGATGCCTTGGCTTTGAGTTATTGAAGTCCAGTGTAGTCACACTGAGCGCTTACTCTGATCCAGAGTGACTGGATGGGGAGCTTGTCCTCACCTTGCTGGTGTGAGCTCTTGTTTCATGGGTGAGGTGTCTGTTGTGCACACAAAGGAGCAGCATCAAAACTCTTGGGCTCAGTAGCACCAGTGGTTAGTTACCGAGCATCCTGTGGCTGAAAGCTCCCCTGGAGAAGCAGCAGCGGAAGCGTGTGGTGTGTCTGGCTGGTGTGGGGGGTGGGAGCACGGGTGTGTGGGTTTAGCATGAAAGAAAAAGGGAAATCTGCTCGCATTGCCCTCCTCACTTCATTTCTACTTAGGGTGGCTTGAGACTCTTTTTGACGTTGTGCCTGAAATGCGGGGAAGAGGAGAAGCAAGGAAGGCGAAGTGGAGTTAAATAGCTTCCTTCCTTCTTACAAGGGCTGGCCGTTTTACCTGTGACATGCCTGATAAATTCCTTCCCTTGCATTCAAATCGCCCCATTCAGAAGAATGCGAGTCATCTGAAGTGCTGTAATTAACCCATCTAGTTTTGATGCCAAATTGGGAGGACCTAGCTGAGAGCTGGGTTGACAAGTTGGAAAGTGTAAATGGGAACACAGATGTCGTAACAGAATCCTATGGCTGTAGTACAAACTGTGTTTGAAATTCAGATAAAGAGGGAGCCTGCTTCAACTGATTGCCTTTTTGGGGGTTTCCACGTGTTTCTAATGATTTTGTAACTAGCATCATTGGCTAGTCACAAAAAAAGCTTGCTTGCTATTCCTCCTTATCTTAGATATGACAGTGACACCACCAAAACTGGCTGTTTGTGGTGATGCTTTTTGTGGGCTTTTATCGAGCTGATCAGTACTAGTTTCCATCTTGGGTTTAGAAAATGTCGTGTCTTTCTTGTCATGATACTGTAGTTTCAGGAAGCTCTCCCTAGACTGTTGCAAGACCAAGTTCACATTTTGCTCAAGTTTTTAAAATGCTTTTTGAGCAATGGTGGAAATAATAAGATGTTCTAAGCTTGTGGGGTTTGGCTAATCAGGAGTTCAGGAAGAACTGTTTAGCTTTTCAGTTTATTTTCTCTTTTCTCTTAATTTAATAATGCTGAAGTATGTATCTTGCTGATTATCTCTTCAAAAATACAGTTTCCCTGAAAAAAACCCACTTTCTCTGAAAACACACACTGATCAGTGACTGACAAACTTGGGAGTGGAAAAGTAATTGTTCTTTGAGGAAGAACAGATAAGGCAAAGCTATGTGGTCCATGAAACCGTGCGAGGAAAACTTAAGTGCTCTAGAACTGACTGATGCTGGTAAGAATATGTTGGGTTTTTTCCCCATCACAAACACTTGAAGTTCTATTGCTTAGCAGGGATGGCAACACGAAATTCCTCAGCCTTTGAATCTGCTTTTTTTCCCCCTCGAGTACCGTTTGAAAATAAAATAGGCAGAGTGAGACTAACGTGGTATCGGTGTCAGCCTCAAACTGCTACAAAATCGGCTTTCTGAAGCTACTGCCAATCCAAAGCAGTATGTGTAACACAGTTACAGTTTGATTTTTGAAAAGCAGAAACAACTTTAATGTCCTTTTGGAGCTTTGTAGTTTTGCCTTCTTTTGGGGATATTTGACACATTTCCAAAGCAACCTTATTACTGGTTTTATCTCTTAGAAGTCTTTGTAAGTTACCTTTTTTGGGAAACTTTTAGTGTGTTACTTTTGAGATGCACTTGAATACAAATGTTTCCACTGAAAGTACTCAAGATACAAGCTGTTCCCTTCAGTTTTAGGTATTGAAAAGTATCAAAAGGAATTAAAAATAAGGAAAATGAGGTTTATTGTAACTAGGAAGTATAAATGTGTCAAAATGGGCATTGCATGTAGAATGTACAGTGTCTCAGTACTAAATATAGTATTAGTTGACTTGTTAATGCATTGTATTGATGTATGGGAGTAGCACTACACTACTGTGTAACTGGTAAAATTATCCCCGTGGTACAGAGGAGGATAATTCAACACTGCAAAGTTTAGTGTGGTAATTCATTAAGAAAAGATTTCTTGTTCTTGTGCTAAAGTAGAATTTTAACCAGTCACTTTTTCTCAGTATAGTATATTCACTTCCAAACTGCCAGTGGATATATTCAGGATCATGAATGTAATAGTAGGCTAGATTTGCAGTACAGGATAATGATGTAGTAACTGTGATTGTCATGTAAAACTTACAGAAGCTTGTGTATGTTGTTTTAATTTTTGAGCGATACAAAGGCATCAGGTCAAATCTGTATCTTTTCAGGAAAAAAAATATAGTAGATGAGAATTTTTTTTTTTTTTTTTTTAAATTTAGATTTCACAAGGCCCGTGTCCAAATTTTTGCTAAAACAGCAAAACACACTCCTCCTCCTGCTTGGTAACTCACCTGCTACAGGGGTGATGGGTGCTGCTGCCAGCCCGTGGCTCAGGGTTCTGTGGCTCTTCTCGGGCTTTCCTCCCAGAAAGGGAACTAATGCTATAAGGAAAAAGTTAAAATGTCTTCCCCCCACACCAATCTTTATAAAATCAAAAAGCTCCAAAATAGCCCCAACCTGAAAACATTTAATTGTCTTTAGCATTAATAATAGTGATCTGAAGTAGCTCTTACTTAATCTGAAGGGACTAGATTTTTAGGAGGGGAAAGGAGCAGATATGAGCTTTCCAACCTATCTGGAGGCTGGAAAGGGTTAAATAACTGAGCTAGCAGGATTTTGAAGGCAGAGCATGATTACTCTGTGAGAAGAAAGAGATGGAAGTAATAAGTTGAAATGGAAAATAAGAAGGAGAGGAAAAGCAGGGTGAGAATACCTTACCAACTGTCTTGTTGCAGCATATCAGTTTGGGAACTCGATTAACTTCTGTATACCAGTGTGCTTCAGCTGGATTAGTTTAATGGATTCAAGGAGCAAAAAAACAATGTCTGTTTGGAGAGGGGCTAAAATTGGTGGAAGAAATTAGGGGGGGGAAAAAATCCTTCTTTCCTAATGCTAAATAACAAATGTAGTAGGTGCACTTGAACAAAATTTGATCAAGGAAAAGATAGACCCAGAGGGATGGCAAAGAAGAACTATGCATTTTTTTTCTTAGTAGAAAGTAGAAAAGCTAGAGAAAATATAAAAAAAACAGTTAAAGGGCAGGGAGGGAAGTCTGGGTTTTCTTCAACTTTAGAGTGAGTTTAAAAAAAAGTGAGTGGGACTTAAACTAAGTGCATTGTATTTTTGCCTCTTAGGGGAACTAAAATCTAAAGGGTTTTTTTCCTTAACGTTAAAAAATGTGAAGTTTGAAACAGTGGTTTCCTGTAGAGTTTTGTGCTGGAGTAAGCATTGGTTCTTGGGTATGTATTCTGAAAGAAATCTGCTGTCAGCACGGTGGTAAAATGGCCTGTAAGCATTGTGTTTGCTTTTATGCCTAATGGACAATAAAGTAGTTTCCTCAAGCTACTTGAAATACTCCTTGTAAACTAAAGTGTCCGGATCAATTTCTCATTCGCATCTTATTAAAACTCACAGAGGAAGTTGGGAAAACATGTTTTTGATCAAAGTGCTGTAGAAGCTAGTCATATACTCTCTTAATATTTAAGCTACTCCATAAAATTCCTGAGAAGAACTCCAGTGGGTTCCTGCTTTCAAAGACAGCTTCATCCCACCTGGATGCCAAACAGAGAGAGCAGCTCCACTTTGTGGTGGGAGGCCACAAGGGAAGTGTACGGGGTCGGGGGGAGACAGTTGGAGTGTCTTGTTTTTTCCATATTTATCTGACTCACAGTTTCCTAGTGGAATACTAGGATTGTTGAATTATTTGCATGAATAGCTGTCTGCATCCAAAATGACTTGTGCATGCTAGTCTATTCTGTGTATGTTAATGCCTGAATTTCTCTTGTGTAGTCAGTTCGTGTTACATGACAACCTTAAATGCCTTGGTGGTGTGCTTGATCAAAACACTTTTTTTTTAAATCTTTCCCTAAGGAAACACATCGTGTCATAGCTCTGAGAAGTCAGGAATTTCTTGTTGGTAGGTAGATGGCTGGGTGCTAGCTTTCAGCAGCCCATTCTTGAGAAGAAGTTAAGCTGCTATCATACTGTACTCCTCTTCTTCCATAAATGTATTTTAAACTTTTATGATCTCTTCTATCAAGTTTCTGCCTGTGCATCTTCATGAGTAGGAGGCTCAAATCAATATTTACAGGGTCTGCTTTCATGCTTTCTATATGCAGCTATATCGAGATACATGGTTGTGCATTTTATAAGAAACTTATTCAAGGGGAAGTGTTCATCTGATCAGCAGTATCTGCTCTTTTAACAATGATAGGAGGATACTTTGAGCACTGTTGCATAAGCAGTAGGAGTGTGCTTTGGAGAAACTGTCAGATATGCTGGATTTGTTGTGCCTTGAAAATTGTGTTTAACTGTGGAGAAAAGTGGCCACCACAACACAGAGCCCCCCTGGGGCAACAAGTGTGCTGCCTGCATGCCAGCAGGACAGTGCCACGAAAGTAAGTTGTGTTTCAAGACACAGGAGATGACAACGTTGGAGATGCTGTACCAGCTAATGGAAGGCTATAAGCAGGATACAGGATACATGTCAGAGATGTTACTCTGGCTGCACTAGTGAAAGAGTCAAAAAAAGGGGATGGGGAAAGAGGTCCCCAGCTGTAAAAACAGAAAGCTTGTTAACTGTTCTTAAAGCACATTTTTTGGTGGCTCGTGAGAAAATTAGCAGTCTCAGTCTGGATCTTAGTGGGCAAGTATCCTTGCAGTGGAGGCTACCAGAACTCATGCTGGTTGTCCCTGCTGTTGGCAGCCTGAGCGGTGAAGAGCTGCTCTTGCCCCAGAGGTGAGCTCCTGACCAGCTGGACAGGGTGATGGCCACAAGAGAGAGCTTGCTTTGCCAGTGGTGCACTTGCTGCCTGGATGGTCTGCTGGGCTGTGGATGCGATGTTACCTAAAAGCAGCAGACTCCTGTACCAATTTAAGTGGAAAACCAAGACTAATGGCCAAATTTCTACACTCTGTGTCTTCTACTAATTGTGAAAAATAGCAGTTTGCTTCTCCATCCTCCTGGCTGCACTATCCTCTTCATATAACTCACTGACTTTTACTTATGGCTTCTTGTCTCTAATAATTTCTTAATGAAGCAATTATATTTTATTTTATCCTGTATGAGCTGCTTCTCATCATTTATTCTTGTTTCCCTCCACTCCATTTCCACTCCAGGCAAAAATTATTTCCAGTGAAGAAGGGCTGGATGTGTGTCATTCCAGAGCTATTGCAAATGACCCTACAGATTTGCTTGCATACCCCATTTTCTCACCTAGAATGCATGCAAGGAAGGTAATATAGGGCCTGTCTCCATACCCCATCCCCACATCAGTGGCCAGGAGCAGATGTCTGTAGAAGAGAACAGAAATGGACAGATGGGTGATGCTTCTCATGTGAGTGTTATAAAGATGTTTGCCACTTCCCCCTCTGAGGTGTAAGTGACAGGTCAGAAGCACATTAATCATTGAAAAGCAGATATTAACAGTCACATTGGGTCTGTGGGATGAATGGACCCCTTTACATCTTCCTCTCAAACTGTTTTGATGGCAATGTTGATTACAGACAAGGTAAACTTGTTTGTACTTCATTCATTAATAACAAACTATAAACTGCCCTGCCTCCCCTCCCCACAGGCAAGGCACTTGAGGAGATGCCAGGCAATTAAAGTACTTAAGACAGTAATTACAGTCAAATACACAACAAAAATAAAATCACTGCACATGATTTTTTTTTATGCTTGGTTTTGTTCTATGCTTTTATTAAACCACAATTCTTGCCTCACGATTGAACAGGAATCTCCCAACTGGTAATACCAAAGTGTTTGACAAGCTTTCTTTGGTTCATCTGGGTATTTAGTAAACTCTTTGATGGTCTTCCTACTGAATTCATCGTAGCTCAGATTCCTGCTTTTTAGATGTATCTTGCTATATAAAGCTGGTGTACCTCTGAGCCCTAGCACCAGTCAGAAGAGGGGGTGATACCAATGCTACCTTGAAGCTCCTCCTTTCTTACTTTTCTTGCTGGTTTTCTTACTGTACAAGGAGTAGCATCTCTAGTTGTTGTGATGCTTAGGAGGGGAAGACTGAATTAGGCTGAGGTGTTCACTTGGCTTCAGATATTTGAATCGAAGCTGATGCATTTTAAACTCCAGAAATTAAGTGTCCACAAGTTTGATTTATGAACCTATTTACTGAGTTAGCATCCTGCAGTAGAAGGTTGTGTGTATGTCAGCTCAGTATTTTTAAGTGAAATTCTGGGGGACTTCAATATTCCAGATAAAGTACACTTTAAAAAGACAGAAATTTAGCTGTAATGAGATCCAGCTGGTGTGCATAAACCTTTCACGTTGCGTTACATAGTTAAGTTGGTAAGTAACGTATGGGGAAAAGTCCTGGTGGCTTATTCCTTTGTGCTGGAGTTTTACGAGGCTGTATAAATACCGTAAGTATTTAATGGGGGAAATGCAGGATTAAAAGCAAACAGCTGATGATGTATGGTACAGAAAGGTTGTAAAGCAAATGTGTAGTAGTATCCTTTCAGTAAATATTAAATGACTGAAATGTGACAGTGTTCACCTACATTAAAATAGCTCTCATAAGGACAATTTCCAATTGATTGGTTCGATTAACACGACTAGTTCAGAAGTAGGTCGTTTTACGCTGGATGGCATCAGAGTGTGGATTCTCTCTGAGTAATGTTTTGACTGGTCTTTTTATTTGGTAGAATCTACATTGCTATGGTATTCAAAGCAGAGGACAGGCTCGTAGGCTGCTTACCATAATTTAACAACCTGTTCTCCTTTTAACAAACTGTAATTACAGAAACATAAACTACATCTTCATTTATTTCAACGGTAAGAGCATGGGAGAAGAATGTGGGAAGGCATTCTTTGTGCCGCCATCAATTTGGTTGCCTACTTTGCAGTTGTTTCATAAACATCCTAGAAAGCTCCTGAAAATACCGAATGTAGAATGTGCCAAAAGTGGTTAAAATGCAAAACTTTGTCCTCTTACAGGCAAGCCCTGGCAAATCTTAGCTTGATGTTACTGCCCTCGGCTGCCCTCCTCCTTTGTGGATGGCTTTTGCTCCCTTGTGGAGTCAGCAAAAGGAACCATGTGCCTGCACTTCAGCAGCTACAACAAACCTTGGTCAAGAGATTAGTGTTTTTTGGGTGCTGTCATTGTCACCAGCAAATTGAGTTGCCATGTTTAGTCTGTGAACTGGAGCAGGGAAGGCAGGGGCATGTAGTCTGTTTTGCCCGCTCTGCTATGGGGGTGGTAGCCCTGGGGAGAGGAGTGGTTAAAAAAGAGTAGTCTGAAATTGCACAGCTATTTTCTGCATGATGATGTCTGAGCCCTCATTTAAATGGAATGGTCAGGGTGGTATCATAACGTATTTAAAGCTTAGGTAGCTGCTCTTATGAAGAGTATAATTTACAATAATTGCTGCTTTTAATAATGAACTGATCTATTTGAGATGGCTCAATGCCCACTAAACAGTTAAAATGACAACTTAGTTTTAAGATGCTGTTACCAATGTAGGTATATTGACCTCGAACTGTTCAGAGGGATATTGTGGGGTGATTTCCATAGCAAAGGTATATTATGCTTAGGCACCCTTCTACAAAAGGGAAACTGAATTTCAAACTAGAAATAAATCTTCACTTTCTCAAGATTTATTCAATGGAAGGTGAAAGGAACATTCAGAGCGTAAGTGAATAATAAAAATCTTCTGTTTCTGTGGGTTTGTAAGTTCTCGTAAATCAGTCGGCAAGTTCCCGGTCACGACAACCACGTCCCATACTCTGACATTGCAGCCACCGCAAAACTCAAGAAGAGGATGTAATCAACCCCTAATAAAATTGGCAAGCCAAATGAGTAGCATTAAAAAAATCAAGGTGCTGTCTTGCAGATTTCTGACTTAATTTTTTGCAGGCTGTCAGTACGCCGACAGACTCTTTAAATCTTCCTCCCTTTCCTCTGTGGATCTCTGCCTTGCCTCTTTCTGCTTGGTAAAGAAGCAAGGAAAAATCACGTATAGGACTTCATCTGGGGAAAATGGGCTGAAGACCTCTAATAGCTCATACACAAGGATTTGACATGGCTCAGTGTTTTGTGATCCTTGTTTTTAAGGAAATGCTCATGTTACATATGGAAAAGAAATAGCTTAAAAGTCAAAGCAGTGATTATGAGTGCTCCTCTGTTTTTCTCACTGCTCTGGGGACTGAGAGGACTGCTGCTCCTGGGGAAGCCAGTGTGAGGAGTGGGGCTGCACTGCTGGGCACCAGCCCTGACTCAGGATTTCCAGCAAGGGTGAGGTCTGGGCACACAGCACCATATCAGCCAAATGTCCTGGGTTAAAAAATGAGGATAAGAAGCGTTGCTGTTCAGCAGCCTTGGATCACGTGGCAGGGCTGTGCTTCTTGCCAGGACCTGTGAATAGCCAGTGAACCTGCCAAAGCATTGGGAGCAGTGGCTAAAGGTGCTGATAGAGATGACTGAGGACCTAATACCTTGTGTGCTTCTCCTGTGTGAAGTGGCCTCACTGGAAAGTGAGACGTGAGCTCGCTTCAGCCTTGGAACGGCTGATTCCAGTGCTCTGCCAGCCTCTAGGCAAAAGCTGGCCTCAACCTACCCTGCTTGGCTTGAGATCCGGTGGGATTGCAGTGCAGTGGGAATAAGAGGCACTTTGTTCTCCATCATAGATAGACTGTGATTAAACTTGGTAGTCATGAGGCCAGATTTACTGCTGTGCTCTCCCTGTTTTGCATTGCACAATGGCACAAACACCCAGAGAGCGAGCAAATTTGATCCATGTTTCCTAAGGATTGTGAAATTCACCTTCTGTACAAATTTGCTAGCTGAATTTAAAGCATGATTTATAAAAAGGGCCTTTCCTCTTAGAGTAAATGTGACTGCCCTTTCTGTAGGGCTGCAAGATAAATGTTCTTAGTCTTCAAGGGAACTTTTTAGGCATGCAATCCTTAACGTGGTTTTGGCTCATCTTCCCTGCTGCACACTTTGCTAACTTAAAGCTATTTGACTGAGATGCAAAAGAAAAATATTGTTTCTTCAGCTTTGGAGTTGATGATGGTATACAAGAAACACAGAGTAAGGCAGGCATTTGTTTTGCACTGTTCAGAGGCTTTTTAAAATCCTCCAAAGTCTGCTGTGGTTCTTATTTTGGTCAGTTTCCTCTGTCTGCCATTGCAAGTAGACTTTCTCTTGCTAATCTGCTGCCTGAAATACTCTTTGTTCAGGAAAGCAAGTCTCTTTCTGTTGTAATCAGGGCTAGGAATTCAGCTGCAGGGTCACTCTTTGTGCTGTAGAGTTCACTGACCATGTTTTGCTTCTGGCAGTCCTAGCTTTGGCCCCTTTACACAGATCAATGCCAGGCTAACCCCATTTATTGCTACTACTGAATCAAAACTCTGCTTCTCCTATTTAATTTAGCTCAAAATAGATGTAATGCAAACAAGCGTCAGCATGGAAAAAGAGCCAGAAGAAGGGAGGAAGAAAAAACCGTACTCAGGGGGTTTTTGAATTAAATGTACATTAAATGGTGCCAGGCTCCAGGTGGGAGGAATTAGTTGGCATTATATCGTTAGACTCTTTATAAAAATCAATCATCATCATTGATTCTAATTTGCATATGAGTGTTAGAGTTTATCTGCTTGTCTTCTGTTCCCTTTTTGTGTTTAAAACCATTTTTAATGTAACTGCTGCTGCTCAAGCTCAACCATGCATTCAGATTTCTCCTGGGTTTCTTAGTCCTAGATGAACCTCCTGGCTTGCTTCACTGTGCCCTCACGAAGTGAACCTCCATCCTTATTACTGGATTCCATAGCGTCAGCATCCTAGAAACTTCCAGACTTGTTTCTGGTCAAGTGAGGCTGCTCTTGGCAGGAGTGTGTCACTCTCGGTGAAGCTGCTTGATGCTGAGCACTTTGTAAGACTCATCACTGTGAGATGGGTTAAGAGGTTTTGTTGAAGTAAGCTGTGGCAGGCAAGACTCCTGTGGTTATCAAACCCTGTGAGTGTAATAGAAATTTTTTCTGTATCTGTGGCACACCTCAGTATGAGAAAATGTTGGGCACCTCAGGACCTTACTGGAATTTTAGATGACAATACCTTCACGACACGATTGGCATCCAGCCATCTTTCCTGGCCAGGGCTGGAGTTAGGAATTCCACTTGCCGCACCTCATTCCATGCTGCTTGTCAAATATGTGGAATAAGGCACACACATACCCTCACCCATTGTTGATTTCTGGATTGAAGTTCTGTTCATTGTGCAAGGCAGCGTGGGTGGAAATCATGAAGTCTGGTTTTTCTGCTGAAAAACCAAATCTTGCCATTTGTCCTTCCACTTTTACCCCCTTTCCCCGCAGATAAACCTCTCCCCAAGCTATTCCCTTTTGGTTTGGTGTTCATCAGAAATCAAGTGTTTAGTTGACTGTGTTTGTAATGGGATGGAAGATAGCTGAGACAATCTATGGCTTAAGGATTGTTACTGAAGTTAAGTTCTCTTACGCTCTACTGGATGATCACCGCGGGACTCCTGAAACCCTTCCTGTTTGTTTCAAATGCTCCTTTATTTCTGACATTGCAAAACTTCTGTTCTTGAAGCCAGGCTTCTCAAGTATTTTTTCTGGAAGAGAGGCCTATCAACAGAAATGTTTGGCATTTTGGGGGAGTTTGCTTTTGGTTTTTTGGTTTTTATCCCCACTCTTAGCAATTTAATGCCTCCTCCTTCTATCTGCTCTTTCCTTTTCCTTGCAGGGGTTTGTTATTTCAAAAGGGGATACTTTGGTTTCCCACTCCTGACATGTGCTCATGTCACTGTTGCCCCCTGTCCTTGCCCTTTTCAGGAATGCTAGCGCCTCAGCCTCTGCTTTCCTCCTTTTCCACACTAGGGAGGGAGCTGGTGGTTTCTTCCACTATTCCTGAGTGGGAGGCAAGCATGAAGTGAGACACAAGCTGTGAGGCCTTCCTGATGTTTCCCTCAAACTTAACTAGTTCCAGATAAAGCCCCTTGCAGTTATCTCCCATACTTTATCTGAGATTGGTCTTTTAAAGACTCTGGATGTGTCACCATATACAATTGTCCCTTTACCTGTCAACTCTTCCTCTTGTGAGCGTTTCTTCAATTTTTCAGGACTCTGTTGGAATATGGTGGCTTTCTTGCATACAGTTTTAAAAAATTATTTCATCATAGTTGGTGGTTGTCTGTACCTGACACCCTCTATTACTTTTGATACTCAGAACTGTTCTTTTAATGATTTTTTTTTTTTTTTAGATCTTTTTTCCCCCAATCTTGTAGTCTTTATCCTTCTTTAAAGTTGTTTTTTCTCTATTGCAGAAGACAGATTCAAAACTCAGTTTGGGCCTAGAGAGGGCCCTGAGCAGAGTTATTACCACTTACTGGTTATTACTACTCAAGATACTCAGTGAGTTTGTTTCCTCTAGCTTTGGTTAAATGAAGTCTTCCCCTGCTTCCCTACAAACCCAACAAAAGATTTCTTCAAGTATTATTCTGAGTGAGGGTAAGCTCATCTAAAGCTTACTGCCTCAATAGCAATTCATGTGAGCTGAGCTGAGCCTTCTGGCCACGGCCAGCTTCTCCATTACAAAACAGCCTGACAGAAGAGACATTTATTTCATAGCTAAATTCTTACTACCCCTTGGTGTCCAGGGTTGTCTCACTGAACTTCTGTGTGTTTTGAAAATAATGTACCTTTATTATGTTTATCTTTTATTTTCTTGATGAAGCTGCTGTTTGCTGTTTTAAGTTTGAGCTGTCCCTTGGAATCATCTAAGGATATCATTCTTCTCTGTGCCATGACATAGATATATCAACTATTGGTTTATGCCAATGTATTTTTATTTTCAATTTTATTGAAATGTGTTGTACATTAGAGGCAATAAAAGCCAGTAGCTAGAGGAAGTGAGATAGGCATTTATCTCTGATTGACAGGCATAGATTTTTCTGCTTCTTTAAACATTTTCAGGTCCTTTTGTTGCCCAACCACTGGTGTTTTGTGTTTTAGTAATGACCAGAGAAGTATTACCACAGACTTAGAAGTAGGCCATGCCATCCAAAGAAGTGCATATTGTATATAATGTAGATTTCATCCACTCTTCTAAGGTTATATGCATGGTCTGATTTGGTGCTGGATCGAGTAAAAGCCTTTTAATATAAAATTAAGAGTTTGCTGAGCTAGATAGCAGAGACTGTCCACAACTAAACTGTGGATTGCTGCTTCATAGGGTTGGTGGGGGCAATGATGGCTGCTCTTAGCATATAGCGCAGGGTTATATAGATTATGGGTTAATCACCCCTGTGCATAAAAAATGTTAAAATTAGCTGCCAAATGAATGTTTTTATTGTATGAGCTACGAGGACTACTTGGAGAAATCCCTACAGGTCTGAAAACAATAACCAAAACTGTATTTCTTAGCCATGGATCTTAGAGTATCTTTTACATGTAATGGAATCAAATGAACCAAGTCTAAAATATGCTTTGTTGGTATGCCATATGGTCATTGTCTTGCCAAGCACCCTTTTTGCCTGCCAGAGCAGACTCCTGTGGTCTCCTTTCCTTGAATCCTGCCCTTCACACTAACAAAAAAAATTGCTGCTTGACCTGCATAGGGAATGATGGGCTTTCTCCGTTCATCCCTAGATACATTTGCAGCATTTAAGAAAACTCCAAACACCAGAAAAGCGGCAAAATGAAGTAAAAAACCTTCATGCACTACTGCATTGAAAGAGTCTTTTGAATTTAAGTATTTAACAGCTAAATTTAAGTATTTAGTTTAATTCAGAACTTCAGCCCCTTATACCAGCCACCCAAAACCACACCTGCTTCTCTAAGGGATTTAAAATCCAAAGATGGACAGATTTTAGAGTGGGGCAGGGGTAGGGAAGTATCTGGGTCACCGATGGGTTGGAGTGCAGGTTCCATGTGCCACATGCATAGCCCACTTCCAGAGCTCTGGGGAGAGGCCCCCATTGCTGAGTGCTGCCTCGTGTGTATTTTTAGCAGGGGGCTGTTTCCTGTCCCCATACAGTGACACCTGTGTGGTGTTATGCTGCCTGTCCCAAGGTATTAAGTAACCCACAGGCATTTTGAAATAGTTAATCATAATACGATTTCTCTCGTGATAATGTTTGGGTTTTTTTCATTCTCCTACCTGTTATGAAATCTGTAGGCTGATAATTTTAATGGGAGTTACAAGAGGAGAGGAAAAAGTCCCAGCTAGCCCTGGAAATGCACAGGATCATGGAAGAGGCAGGTAAATGCTCCCTATTGCAGTCCGTCTTGACAAGGACTTCCAAAAAGCCTGTCATCTCAGTAAGTTCAACTCTTACCCTTTCCTTGCACTGTTCTCCCTCTTGGCAGTCTCTGTCCCTCTAGTGGGGTTTTGATAGATTATCATTTTTGTGAGACTGGGACGTTGCTTTGTTAAGTTCAGCTTCAGAGACTTGTTGGAAGGGGAATAGATGAGACAGAAAGGAAGAAAACTGAGTGACACAGGGGTCCTAAAGGTCAGCTCTTTTTGCCCATGGTGTTCCATCGATACTGGAGTGAGGAATGTATAATTTAAGATTACAGTTTCACACCCTATTTCTCATTCTCTGCAAGACTGAGCTGTGACTTTTGAAATTGTAGTTCTGTTTACATCTTTATCATAAATTAGATAATTACTAATGTATGGCTTCAAAGCACTTTCATGCCTTTTTCCTGCAGTCAGGTAATAGATGAAGCTGTCTGTTTTATTTGGCTACTGCCATAATTATCAAGTGGACTCAGTGTCTTCAAAATTGCAATTCCAGCTGAGAATATTTTATTATTGGTTGCTTCAAGAAACATCTGGAGTGTGCTTTGAGCTCTTGTGTCTTGCAGCATTTCAAAGATGTGGTTTTATCAGATCCTTCTATTTTGTCCCTTACCTTTTCCCTCTTCATATGGCCAGGAGAGCTAATAAAGACTTTCTTGTCTTTTTCTTAAGCCTGGTAAGGTAAGTCTAGGTACAAAATTCTTCAGACAGTCCACAGATGGGGGTGGTTTTTTGTTTTCATGTTCAACCTGAAGTAGATAATGTTATATTGATACATTTTTGGACATATCTTCTCTAGATGGGTCAGTGTTATTTCTTTCTGCTCCTAGGCAAATTAATAAACCAAATTTAAAAGTGCAAAGGAAAGCAGGCGGCTGGCTGATTCAAAGGGAGAGGCTATGTTTTTCATCACCACCCTTTCAAAGCCTCTCTGAATCAAAAGAACCATTGGATTGCGAAGGCAAGACCTATGCCACACCAGAAGCTCCCAGTTCAGCAATTTTCCCAGGGTAAAATTATAACTCATGTTTCCTCAGCACAGGCTGTAACTGGCAGCGTTCCTTCTACTTCTAAGGGTGAAATTGCTGGGGGGAGAACAGACATCTAATGTGCCTCTGGAAGTTTTACAATGGGTGTTAGCCTCCCTTTGTGGAAAGGTAGATGTTCTTCTGGAACATACCCAAGGGCAGGTGCTATTCAAACTGGAGTGTAAACTGACTTCAAATAAGGCAGTACAGGCTTATTTTTGTTCAGTTTGTGAGTCAAATCTAAAGAAAAACCCATTTCTCAAATTCTGGCAATTCATGACAATCTTCCAGTTATCCTACTGAAGTCTGCATTTTTATGGGTCTTTAAAATCTTCAGCTACAACTGCAATTCAAGACATTCATCTTTATTCATCTACTGCTGATAGGATCTTACCTTGCAAACAAAACAGATTTTAACAATGCTTGTTTTTTAGTGTTACTTCTCACCAGAAGATTATTGGACAAATTGCAAATTTGGTCCAAGAAGAATGTAACCAGTTGGTTTCTTTCCCACTAAAATCTTGACACCATTTGTAAGGATTTGTTTGAGTTTGCATTCAAATATACCAGCATGGTTCTGGCGAAGTCCTTTCCTTCTAAACCCAGGAGGGAGTGTTTGTTGTTTTTCCCTTGTCCTTATGTGAAGACTCTTATAAAAAATGTGTAGATTGCCTGCTAAAAGTGGATAAAAGGCAACAGCACTTGAGTGAAAAGTCTGACTAAAAATTACATTATTAATAAATCTCAGCCTACAGGTAGTCTACTTGGGATCAGTTGAAAGATGGATTCCAGTGTTCAGAGTTCCCCTGTTCCTTCCCATATCTGTTCCTGGCTCAAATCCCATGTAGATGTGGTGAAGGTGGCTGTCACATTCCTGCCTTCACTGGTGCAGGAGATGAGCTGGGAGGTTTTCCATCCCTCAGAGAGGCAGTGGAAGCTGTTGACTGCTCTGTGCTGGGCTATTCCCCGGGACTGGCGAGAGCTGACTGAGTGGCTGCCTCTTTCAGGGAGGAGGTGTAGACTCTGAACGGAGCCCCAGAGTATTTAGGTATGCTATCTGCAAAGTAGCTGGCAGGCCAAATCTATTGCAGCAGGGATGAAGTGATCCAAGATATTTAGATCGATGCTTCTCACTGGAATGAGTGAAGCCTTGTATGGTGG
This sequence comes from Falcunculus frontatus, assembly GCA_013398115.1. Lineage (NCBI taxonomy): Eukaryota > Metazoa > Chordata > Aves > Passeriformes > Falcunculus > Falcunculus frontatus. The sequence goes on along the minus strand of VZRV01006708.1, from coordinate 162,969 downwards.
GGAAGTAGTCTGTCATCTCTGCCCTTTGCAAAAGGTGAAACGCCCTTTGCGTGTGCTTGCTTTCCTATGAAGTACAAGTAAATTCACGTTGTCTCTGCTACCTGAGGTTTGATAGAGGTACGAGAAGAAAAGCGACCTATTTTCCAGGTTTAAAGGAAAGTAAATGAAACTGTCCTCAGGGCAGCAGAAGCAAAGACTTTTATATCAAGCTGGAGTGTTGTGGGCAGGGCTGCCAGGCTGCTAAAGGCTCTTCAGACCTGGAAGCCTTTCCCAGGGACTGCTCATATTTTAGTAGCGTTTCCTCCTTTTTTTTTTTTTTTTTCCGAGTGTCCACAATGCCTGCAGTCTTTCACTGCTCAGACCAAGGGATCACTTGGTACTTACTGGCTTGTTTCTGCAATATCTGACAGATACTTGTCCCCTCTTGCATGTGAGAATTAAGAACTCTGAGTGAAGGTGACTGAAGCACTGCATTATGTACCTCACGAAATATTTTGAACTGGTCACGTCCAGCTCAGGCTGGGGAGTTACACTTTCGTTTGGTCACTCCTAACTTGGTTTCACTGCTAATTTGAGTAGATACTGGTGCAGAACAGACAAGCCCTTGGTGGAGAGAGTGGCCTGAAATGCTGGCTGTCAAGTCTGCCCCTATCATAGGACACCCTTAGCAGCATCATGGCAGGTCTGTTACCTTCCTCCTGCATCTAAGCCCTGTGTCCTCCAGCATGGTTAGGGGATGTTTTTGGCTGCTGCACCCTGGGGAGAACACCCTGTGATTACACAGTGTCAGGTGGGCAGTGGTGTACTGTGTGCTAATTGGGAGCAGCTTTCAGATCCGGTTTTGCTTGTAAATTAAGTGGACGCTTTCGCTGAGTGAGAATCGAATCGGCACCTCTAAAGGCTGTAGAAGTTCTCCCTCCATCGTGAAAGCCAAAGTGTTTGTGTTTGGGGGTAGTGAATCTAGGCTGGGCCCCCAAGTTTGGTTTATTTTTTTTATAGTACAGTGGGTTGGATGTATTCCAAAGATCCTGCCTGAGTTACGGGCTTCACCCAAGTTCTGTGCTGGCCATGTTTGCCACTTGCTTGACCCAAGCACAGAAAGTGTGCACATCAGCCACCTCCAGCAGAAGAGTTGTGCTTGACCCAAGGAAGAAATCGGTAGGCAGTGCAGAAGAACAGGGATGTAATAAATGACAGCATTTGGGCTGACCTCAGCACTGCTCACCCAAACAAGCAAGGGGCTGAGTTAATCTTCCATAAAGAGTGCAAACTTGTAAAATATTTTGAGGGAGGTATTAAACTTTTGTCTGCAGTTTCGAGGCTTAGGGAGGTTTTCAGAGAATTTTATAAGCACTTGAGAAGATACATCCTGTTTCTGTTAACTTTTCTAGGTTTTTGGACTCGCCTTTACTGCTCTACTGGTGTAAGCACCAGGCCCTCATTTGACTTCTGCCATTATCCATGAATTCTTTTCCTCCACTTAAAGATTTTTCTTAAGGTCTTAGTAACAAGTTTCTGATGAAAGTGTGCTTAGAACTGTTCTGCTCGAGCTAGTTGTGTCCTATAGACTTGGCTCCTGGGCTCTGGAATCACCAAAGTGCCTCCAAGCTCTTGTCCAAGGGTGGTTAACTGTCCTGCATCTCCCGGTAGGCAGCTTTCTCCACCCAGCACAAACAAATACCTCGCTTCCTTCAGCCCCTTGCCTTGCGTTTGGTTCTCTGCACCTGTATCATTTATTCTAGGTCCTGGTCAGCTCTGAAATCCCAGCAAGGCTCATTTTACCAAGGAAATGCCACCACATCTCTCCAGCGCTTGCAGCACGTAGCGTGTGTATGTGCTCAGCAGTGCCAGCATCTCAAGGAGGAGGAGGCTGTAAGCAGCCAGCATTTGGGATGTGCAGCAAGGGACCCCTGTCTTGAGGGGCCAGATCAGCGCTCCACTCTGGGGCTGGTGACTCTGGGACAAGGAGAATGTACCAGTTAAAACTGTCCCATCAGGTAAGTGCTCCAGTCACCACTGCTGTAGCCACTCTGGTGTGACCAGAAGTGCATTTATCACCTTTGCAGGCTTGATCTGCATTTGGACTGTTTAGGGATACAGAGAGGACAGCCTAACACTGTTCCTGACACCTTCAGGAAAGAGTTTCAGCCAAGGGTTTTGTTCCATGATGAGCTATATGTTACACCCTGGCTATGATGGACCCTTCTGGGTATCTCTGTCCCCTCTCTCAGTGGCCTTGTGACACCCACCTCTCTAAAATGCATTGCTGCATGTATTTCTGCAAATAATACTGAGTGCCCCAAGCATGGCACTTGTGGTGGGAGGAGTGAGCAGCTGCTTGGCGTGGTAGATCTTCAGCACTTCAGTGCCTCAGCATATCCAGAAAACCTTCCTGCTTCTCAAGCTCTCCATTGTATTTGACTGTCTTGCATAGGATAATTTGACCTTCTGTCATATGTTGACAGACATTCAGGATTTAAAATGAAGCTTTAGAGATTTGGAATAATAAATCTAGTCCTGCTATTGAGTCTCAGTGGACCTGGTGTCTTAGCTTGCTGTGGCATTGAATTGCAGCTGATTGTGTTTTGGGCCCATTTCTCGTGTGACGCTCAAACACAATTGTTCTGGAGTTTTGCCTTATAAACATAATTCCTGATGTTCAGAGTCAGCAGTCCTAAACCTTGCAGCTGTGAGAGAAAGGGCAGTTGGATTATATTGATGAAAGGCAAAACATGACAGTGCAATCGGCATATTTTCGCTGGGGAAAACAACGGGCTGTTTCTTTGTTTTGCAGACCCAGTGGCGGCAGTAAAGCCCAACCATGTCCTCAGGGAGCTACCAACCATTGGTGTCAGGGTGAAGAAGCAGAAGAAAAGGATGGATGTGCTTACATGTAAAGACTTTTTGACAAAGATCTGGGCAATTTCTTTGTGCTTCTGGGCTCTTCAGAATGAAGGTGAAGAGAAGGCACCATGATGGCATCCACACCTTGAGATCAAAATGCAGTTTGCATGCTCTGTGTGGTGCACATGGTCATCTCTGACCACCTTGCAGGGCTCTGTCTGAGGGGCCAGCACAGTTTCGTGTCGTCTGTGGATGCTGAATACCAGAGACACAGCCAGAGAATTTGGTGTGAGGACATCACCAGCCCACAGAGGTGCCCAGGGTGGGATTTTCCCCTTCCAGCAGAATAAGCTCCTGGGTTTCTTGGACATGTAGCTTTGTATCTCTGCCTGCTTGCTACACCTTCCAGAAGTGCTGTTTGTACTGTACTGATATTGTTTATGTTGAATAAATGCTTTCTCCAGCCTCTTTGTTGTGGCAACTCTTTTTGCTGAATTCAAAAAAGTGGGGGGGTACTTGTTTAAACATTGTGGTGAGACATGATCATGATTATTTTTTTAATCTTTAATGAAATGTTTGTTTTGAAAAAGTGCATCTTCCAAATGGGGACACTTGTGCAGGAGCCAAATCTGAGAGCAGTTCTAATGTTCCTGGTTTGGATGAGGTTCTTGAGCTGTGCTTTCCCCCATCCCACAAGCACCTCTGAGCATCAGTCTGCTGTTTATTTCAGACTGCAGGCACACAGATGTCCCTGACGCTTGAGTGATTTCTGCTCTGTACTGGAGGAAAACGGATTTGACACCAGCTTCTGAAGTTTGTTTGCTGTTTGGATTCCTTCCCCATACAGTGGGATATATGGGTTCAGAGGCAACTCTTCTGCTGGAGGTGGCTGATGTGGATGTGTTAACTGCTGTTTCCAGTTGTTCCTGGGCACCAGGCTTTTGTGAGGGGAAGCATCTCTCTCATGTCTCTGTTGTGAAAAAAGGATAATGAACACAGACTGATTTGATACTTTAGAATAAACTACTGCATGATTATTCTTTCTAATGTCTAGAATAGCTAAGACAAGCTTGCCCTCACCTCCCCCCAGAAAATCCAGGGGAGTTAGAAATGTGTAAATTTGAGTTTCTCAGCAGTAATAATTGCTGGGGCTTTGACAGGGAATATATATGCTACTTAGTAGCATATATATTCCTGCTTGAGCTGGGCTGGCTCACAGGGAAGATGCTGGCTATAGTAACTCCAGCCAGCAGTGTCTTGACCTGCAAACTGAAATGATCCTTACAGTCCAGTGAGTCAAGCAGATAGTTTGTACTTGAATGTCGGTCCTTCTGTGCCTGAGCTCGGGTTGTCTTGAAGTGGTATGGGTTTTGTCAAGGTTTCTGTCTTAAGAAGGGAACCAGGATGACTTTACTGAAGACCACAGAGTGTAAATAACACTTAGGACACCAGTGCTAATATTTTGAGGGGACAAGTAAGCCTCCCGTCTCTTTGATTTTTGTACACTTAGCACATTGTAATGACTCATGTTCTTCAGATATCTCTTATTCCTTCCACTTGCTACCAGAACACCGACATGGTTCCTGTGTTACTGTTTGATAGACCAGTTGCACAAGTGCACATCTCAGCCCTGCAGCTACTGTGTTTTTTCCAACTCAGGTGTAAAGGCTTATTCTTCAACAATATTTTTGAATGGAGTTGGGGAGAAGATGGTATAGAAGAAAAGGCAGGGAGAGGAGAAGGGATTTGAAAGCTCCTCTCCATGATCCTTTGCTCCCTTTGGTAGGAAGACTTCTAAATCATACAGATTTTTGTAAATCCCAGGAGGAGCAGTTAAGGTAGGACTGCTTTTGCTTTTGTTGAGGGTACCAGAGGGCTTGCCTAGAGCAGAAAATGTGAAACAGGTTCAGATATACTCAAAAGACCTATGCCTATGAACTGCTTGTTGTGGAAAGACTCCTTCAAATATCAGTAAGGAAGTGGAGGAGCCCCAAACTGCTCTAATAGAGCAGTGCTTCTGTGTGCTGAACCAAAACTGAAAAGTTTTATACAACCTAAATGCCTTTAGCCTGCCTAGTGCACAGATTTTGGCATTTTTGATTACATAGTTTCAGTAATTCATTCATTCTGAGTGAAAATGGGAACTAATTTTTATGAAAAGTTGTTGGAGGGGGGGAATCATCTGGATATTATTAATGAGAAATGCTTTACAGGGTATTTGAAGTATTTTGGTTCATGGGAACTGTTACAAAACTGGATTTTCTGTTCTTACTTAATTTTTTTGTAGGATAAATAATAAAATGTTTGAGAAGGAAAGGTATGAAGTGACAGACTGTTGACAGGTCAGGAAGGTCACTGCCCATCCAGCCAGTGCAGGTGGTAGCCATGCTTTGTGCCCCTCTCATGAACAAAGCTGATGCAGTTCCTGAGGCAGACAATAACCTCTGTGATCTCATGTGTGGGAACAGCCGTGGCTGAGCTCTGAACCTGTTCCTGGGTTCATGTCTCACCTGCTTGACACCAAGAAAGCTTCTGAAGAGCTTTTTGATTCTTTTTGTTGTCAGCTGTTCCAGATAGCTTGCTGGAGCCCACTGAGTTTAATTTCTCTGACTTCCTTCTCTCCACCTGTAATTCTTGCTAAGGAGTTGTATTTGTAATCACATTAGGTGGTAGAAGCTTAGCTTACCAGCAGTGCCTTGCTTTAGCTACTTTTTACCAAAGCTTGTTCACTTCCACATTTGCAATAATCCAACGCAAGCCACGCATTTCTTCAGAGACTGGTTGCCCCTGTGTTATCCTTTCCATAGCTGAACTAATACAGTGGTTTAACTAATGCAATGATATATCTCTGAGCTGTTAAATGCTGTACCCATTGGATGGTGATCTTCTGTGCTCTGACAGTGCTGTCGAGTTGTGCCACATTAAAAAGAAATGGGGTTTTTTTTGAGTACCTGCTTCTTTGGATCCCATTTCTGCCTTAATTTCTCTGGGGCAAATGCAGTAGAAATATGATTGCCCAATTTCAAAGTGTCTCCAAAACGGTAGTAAACTGGTTTTATGCAGGGAAATGTGCTTTCTGGACTAAGACTGGAGCAAGGTTAGCATTATTGTGCTTAATATCCGCCACTGAGAAGAAGGACTTTGTTTCATGAGACACAATAAACACAGGTAACTTGAAGAGGAAATGTTGAAAAGGAGGAGGATAAAATAAGAGAGCAAAAGGTTTTATTATAAAGCATTTTTATTTCTTGGGAGTTTTAGTAGACAAACTGTGTAAATGGCAGCTTGCTTATGACTTGGGTTTGGAAACTGGCTCCCTTTTCTTATGTTTTGTGGGTTCTTTCGCCTTTTAAAATGCCCATGGTCCTCCAACCCATCTCCCATCCTGGCAGTGATGTTTATACTACACATTCTTCTACTGTTTTGTGCAGCCAGTGCTATCACAGCTACGCTGAATGAGGTTCCAGCCTAACTACAATATTAACCCTGCAAATCTGTTCATTTTCTCTCGAGCAGCCCCAGGCAGGGTATACAGGAGAATGTGTCCAATTGAAAAACTACCACAGACTCGGTGGTGCTGCACTGTGCTAAATTGCAAGAGAGCTGTGGGGTTTTTTTGCCAGAGAGGATCCTGTGAAGGGTCATGGTGGTGTCCATCTCGCACAAGTTACAGAATTTGTTTTTCTTTTTAGTCTCAACTTTCGTTGATGATTTTATCTTTATTTTTGCCAAACCATTTGTCTGCTTTTAAGCACTGAAATGTGTTACTCAGACCTGCTGCTTTCCTCCTGCTAATCGTCCAACGCATGCTCCCCCCACCCCCAGTTCGTATCAGTCCTTGACTTCTTACTTTCACCTTTGTAGTTGTTGTTTTTAATTTTTTCTTCGTTATTTTACTAAATGCCGCTCTGCAGATCAGTAGCATCTTGGGTGGTGGTTGTACCACATAGCATTTGTAGCAGACATTAGTTTTGCATAGCGTGTGTACCTTATTTTTGTCTGGACTTGTCTTCTTTGCGCTGCAGGCACCTCCTCCAGCAATTGTAGTGATTAAGCCTGGTATTTCTGCAGATTTATATTAACTTCTGCTTATAAAGAAAGAGAAGAAACCCAACCCTTCCCCCCCTACTGACATCTAAACTAGCTGTTTTTCTTCATTCCCTTCGTTTTTATCAGTAGTAGACCTAAGCTTGCTTTTGTGTATGAAAGAAAATTAGTTAAGTACCTTGTGGTTTATAGATGCCTTTTGTTACATATTACTCGAATTTATTGTGCAACGTTGGCCTGTAAATCATTTCAGCCAGACATTTACCTGGCTCATGTTGCCTTTACGGTTTGAGTCTTTTAACAGCCGTGAAAAATGGAGAAATGATGTTTTTGGCGGCGGCGGACTCTGCTAGTCCGAATGCCCCGTAACTCTCTCTCACGGCCGCGCTCCGCTTGAGCGAGGTTTGCTGCCTGGCTCTGAGGACGTGTTTACAAGGAATCCATTACTTTGTGCAGCTGAAAGACAGTGTCGAAAGAACAAAGGGAGTTTTGTGATGAAGTGTATCTGACTTCTCGCTGCTTTGCTTACCTTTTAAATGTAAAACTTAGTCATTTGCAAGGGCTTTCAGTTCTCAGGGCATCCCTATAAGATTCCGCCCCGTGTGGAGCTGTCCTTCAGTCGAAAGCGGGGCTGTCTCAAAACCGCTCTCGAATGCATTTCTATTTTAATCCCCAACTTTGCCTGCCGCCTGCCTTCCTGGCTCCAGCTCACCGCCCTGCCCTGCCCCACCCGCCGCGCAGGCGGCCGCTGCTCCGTGCTGGCGGTGCAGCGCTGCCTTTGTGACTAAAAGTTGGTTTCATCAGCAGAGCATCGGCTCCCGCTCCGCGCTCGGAGCTCGCCGGCCTCGGGAAGCCGCTCAGACCTGCAGCCTATGCGGGGCACGCGGGGGCAGCTGTCGCCATACGTATAACTTTTAAATGGAAAATGTCTTTCTCAAAGGCTGTCGATGTCCAGTGGTCTGCAGTCCATGAGCAGTTGACTAGTCCAGGTGTTTCTGCTTCTGTTCCTGTGCTATGTGAATTGGGAATTCGAGAGAAGAGTGTGCAGGATGGAGGAGTTGAGGGTTTGTATTTCTGTTCTGGTGGTATGGCAGTGACGGAGGGCTTGGGAAGGAGCAGAAAGTCTACCTGGGGTCATCTTAATTAAGGAAAATACTGTTCTCGGTCTCTGTCTGCATCTTTCTGTCAGTGCCTTTATCAACTCTTAAAAATGAGAATGACCCTTTTTGTTGGTATGGATTGACTGTCACGAGTAGTATTCAGGAAAAACTTGTTTCATTGAATGTGATTTCTACTTTGTGGGTTTTATCAGTGCATTTTGCCCCACTTATTTAAAATGTAACCATTTAAGACTCTTGGAGCTGGATTCATTTTAAAAACTGCCGAATATTTGTCTGTGCTTTACTAAGATAAAAGTCATAATCTGAGACTATGAGACAGTCCTATTGATTTAAGACTGTGGGTTCCTGTGAGGTTTTTAAGGAGATCATTAACCCAGGTCTATCTTTTCACAGGACAGTCGGCCCAATATGTCAAGACCTCTGATCACTAGATCCCCTGCATCTCCATTGAACAATCAAGGCATCCCCACTCCAGCACAGCTCACAAAATCCAACGCACCAGTTCACATTGATGTGGGTGGGCACATGTATACCAGCAGCTTGGCCACGCTTACAAAATATCCCGATTCCAGGTAACTTTAAAAAGCTTCTTCTGCATGTCTTTGGCAAACTCCTTTTCTTCCATTTCGTGCTTGGACGTCCTGGGGCTGTCTCAGAATGATGAATTTAGTTCCTTTTGTTTCAAAATTAAATTAGCTTTCTTTGTTAGTAGGCAGTTAGAGACTTACTTTTCTTTCCCTGCTCCAGTGTGTTTCTGACAAATGGCACTTCTGCAAATCCTGATGTGTGCGTACTAAAACAAAGCTGATAGTAAAGAGCACTTACTTTCTACTACCTAGGATTCTGGGTTTATGCCAGGGCACCCATGCTGTGGTTTGTTACATTCACAAACTGTAGTGATACTGCATTTAAGCCCAAAGGTGGGGGTGTTGGGGTATTTGTTTTGTTTCTTTTGGAACAGTAACCACTCTCCTATACTGTCAACATGCCATCTCGGATGTGTCACTTGAGGCAAAGGCGAGGTTGAATGAAATAAACTATAGGACAGTATTAACGGAATACTTTTTATAGAATCTTAGGACTTTTCAAACGATTAGGCTCTTAACTCTCACATACCTTTTGGGTGAAGTATTTGTGACTCTGGTAGCTCACTGTTGTTAAGCAGTCGGAAAACTGCTGCATGTGTGAGCAAATGGTGCATGTAGAGTAGATAAAACAAGAGTGCATCTCTAAGAAAACAAGAGTGCATTTAACCGTGCGTGTGGGTGTTACCTGGTGGTGATGGCAGACAAAGAGTGTTGTGGTACTGGAGCTCTAAGGGTTGGTTATCAGACAGCAGGTGTTCATTGTGTCCACTGTATTAATCTATACCTTGCCCTTCGCCACCCGATCCTGCTCTAGAGGGAAAGCAGTGTTACCATTGTGTTTTCTCCAGTCTGAGGGGGCAGATTTTCAGTTTCTTGATCCCACAGTTCTGACTTGCCTTTCCAGAGGGCACAAAGCATGCTTCATGGGATGCGACTTTGCTCAAAGCCGGGGTTTCACTTGATACCACTGCCTCTGCAGCATCAGCTCGTAGTACTGGGTGGACTGAAATAGTGCTCCTGACACAAGGAGCTGGCAGGGCTGGAGGAAGAGAACAGTACACACAGCGAGGCACATGGCCTTTCTTATGACAGCCTCCTCAAAGAAGGCCCGGCAGAGGGGAATAAAAGAAGCCATGCCAAAGCCTGGGTCTGCCAGGAGAGATTGAAGTAATGTCTGGGAAGACTTGAACTGTTCTTCGAAAACCAAATCTGTTGTTTTTAGGATTTTTTTAGGAGCTGCTTGTGTTCAGCTCCTAGTAGTTGTGATTACTTAGTGGGTTTTTTGGTAGTTGGAGCAGTGATGGTGTCTGACACTGTTGTGTATGCAGAATGAGAGGCTGCTGCTTCTGTTTTCATGTCAAATTTACAGAGAGAGTATATTACTTCAAGTGAAGAAACACTAAAATGTCATTCAAAAATGTGTATGGTGGCAGTGGAATTTAAACTTAATGTATTCTGTGCTCAATGAAGCCATTGTAGCACTTGAAAGTGAAAGCTATGCTTGTAGTATCAAAGCCAGTTTAATAAATTAAACATTTTAAAAGCTCTTCAAACATAATTTAAAGAAAACCCAAACTCTGAGTTATAGTCATTCTGTTTCAAGTCGTTCTGACATGTGTTTGTGTTTCAGTTCTGACAGTGTCTTTTGAACCTCTTGATGAGTGAATATTTCCAGCATAGCTGTTAGAACCTGGAATTCCCAGCCACTTCCAGAACTTGAGAGATTTTTTTTTACCATTAGCAGCTTCAAAAGAGCCTATATTAAACTCCTTTGAATGTCAAGACAATGGCATGAAGCAATGTGCTTGTGATCATGATACAGTTGTTTGGGTTTTGTCTGAGATTTTGCCATCAGGTTTTTTTTCCAGTGGGGGGTTGGGATGTATATATGTGTGTATATATATCTATACATATTTATATAGAGTGAGTGCTAGGTAAAAATTATCCAGTAATATTTGGGCATTATTACAAATTGTTTCTTGGAGCCTGACCTGGTCAGTTTATGTCTAACTAGACTCTAACTTTGTTACTCAAGTTTAGCACAAGGTTTTTGTCGACATTGCTTATATGTTTCTTTTTCTGCCAATATAACATGTGAATGATATCAAAACTAAGGAAGGTCTCATAGATATTTTTGGGCCAGTTGAAACCTCCTGAGATTTACTGTCATATGAAGTATTGTCTATGAAAAATAGGGTCTTGATTATCTTGCCTGAAAGAGCACTGCTCCAGGGATGAGTCAAGGCATCGGTTGCAGGCTCCAGCGTGTAACAGGTTGAGACACGAAAGTCATTAGGTTTCTGACTCGTATTACATGTAGTCTAAGGGCCAGAAGCCTAAAATGAACCTTTCATCTGTGGGCCAGGTACCAGAGTCATCTTTCTTTGTGAGATTGAAAGGGTGATATTCAAACCAGCAGCTTTGGAGTGACTCTGACTTGCTGGTGTGAGGGAGACCTATTCTGATAGAGCAGTCTCTGCTTTGGAGCAAGTCTACTCTTCCTTCTTTTGGGCTCAATAGCATCTCGTCTTGTACCTCTCTATTTTCTTCTTCCTGGACAGTAGAGTACGAATTAGAAAGAGTATTTTAAAAAAAAGTTCCTTAAGTGATATCAGGTAAAGACTTGTAGCTTGAAGGGATCATTTTCCATAATTCTTCTGTTAGGTTCCCCAACCTGGTTTGTGCCTTGACATGTAAAATGCCTACTGACAGATATCCATTCATTCCTCCAAAGAAATCTTGGTGTGACTGTAAAAGTGTCTTGCTGCTGCTGCTGGATCCCTGCCCTTTGCTTTGGAAAGACCATTGTGGGCTTCTCTCAAATGCTCTTATGATTGAAGAACCCAAGGAATCAGAACCCATCTGTATTTTGGGCAAAAGCTGACTCAGTGAAGCAATCCGACAGACAAGCAGCTTATCTAATAGATGGTTTGAATTGAGTAATTATAAATTCTGAAGCTAAAATAATGCTTTAAAAAGCCCTCAAAATCAATTTAAAAATCTAGCAGCATATAATTTCAAAGAGCCCAGTTATAACCCAGACTAGGGAGAGCCTATTGTGTTCACAAGGAAAATCTCCTATGAATACTTTGGCTCATCACCAGGCTTCAGGTTCTCCCAAGAAACCAGTGAGACCGTGCCTCAAACATGGCCTCATGAAGCTGAATAACACTATTTGCCAGACCTAGGCTTCAGGAAGAGGCAGTTTGAATCAGCATATCTACCAAGAAGACCTAACATAAGGTCTCTCTGCTGAAATAAATAGCAATTTTCTCTAAAAGTCTGAGGAGGGAGCAGGTGTCCTTCTACGTAGCTCTCTCCACCATGACTGTAGACCTTGGTGCATTCACCCCTGTACAGACTGTACAACCTTTGGTTTACTTGAAGTTACCAGATCTTCAGGTTGGTATCTGGCAACACACAGCTATCTGTTAAATATTTGGGTGCACAAAAATTTTTTTTAATTTCTTGGTTTTTGCAACGAAAGATTTTTTGAATAAATTGTTTTCTTTCCACTGCCCAGGGGAAAAAAAAAATTCAGGAAAGGTGGATCCAAGATGAGGTTATGCTAAAGGAGGCTTTCTCCCCTGAGAGCTGAGACACATGCATGCTATGCCATTGTTCCCCATGGTCACCAGACAGTCTGAGAAGAACAGGTTGAGGTGTTAGGATTTATGATTATGAGCAGAGGAAGTACTGGCCAGTTAGCTCTGATACTTTAACCCAAGTAGCCTACTCTCCTTCCAGTGCATTTTGATCTTGCAATAGGATCACACCCTTTGCTCGGGGTTGGCATTCCTACATCTCTCAGCCTTAATCCTGTCTGTATGGCATCTACCAAAAGTTATTGTGTATCAGGCTAAGACAACCTCAACTGACTATCAGAACTAAATGGGAAGATGTGTGACTTTGATCATACAAGCATCAGCTGTCTGATATCTCTGATATCAGCAATATCAGCAGTGTTGTCTATCTCGTATGTTCAAAGCATCTGAACTTTTAATTAGTTCTGTCCAAGTCATCTGGTACAAATATTTGCATAACACCATGGCATTGGATCACCACATCCTGTATTCCCACCACACAATGGGAAAAATTCACTTAAAACCTTGTCTATAACTTTGTGGAACCTTTTGGAGTATCTGTTTGTGTTGCTACATCTCCCATCTTGAGTTACTCCCTGCATATGAAGATGGATTCTTCTTATACAGTATTTCACAATCGTTCCAAATTTCTGCCCAGGGCTATTTCAGGTTTTCATATGAACCAATCCATTCGTGTCCCAGTTTTCTTACCCAATCTTCACTCTCAGCCCTCAGGGAAATTAAATTTCACACACTTGGATCCAGTTAGGACACTGGCACTTTTTTTTTTTTTTTTTTTTTTTTTTTTATTGATAGGGGTTTTTTTTGCATCAAGAGCACAGAATTATTTAGGAGAATGCCCAGACTGTCCTTGGCCTTTTTTGACAGTTTGCAAGAAAGATTTATCCTTCACAAGTTGTCTAGGTAGACTTCCAAGGACGTGCTATGAACCAGGCAGTGCTGCTGGCCTGTTTCAGAGCTCTGGCAGTTTCTGTTATCAGCCCCCAGGTCCAAAACAAACTGAGACAGCCCTTAGTTCAAACTCCTGCAAATTGCAGCACCGTGCTGGAGACTTCTGTCTTGGTAGGAGATCTGCTGTGGTGAGGGTGGTCTGCACTTCGCATAGGCCTCCCTCTGTAATACCTCCATGAAAGCAGCCCTGTCACAACTTTCCCACTCACCTTGGAGAGTACCTCTCAGACTGCTCTAAGTTATGCTAAACTTAAAGAAATACAAAATTTTCTAACTACTGAGCATTTGGTGATTTGGGTTTTTTAAGGAAATATTGAGAGAGCGGGTGTTGCTGCATCTTTATTTCCACTCTCCTTATTTGGATTTTTCTTCCCGAGAAGTACATCTCTATCTGTATCTTTTTAGAATAGCAACATCAGAGTCTGGTGAGGTAGTAGTTCTTGAATCAATGTGATACTGCAGTAGCAAGACTACAGGAGGCTTGCACTTCTTGAGAGCAAATATCGTGTTGCAAGTTGTAAAGAGCAAGCTTCTGTGAAAGTTTTCAGTATTGCTATAACCAGCTTTGTCTGCTCTATTAGCATGAATGGTCCAGGTCACAACTTTTTAATATTTTGTAACATTCCTGGCAGGAGGGAAGTAGGCAGAAGAAGTTGGCAGAGGGTCAGTTCCATCTTTGTTATGTATCCTGTCTTACTCATCTCGTTATTCACCTTTTATATTTCGTCATTTGATTGCTGCATGGTGGCAAAGAAAAGGGAGGGCTTGGATAGGGAAATACATTGACTCTCACTGATCTGTTCTATGACCCAAGATAACTGATTTGACTTTGAGCTTCACTTGCTTCCTACCAAGGTTAACAAAAAAGCAATTTGTAGAGTGCTTTGGAATGGTGATTGAAAGTGTAGAAGATTACTATCTCTAAGCATAAATATTTATAGATCCAGTAACTGAGATAGAGGTTGATGATGTTGGTATCATCACTAACATGTATTAGTAAAAAATGAAATGTTGATTCATGAGGACCAGACGCAACACAGTCAGGCAGTACAGTCGTGTTGGTTAGTGTAACCACATATACTTGGAATGAAAATAGAAACAGAACTGTGAATGATACTATACTTTATGCCTATTTAAAGAAATTCAGAGAATTTACACAACTGATATTTTAAAGACAACTCTCTTGCAACACACATCTGTCAATAAAGAGCTCAGAGGGGTATTTTCGGGTCCTGGCTGAACCAAGATTAATTGTAGCTCTAGGTATGTATATTGAACTTAGGGTGTATATTGACCTCATTTTGCCTCAATTAATGATCACCACAGGTCAGTCATCACTGTTGCCTCAGTAGAAGTAAATATTTTTCAAATTGTCATCCTATAATATGTTCAACGTGCAAGGTCAGCAAGTTGCTGCTGTTGTTTGTGGCTGGTGACTGGTGAAAGAAATAGCACCATCAGATTAGCAGGTTCTCACATTATGTGGTCAGTAACTGGTTGTGAGTCATCACTGAAAGGGGCCACAAAATTGATGTCTGTCTTCCTGTTCTAAATGTCAGTAAAAGTGGGCTTATATATTATTTACTTGGAGGGTAAAAAGCAGTGTCCTGTACTTGTTCAATGCTTTTGCACTCAAATCAGTGAAACAACAGTACAATTGAGATAGTGGATTGTTGGAGTGCTCTTTGCACATATGCAGAGCCAGAGAAAGTAGATGTGCAGACTTGATGCTACAGGGGTTCATGCCATGCTTGTTTCTGGCTGCCTGGCTATGGCACTGTATAAGGAAATATGCTCAGAGGAGTAGGTATCTACATTCAGGAGTGTTAGAAAGCTAAAGGCTTGAGATTCTTATTTCTGAGGCTAGTAATCCTCAGAAGTAACAATCACTTTTGTTGAGGGGAAAGAAGAAAATCCATAGCCATATTATCAGTGTATAGATTCCTTTACGGGTTGGCTCATGTGAGTTTGTAGGGGTTGGATCACCCTGTACGTCCAGGAGAGGGGAGGTTGTCAATAGCTAGTTTAAGGGTCCATGCTCTGAGAAATCATTTGATTGCAAAGGCTGCTTGACATCCTCAGTGAATGGAAATTTGTGGATGAGAACTTTACAGTGTTTGCATTTTTCTACCCAATAGCATGGTTTCGCAAGCTAGACTGAAGGCACCCGGGCAATATTTCTCACTCTGCCTGACCAATACCTGGGAAGATAAAACAATATGCTGAGTCTATGGGTCTCGCTGACCTAATAAGAAAAATCCCATTACAAACTGAGATGGCACTGAAGTATTCTGCTTTTTGGTCATTTCAGATAGGGCCCAGGTCTGAACCATAGTCGTGAGGTTCAGTGGTTTGCTTTGCCTTTTGCTGTACTTGCAGAGGTTCCTGATTGCAAGGAGTATGTTAGCAGAAGGTTCTCATTCTGCTCCCACATAAACTGTTTGTACTTCATTGGTCTTTCGTAAGTTGCAATGTAGTTGCTAAGCAAATTGGCATCTGGTACATATATAATTGCAGAAGCAAACATTCGGCTTCCAGTTTTGCCGTCAACACCCGGCCACCTCTTGGGTGTGTTTGAAGCTTTAGGATATAGATTCCAACTTCTGGCTTACTTCTTTCTGGTGATGATCAACCTTCTGGCTGGATTTCATGTATATAAGTATGCTTGCCATTTGGGGGTGTATTTGCAGAGGTTGCATAGGAAATAATGAAAACTGCTTAGGACTCAGTGGTTATCTGCAGTCATTATAATGTAAATAAGACACAAATGCTATGTTGGCAAAGGGAATGTCATCAGTTCCTGTTATATGAACTTTTCCTCTAACTTAACCGGTCTGCAGTTTATTCAAATATCGTAACCAGACAAGTGTCATCTGGCAAGCTTTATTTCTCTTTTTGTCTTTTGTTCTCAGTCTTTCTTTTGCCTTAGTCTACAAACTTGCAAGATGTTGCTGTCTCTTTGAGTCTTGCCTTTCGGTATCTTTTTTTCTATCCCTGTTCTGCTCTGAGCATTGACCCTGCTTCCTTCAACTAAAGTCCCTCATGCTTTGTCTTAGTTTCTTTTTCGTACACACTTTTCTATCTCTGTTGGAAGGAGTCAGAGCTCACAGAGGTCACAAGTGATCTTTACCTGACCAGATCAAAGCACATTGCTTGCTTGCTTGTCCTTTTCCCCCCACACATGTGTGGTTTTCTGGTTCTTGTTAATAGTGAGGTTTCTTTGAGTAGGTAAGCAGCATATTTTATAGATATCTCAGATGATGCTTTTGCTCTTAGTGACATCGGTTGAAGGAATTCTCTGATACTCATTGACATTGATGTCTTTCATTGAGTCTTTAAATCAGTAATCAAATAAATTGTTTCTAGCCCTGATGTGTACATTAGCTTGGGTCTGTAGGACTCTTCCAGCACAGTTGTCTCTGCACGTCATGTGGACAATTTTCTAGGCGCTTTCAAGGCACTTTCTGCCTGCTCCAGAGAACCAACGGGCTTCTGCAACCGTTTGAAAGCATTTAAGCTGAGCTTGTAGCTGCTATTTGTGGATTGCTTTGTAGGGACATGCCTTTAGGAAAGCAGTGGGCTCACAGTTGCTTTCCTATCCAGTCCTTCCACTGTGCAGCACCATGTGTGTAGACACTTGGGTAGCTCAGGTGCTCAAAGCAATATAGCACGACGCTCCACCTGGACTCGTTTTTCCTGCTTCCAGCAAACTCAGCTGTACCACGTCTGGTACCCAAGCTAATTACTGAAGACCTATCTTTCCTATTTCTTCACACTGCTGCATTTTGCAGAACAGGCATTCGGTGAAGGAGAGCAACACTGGCAATCCAGTTTCCGTGAATCAAAAACTTTCTGTTTGCAACGAATTAAAAGAGGTAAAAGGTGAGAGTAATAGGAAGATGCAAGGGTTTTGTTCATATGATGAGACAGTTGAGCAAAGCAGTGTTAAATGCAATGGGGTATGCTTCAGCAGTTCAGCAATTTATAAAGATAAATTCCAACTCCTAGACCACAATGGGCTTTTCATGGTAAAATGTGAGAAGCCTGTCAATCAAATGGTAGACATAATTGTTCTTTAAGTGACCTAGTAACATCCCATTCCTTTTAATTAAAAATTGTATTTACGTTCTCATACATGCCATATTTGAACGGTAAAAACTCTTTCCATATGAGGTGTGTTGCAGGTGAAAGGCTGTCACAAGCTGTGTGACACATGTGAAACAGGAGTGATTGAAGTCCCAGTGCAGCAACATGTGGCTTGCCTTCAGCTCCCTGCTGACACAGAGGGAGATGGAGGGATAAGCAGCATCTCCCAGGACCACACCCACACCTTTTGCATTCCTTGCCTAAGAAATTGCTTATAGTTGCTTACTGTGGCATAGAAAGTTATAATATACAGCATTTGCCGTAAGTGTGTCACTTCAGAGCAAATGATGGATTATGTCCTTCCACACCCCAAAAGTTGTTCTTTGTGCTGTAATTAAAAAATAAATGTTGCAATGTTGAATTGGAAATATTTTGTGCCATACAATGAATTTGTTTTGTTAGGTTGCCTGGATGTAATTGCAACAATGTCAGTGCATTAAACCCGTGTCATGGGGTAATAGTTTCCTGCTGCTACACCAGTGCCAAGCACTGCTTTGCTTAGCAGCTCTACTGCTGTTTATCTCCATCAGCCCGAGTGATTATTTTGCTTCTGTGAAACTTTTTTTCTTATTTTGTTCCCTGCATGCATACTATAAATTACAGTTCTGTTCGAGTGCTAACCACAAATCCCAAACAGTAGGAAGTGCTGCCATGCCAGAGAGGGGCTCGGCTGGGAGCTGGTTTTAGGTTCGCCCGAACATGTCAGTGATACAAGGGGAAGAAGGCCCTCCAAACCGTGACGGTCTGCTGGGCCCCTTCTACCCATCTGAAAATTGATCCCTCTTAAACAGTTTAGAGGACCCTCGGGGTCTTGCAGCTTACATAAAAAATGAAAGCCCTTCCTGTCTTAGAGCAGTGCAAGCAGTCAATACAAAAGAGAAAAATGATCTTTTAAGTGTATCCCATTGAATCCATTATCTCGAGGGCCCGTGCTTGATGCTTCATCAAAACATCATCGTCTTGGTGATACATGGGGGAGAGGGTGAGGGGGCATTCGGGGGATTTCAGAGAAAATGCTGCAGTACTCTCGGTGCCACAGGAGAGGCTAAATGTGATACAAGCCAGAAAATGAGAGCTGCAGAAAAACTGATATGTTCTTCCTTACAACATATTAAATTTTGCATGTTTGAAACAAGCAAATCATTCAGGAAAAGTTTTGAATGTTTCTTTTCTAGCTATGAAAGTTCTGTCAGGCATCTTGTACAATAATTGCTTTGCTTTCAATCAGAATACAGATTTTCAGATTTTTTTCATTACAATGATAAAGAAAATAAAGGACGAAATAAAAATCAGTGTTTGTACCATCAATACATTCTACTCTTGTCGTGGGAGGTAGTGAAAGGGTTGACCTGCTCTATCATGAGCTGAATTGGTGCTGAATATCTAGTTTTATGAGCAAGTGTCAGAATTGTTAGTTTTTAAATGCTGCAGTTTTTAAAATCTTTTGCATGCCTGTACTAATGATTCGTATGTTTTCCTTAGACTAGCATGAAAGGAAAATCATTTATTTCTGTTGTTCTGAGTTTGCAGTATTTACAATGTGACCATGGAGTTTTTTACCAGATTATGGGGGTAGGAGCTGATCTTTCTTACTGGAAATAGTAAGAATGTTGCTCTTTTGGTAGATTATAAGCAGTAAAATGGAAGAACTGGAATTTGTTTTCGATAACCAGTAGCATCAGTAATTCAGAAATACTATTGAAAAACGGTGTATTTTTGGAAGACAGAGAGAACAGCGAAGAAGCACTATGTCTGAATGTAACTGAGCCGTCAAGCGTACATCCTTTGGGGTGTCCCCCATTTCCTTTGGTGAAAGCCTTGCTTAAATAAACTGAGCAGTAGGCAGTGGGTGTGTGCCTTTGCACAACAACATACACCCAGGTGCTTTGTTGGCCAGGGTGATCCCAAAGGCAGAGCGCTGTCAACATTCCTAATTGGTTATTACCCAATAACACACACCCTCCAGTGTCTTGGGACTACAAAACACTTTTTACCTAGCCTTCCTACATGAATAATGAAGTGCTTCAAATATTCATCCAATTATAGTCAGCCTCTCTCTTGGCTAAGGATTGCCAAATGCAATTGGACATACTTCTGACATAGAATTTCAGGCTATATCTATGTTGGAAGGGTTTAGTCATAATTCTTGACTTCTGGGGAGAGATTAGATAACACCATGATGGTAATTTCTCCAGCCTCAAAAGCTATTGTTTATTCACTTTTGCTATGAAATTCTAGTTTACTAGCAGTATAACGTGGGAGTTTTAGGAATATTTTTTTCATTTTATATTTGGAACTTGTCACATGAAACTCCTCATGTTTGTTTGAAACAGTGAGATGTTTTGCTTTTTCTGCAAGCTGCACAGGACTGAAGTTGCCATCAAGTGTATGAAAAGCAGTTAGCATGTGTACTTTTAAAACATGTAGTTTTATGTTTTAAAACTCTGCTTATGTTCATCTTATATTTTTTCTGAATGTTTTACTGCCCAGCACAATTGACTCCTTATGTGCCAGTGGCTGATTTTTAAATGTTTTTCTCATGCTTTGCTAACATTTTCAAAAAGAATGTCCTTATCCTTTGCAGAATATTAAGGTTTAATTTTGCTTTACTAGCTTCTCCTGTGTATAAGCTCCCCTGAGTGATAATCTTCCCTCTGGCCTTTCCAAACCTGATGAAGGTCGTGTTCCATACGCCTGCTCACGGCAGCTTCCAGCTCTGCTGCAGTAATGCCATAGGGAACCACACTGGTTCCATCATGCTGCCACAGAGAAAAGCCCAGTGTCCATCTTTGTGGTGCAAAGGAGATGCGTGAGTAAGGGAGTGGTGGCAGATGTTATTCTAGGGAGATACAAGCTCACAAAACAGTGGCAGGTAGGATACCTGCCTGCTTATTTCCCCTTTGGAAGACTTTACGGGAAAGGGAGAGGAGAAAAACTGCTGCTTTTCTGTAGCTAAAGCCTACTTGGAGGCTCCACTTTTCATCAGGCATTCTCATTTTCCCAGTTTCTAATACTGCTGTCTCATAAAGCTGGGCCTTGGGCCATGCCTCTCATACTGGCCTTCCCTTGCTTAGTAGCTAACCTCAATAAACTCATCAGCAGAGCTACAATTGCACTTTCCTGCTTCCACTTTGGATTAATGGTGTAGCTCTCTGAGACTGAATGGATGCTGCTCTCCAGACCACAGAGGTCTGATTCTAGGTGAGCATTTAATTTCCCTCTTGGGAAGTAGAAATAAAAGCCCTAATCAGGTATGTTTCATGCTTCTCTCTTGGGTAGGCTCAACAAAATGAAGGATGAAAAAGATGCTGTTGGAAGTCGCTGCTGTCTGCTATCATTACAAGGCATAAAGCATTGGTTTGAAAATAGAAACGGCTGGTATGGGTGCAGCTTTCAATTGTGTTTAGCTTCCACGTGGGTCAGTTTATTATTTCCTGTTAAAATGCAAAGTAGTTCAATCAGAGGCGTAAGCCCTTCTTCCTTCTGTTTATTAATGAAATCCTGGAAACGTGATAAACATGAATGGCCCTGGGAGTGATGAAGAACACATAACAGGTTTGGTACCGTGTAAAAAACGTAAACCTGGTAGTGCAGTTCTTATTCAGAGAAGAAAAATTAGTCATATTGTTCTGCAAACCTGAACCTGAGCCTGCAGAAACTCTGCTGGGCTATGCCAGGCTGTTTCACATGGGGACAGCCCATCTGCTGCTCTTCTGGGATTATTTCTTCCAAGAGCCCTTTCTGTTGCTATGAAGGACCACAGAAAGGGCTCTCTCCCTTGACCCTTCATGCCAGAATATTTTTCTTTGCAGTATGCTTCCACTGAGAAAGGTGAGCACTGATGAAACTTTATCAGTTGTAAATTGCAGAGGCTGTAGACAGAACAAAATAAATGGGGTGAGGTCCCAAAAAAAGCAGTCAGTGAAATCTAGTCCTGATAAAGGTCAAGTTTGTTGTGGCATGTTGCTGACTAAATGCACATCCATCATAATGGAGAGTTTCTTTTCCTCACTGCTGTCCTAATATTATTCTGCCGTAGTAACAAAACATTGGGGATGGTAGGGCAGGTAGTGTGGGGGGAGCTGATGCCCCTGGTCAGACGCAGCTCCACATACTTCAGCCAGCAAGAATGTGTTCCTGTCAGCTTTCCCTGCTTCAGAGTTGAGGTGAAACTCCTTCTTTGTCTTGTCTGAGTGTCTAGTTATAATAAATAATAAGCCAGTGATGTGCTCCCAAAATTAGATGTGGAATTTAATTTTGCCTGTGTTCACAGACTCTCAGGAGCAAATATACCTTACCAGACTTTGATCCTGCAAAGTAGCCTGAGTTGCTGTCCACAGACATATGCTGGCTGTTTCTGTGCCCCTCAGTATTTGTTTAGCAGAGGATTTTCCTCGAAGATTGACCAACCCTTGAAGCACAGTGGAGAAATACCCCTTCCTTTTGTCATCTGTTGTGAGGCTCGTTTCTTGGTAAACACTTCTCCTAGATCCCTGCAAAGCTGTTGCTGCCTTTGTGTTACCAGTGTGAATATGGCAGACTCATTCTTTACTGCAGTGTAAATCCCTGGGGCAGATCTCTGCTGGAGGTCTTCTAACATCAAAGCACAGAGATGGTGGTTGGTGGCAATTAGAGGCAGCAAAGATGACTTATGTGCCTGCACCCACTGTGGCTGGAGCTCTGGGTGGGCTGCAGGATTCAGGGATGGAGTAGGCACAGCTGCTGAGCAGTAGGGCTTGGGGAAAGAATCTGATCTGAGGGGCAGCTGCAAGCAAATGAGACCTGTTGTCTTGCTGCTTTTGTTGACTGCGCTGCTGTAGTATCAGTGGTAACATGAGGAGACCAGTCTGACCTCAGGTGCCTTCTCCCTCCTCTTAAAAGCCATCATGAAGCTGGTGCTCAGCAGCAGGTTCTGCCTTCTGCTGGACAACTGGGCAGCCCAGGTCCATTTCGCCTCCTGTCGTTATTTGTGGATAGTTATCTTGTGGTATACACTGAGGGAAGAAAAGATGTGCAAAAGTGAGGGGCCGAGAACTGCGCCATAGGTTTCTGTCACAGGACTGTGAGGTTAAAACAAATAAATACAGACTTTTGTGCATAGGGTGGTTAGCAGTATATAATTTCGTAGTCTGACTTCCTAGTCAAAGTTGGTTGTTCTAACACATTATCTTTCTCTGAACTTCTTCCTTTCACGGTGCTAATTGGCTTCTGCCTGCCACTAAAAGAGGAGGTTTTTAGGAAGGTAATGGAAAATAATCAAAATCAAACTATAGCCCCAAACGGTTTGTTGCAACACCGGTGGCTTCTGGAGAGATGGGGCTTTGATGAAACAGTGCATTTCTTGATTACCCTAAACTATTTTCAGTCTTCTGCACCTTTCGATAACGTGGTTCTGTAGATCTCCTGTAAAGATAGCAGAAAACAATTTATATCTATGCCTTGGGGTGATGAAAGAAAAAAAAAATCAGAAATCTACCAAGACACCTGCATTTCTGCTAAATTAAAATTTTATTACATTCACTTCTAGAGCAAAACGCATTGGTATTAACTAAGTACACAAGTAGAGGGAATAATGCAAGGTGGTTGTAATGTGTTTTATTTTCAACAGAGAGGAGGAGAACTTTTTGAAACAGTTTTCTGTTCCCAAAAATGCCTGTATTGGAACTTGCATTGTTCTAAAAAACTATAGGTTTGAAATTCAGTATTTTCCCAGTAAATTCTTAGCTTTTTTTTTTTCTTGTTGTTAAGAGAATCCTTGTCTTTTGGCATATGTACCTGTGTTGGTTCTTGATCAGGTTTTTTTTCAGTATTAGTGCAAGCTGCGACTTAATTTATTGATATGAGGGTTGTGTGGTGTTACCAGCATCTGGGGAATAGGGCAGATGCAGTATGGAGAGACCCTTAGGAAATGTGCTTTTTTCCCTTCTATTAATCCAAGTGTAGTTTTATTTTGCTCTTTTTAGAGAAAAGCTTCACAGTTAAGTGAATGAAATAATGAAAACCTACAAACTCAAGCAGTAGTCTGCTTCATCAACAGCATATTTCTACGAGTTTAAAAGCAGTGCTCAGCTTGGTAGGCATCTTCTTCTTTATTAATGGCCTGAAATCACCACAGGAGGATTGTGACTGTTGGGTTGGGCTGGTTTCCACCAGGAAGATCACAACGGATGTAATACATATATCCTCACTGTTGTAAATCCTCCAGACTGATGGAGTTATGCTCGTTTGAGTGTTTCTCCACAGATCATTTCCCACCTGTCTGCCTGCATTCAGGATTTATTAGCTGCTACGTGACAGAGCTGTCGCAGTCTTCTGGGTGCATGATCAGTGCTGCAGTGGTGCACAAAGTGTGCGTGGAACAGGACCCAGCCCCCCGTGGGTGGGCTGCTCTCCATGGGAGTCTCTGTCTGTCCATGGGCTGTAGCTTGATCCTGGAGCCAGCCCGCTTCAACACTCTGCTAAAATACTTGAGGCTGACTGCCTGCATTTAGGAAGCGTGGCTCCTAACACACTTTGCAGTGTAATATGACTTTGGATGTCACTCTTCTGTATTTCCTGTAGTGAAGCTATAGGTCAGGAAGAAGCTAAGACCAATCAGTTCCTCTGTGTGAGAGTAACATGAGTTACACAGTAAAAGAGCTCTTAAATTAAAAATGTTACAAATTCCTGCACAATTTAGGAGCACTACAAACTATTGCTCTGGATTTAACATCATATAAATTTGCAGGTTTTTTAATTTAATAGACCCTGATTTTTTTAAATTGAAATTAGTGCCTAGGAAAAATTGTGTTAGATTTTGTTTAATATATGAATTTTGGTACAGTTAGTTTCTGATCATTTTTGTGAGTGGTTTACATTTACCTTGACATGAGAAGTTAATGCCTGGGCACAGTTCCTGCCCGGACTCTGTGGCTGCTCCAGCAGGGCACAAGCCTGCAGTAGTGTCCCTGTGCCACCACCCAGCAGTTTGGGATACCCTAGAGTATCTGAAGTGGTAACAGGCAGCTGAATCACATCCTGGATGTTGTTTATTAAAGGAACCATGTTGTAACATTTACTTTCATCATGTGGTATTTTTGCAGATTTTGCTCTCTACAGTTATGGTGTATGTTTTCACATCCATGGATTAATTATTCCTTGCACCACTACTTTATGGGGCTGTATTGCTTCTGTGCTGTGTCTCAGTTCTCTTCCTTTCTCCTCTCTCTTACCTCCTCCACAGGATTGCATCTGACCTACTGTTGGGTTTGGTATGGCTGCAGGGATGATTACACCATGGCAGTGTCTAATTTAATAAACAATAAAGCCACTGTTTTGTATATGTAAAGTTTGTCAATGGAAATAATGTTATCTGTGTGTTTTTTTATCACCCCACCACCAGCAAAATGTTCAGGTGTGGCTTTGGCATTTCTAACCTGTGCAATAAGCATTATTTATTGCTCAGAGCCACTGTCTAAGATGGTTTAGGTGGACTTTCCTGTCCTCTTAACTGATTAGCGCACAGGTTTTGTATGAACTGATTTGGTTAATGGTGTGATTTTTCCAGTTACTGGAGTGCGTAAATCATTTCAACCTCTAGCATGGAAGCGATTAAACATGTAAATGTATGGGAATGAGTTGTACGGGTATAAACACGTTTCTTTATATAGGCACTTGTGTGTGTCCACACTAGGAATCACAGCAATGGAATTGTATTTTATGGGTTAGAGTTAATCAAAAAAAGAGAAGTGTACAGTCCTGTGTTTCTCATACTGAATTCTGTGCTCATAACACCCATCTCTTCCTTGCCTCTGTTGTGTATGCTCTTATGCTACATGGATTGCCTTTCTAGAAGAATTTGTAATCTAGGATGTTAGTCTTAAAGTACTGCTTTCAGTCTAGGTAGAGGAATCTCTGAGCAGGTGGGCTAAGTAAATAGTAAAGGAAAACAAGAACATTTGAGAGAAGTGTAATACATGTGCTCTTGGGTAGCTGGCCTTGCAGCTTCTCTCGTTTCAGTTAAAGTAAGCTTTATAGGAAAAGAACATTATTTGGGCAGCCAGGGTGACCTTTGTTTGTAGTTTTCATAGTATATGTGTAATAATACCATCTCCAATACATTTGCCTGCCTCTATGCAGAGAGATGTGTTGTTAATTTACTAAATATGTCATCAGCATCTCCTCAGTTCAGCATGTGTCCCTTGGGCTGTATTTTCTGAGTATTATTTGAGTCCTGTTCTGAAGAGCCATCCTTCCATGCTTTCTTTACAGCATTCCTTAGTCTGGTACCTTCTTGCTTTTCTCAAAAAAGCTGAAAAAATTAAGGCAGATATGCTTAGTGGTAGCATCACACAAGAAATCTGGCACACGCTTGGACAGAGTTCATTTTTCTAGGTCAGCCCCCATCTACCTTACCCATGTTCCCCTCCTGCAGTCCCTTCCTCCTCCATTAGATCTCCAGCAGATGAAGCAGGGGTCCTGTGGGCAACAGCTTTGCAGGCTGGCTTATCCCTGGCTGGCGTGCCAAGTCCAGGGTGCTGTGAGAAAAGAGGAGATCATTAAAGACATAGTCTAAAATCTTTCACACAGAGGGAGGTTTGCAAATGTGAGTTGCAGGAGCATCTCTAATATCTGACATACCTTAACTTGTGAAGCTTGTTTTGACCACCTTAATAGTGTTCTTTGTATGTGTATTTTTTTCTCCTTTGTCTATTTGTGTAGGGATTTTAAAAAGCAGATTGAACATCTTTTCCACCTTCCCTGGCAAATTTGTCATCTGACAGTCCAAGCCCAAGTTCAGCAGCAGGGTTGAGACCCAGTAATCTGTTTTACAGGCTTCTGCTGCACAAGCTAACAGCAGCAAATTGTTGTCCTCTGCATGAACTGCACTTAAGAAGGATGTTACAAAGTTTGTATGTGACTTTCATGGGTATTTATTCAAAGCAGAAGAGTGAGGATGTTTGGGAATACTTCATTCTGGGCTCTGAAGGGTGGTGTTTTCTGGGGACATGAGCACAGACATAGTTAACATCTAAAAGTTTTAGAAGTACTTTGTCTCTCTGAATTTTATTCATTAATGAGAAGCTTTTACTTAGGCTTTAATGCAGTAGTGGCCTCTTTCTCTCGGGAAGCAGTCCCTGTAGGATCCCCCATAAAGCACACAGAGGTTAATTGTGCACTCTCCTGCCTTTGTGGGCTGCAATGCCGGAGGAACTTGTGCAACTCTTGCAAAGGGAAAGGCAAGTGTGTTCTTGTCCTGTCTATGGAAACGTGTTGTCCTTTCTCTTAGAGAAGGCAGCAGTTAACAAAACAACTTAGAAGTGATTTCTGGCGAAGTAGTCAAAGTTGTGAAGATAATGGAAAGCTTAATTTATTATGGTTTCATTGCCATGTTTGTCATTTACAGGGAAAGAGGTTCCAGGTGTGTGAAGTGTGATGCCTGGTTCTCAATGTAACATCCTGGAAAGGGGCAGAATTAGCAACACCTTAGAACTTCTACAAAGCATAAACATGCTGTAGTGGGCTGTCTGTTGGGTTTGGATCCAGAACTTGTTTTGCCGCTACTTTTCTAAGGTATTTCATGGAGAATCTCAGAGCGTTTCCTAATTTCCTGTGATTCGTGTGTAGAATTTTGATGCTGAGTCTTCTCAAGGATACAGTGGAAATACTGAGAGCTAATAGTGGTTTGAATGAAATTCATGAAAGCTGAGGGGCAAACTTGATGTACAAAGGAATGCATCAAAGGATTTCCTCCATTCTGAGAAGGTTTTTTTGTTAGTTATTTGGGTTTTTTTGAACATCATGAGTTTTGAAAGGGAAATGGCTCTGGTAGCTTTTTCCAAGCTGCTTTAATGGTGTCCTCTCTTTGTGGAATCCACATGAACAGGTTTATCAACAGGGATTTGAAGATGGGTATTGTTAACAATCTTTTTATTTAAGAAAAAAAAATGTTGACAGGCTCAAAGGAGACTGAGTTGAAACTAATATATTTTTGCTTTTTACTCAAATGGGATCCTAAGACACAAGTTGAATTTTTTTACATTGCTGACTGTGAAGGAGTTCCGTGTTCTGAATATATAGATTATCATGGCCTTTGGGATGTTGTGCATCTACCGGTTTACCTACTTTCTGGCTTTTGGTATTGAATGATAAACACTCCTCTTCTGCTCCTGTCCTCCATTATCTGTACTCACAGCCAACCTGACCATCTTAAACATGATTAAAATATAATTCAAAAGTTATTAGCTAATTATGACGCAAAGTACTTAATTTGCCATTGCACCCTAATAACTTAAAGGTGCTCCTGATAGCTCAGTAATAACCATATCATAAGCAAAAGGACACGGTTGCTACTAACTTAATAGGCAGCTTCCCTCAAGATAAAACAAATAACATACCTCAATGAAATCGGATTCAAGCTTAGTAAAATTATCTTGGCAAGCAAAGAGAGTATTTGTTAATTTTTCTGTGAAATGTTATCATTGCCAAGAAAACTTGGTTACAAAAAACAGAGATGGCAAAAGTATTTGCATGAATAATTGATTTAACATTTCATTGGTTTAAGTGATTTTAGGAAAAGTGGTTTTGATATGCTCTGGAAAACTAGAAAGTTTTTGAAGGACTTATTTGCAAGATACCAAACACTGTAGGAGATGTGGGGCTTAAAAGCTTGTAGAGTGTTTGTCAGTATATCCAGCGCGGGCACGCCTGAAAAGAAAGAAGAGTAGAGATGGCATTTTAAGGACTAAAATACTGATGGTCAGGGTGTGGCTATGGACCAGTGGGTGTTCAGGGAAGGCCATGTGTAGTTCCTTACTGCCTGATGTCTTCACAAATACCTAGAGCAAATTGCCCCTTGTGAGGAGAGGGATGATGGCAGGTATATGCAGCCTCCTGCCCTGCTCTGAGTCTCTGTGATTTGGCAGGTGGGTCAGTCAGGGTGCTGGCTGGTCCCAGAGGTGTCTCAAAGTCCTAGAGGAAGAGAGGGGCTGTGGCACTGGTCTGTAGACAGTGATTTGGCTGAAGGAACAATCTATTTGGGGATTGCAAGGATTTTTTTCTGCAAACATACATGTATGGTAGCAAAAGGGCTTGAGGCTGTGTTTGGTACAAGCAAAACTGTGAGGGTCAGGGATGTATTCACTCACAGAATATTCTGAGTTGGAAGAGATCCACAAGGATCATCGAGTCCAGCTCTTAAGTGAATGGCCCATACATGTCTTGGGAAGTGTCAGCAACATCAGTGTCTGTCAGATGGAGGAACCTCACTTTCTGAGAAGTGATGGGATTTGTGGGGATAAAGATCCTGGTTTGGGGTGGGAGACCAGCTGGTGAGCAGAGGTTAGACCCATCTCAGCCACATCTGAAGCCTGTAATGCAACCTAGAATTTCAGGAGGTTTGGCTGACATGGTATTGAAATTGCTTTTAAAACACTTACCTGCCCAGCCTTGTGTGAAAAAATGCAGATTAGGGTTTCAGCCTGTTCCTCTTATCAGTCTGCATCTCTCTGGTACACCAGAGCAGAGAGAGAAGGAATATGGTAAACAGAAACTCCCTGGCACATCCATGGTCTGGGATAGTGCTCTCCTGGCCTCACCCTCGTTGCCATCGTGGGTGAGATGTGTGGGAGATGGTTTCCATCTACCTGCATATACAGTTTTCTGCTCATGAGTCAACAGCTCTCAACATCCCATCCCAACTATTTATTCCTTTCTATTCTAAAATGTCAGCACTTCTACAAGTGCCAGTTGTGTCTGGGTAGATGATGGTCCTGAGTTTGAGAATGAGGGTTTGAACATCCCAGGAGAAGGCCGTGACAGGGACTGCATTTTTGGACTGGCTTCTGTTGAACCTTCAGGCACCCTGCATCCACCAGGGTGATTGACTGTCAACCAGTATATTCTGTACACCAGGGGAGTTGATGTCTTAGCTCTATTTCATGGTGTAATCATTAGTTCTTGTGTGAATCTCCTAGGTAGCTAGGTCACCTGTTTAGCAGGACAGGTTTTATTTTATCTTGGAAAAACTTCCTTTTCAGGCAAACAGAGATTAGGGTGCTTCTACTGACTTGTGGAGCCTTGGCCATCTGTTTTTAGTTCACCCCTGTGTTGCCTGTGACCCATGATGCATGTCTTGCATTCTCCACGCTCACCTGTGGCGTAGAAAGACGTAGTTTGCTCTCGTGTCTGTAGCATTCCTGCAACATGACTACACGATGTTGTGCAATTTATACTTTTCCAGTTAATGTGTCAGTTTGTCCCTCTGGATTAGAGCCAATGACTATTAGTTCATTTTGTAATATGTCTGATTTGCTTTCATCTCTGCTCCTGATGCTGCCTCTGATCAGGCAGGTTGTAGCAAATCCCATGTTTCTCTCTCTTTTTTCTTTTTTTTTTTTTTTTTTTTTGGTCTCTGATGCATTCCCTGATGATACCATGTCACTCATCATTTCAGATCCTTCCCATCTGCTCCTCACATGCTTTGCTCTGCGTTTAAGATTATTCACCATTTTTTGTCTATCTCACTTCCTTCTAAATGCTTTCCGAGCCTTCTGAGCTTGCCCCTACCTTTTCTTTTACTGTCATGCTGAAGTAACAATCTTAAGATGTTTGAAATCTTCTCCATGTAAATGATTCAGTTCCTTAATCTTTAGCAAATATTTCCACAAAGGTTTGACATCCTTTTACTCAGTATTTGGCATTTATCTATTCTTTAAAATGCCATGTAACATTTTATTTTAAATCTTGTAAGAACTGGTGTTTTAATACCTCCTCCTGTACATTCTTCTTCTCTGTCATTTTGCCTCCTATGTAAATACTTTTCCTATAAAAAGTTTAATGAGATTTTAGGTTTTAATGCATTTCTCCCCTGTTACCTTTACTTTATAATCATTGTATTCATGCATCTTCTCATAATGTAGGAACTGTATGTGCCAAGGAATTCCTGAGACTCATGGACATGAAACCTTAAATTAAATGTAAGAAGAAAAAGATAAGAACAAATTATAATAGCACTGAGAGCAAGAGATTACAACAGGGTATTTGGTTAAAATGTGGTTTTCGTAATATATGTTCCTGAAAATTGCAAATGTATTCTGTTATGTTTATGAGCCAACTTTTGTTATGCAGAGTTATAAAGGTTGCTATGTATTCAGTCTCTATGGATCCAAATTATGTAAGTTATTCAAAAAAGAAAAGCAGGTTGATACTGTCAAAGTATCCTCTGGAAAAAAAAGAATAGAAACCTCATCATTCTCCACTTGGGTAGGATAACATTTCTTTCTGGTATGGACATCTCTTCAACTGTGCTAGCTGCTAGGGGACAGTGCAAAATTATATAATTTAGGCATATGAGGAAGTAAAATTAAATAGCCATGAGATGAGCATACCATTAAACAGATCTAATTTATAATGGGCTCTTATGCAAATTGCCTTTGAGCACTCAGTAAAAGAAAATGAAAAGAAATTAATAAGGACAGCTCAGACTAAAAGTTGCAGAGAAAAAAAAAAAGTAAAAGCCTGTTCCAACTCACTCTCCACACACTCCAGAGTGTTAAATAAGCATTCCCATTAGCCACATAAATATAACGATGTGATAATAAAACTTGCACTTAACTTTTAAGTACCAAACTCCTAATCACTTTGACACAGTGGCTCCAACCAGATGAGTAAGATTTCAAATAAAATACCTTTAGTTTGCCATTCATTACTGGAGGGAGAGAGATATGTTTTCATGAGTATTTTGCTCTTTGCTAGCTGCTGAATATCCTCCCTCAGTGAAATCCAGGCAGTTACTTGCCTTGCCATTAGTGTGGGATTGCAGGTTCCAGGGCATCCCTGATGCTCCTCCTGCTGCACAGCCCCCTTTGATGGGTTAAGAAAAGGACTTCACACCAGTTTTCCTCCCTTTTTGTTGTTTTGTGAAAGACATGGGGAAAAGGGAAATCTGACAGCTCAGAACTGCTGAAAGTAGTTTATTGCAAAAGAGTTTCAGTTAGTTTTGAGTTTGTAGTGTCCTCTGATAAAGACGTTAATATGAGAAATAATATACTGAAGATATTGAATTATAAGAAACCTCTATTTTCTCAGAGAAGAAAAAGGTTTATTTCTACCTTAGTTTGAAAGTGATGTAATATTCTGCATGTTTGGAAACATCAAGGCTTGCAGCTTTTCCATGTTCCCTGTATCCTTTTGGTTACAGAAGGGAAGAATTTTAGCTCTGTCCAGTGAAGCCATTAAAACAATCTGCAGAACTCTGTCATTTTTCTTGGCATTAAGAGAGTTTTGCAACAGTTGACTTGTTTAATTAGTACTGGCCATCTTGTTCCTAAGTATTGCTGCTTTCCCACATTCTCAGCTGAGGCAGAATATACTAAAGTGAAGTATTTTCTCGTTATGTGTATAATAATGATATATATAAATATTTATGCAACAAGAGAGCAAGGTTATAAACACACTATATATACAGTTTTGCTGCAGATTGAGTACATTTTTATACTTGACAAGCAGGACTTTTTTCTGAAGAATTTGAGAAATCCTGCAAGCAATGTCATCTTCCTGTGCTAGCTTTTTGGTCTAGAAATGCTGTTATGGGAGTGCTGTTCTGTGGGAAGAAAGATCCATCCCTGTAGTATTTTATGGAATTAAAACAATGATCTTTTCCATTCCCTGTTGGTTTTTCTCCAGTAAACAAGGGCTTGTAGCTATACCTGGTTTGTGTCCTTAAAGTAAAACCAAATTCTCTGATGGAAGCAGGGTTTTTTCCACTGGTTATATTTTCAACCCTCGAAGCATTCGATTTCTGACAGTGGAATATGATACTTAAAGCCACAGACATTAATTATTACCCATTGGAGGTCACACTTGCAACCCATGGGACATTAATTTTCCTGATATATGGAAAATTCCAGCCAGTTAGTTTTAATTAAATATTTCAGAAGCACATTTTCTTGTAAATGGACTACAGTTTCTTATCCTTTACCCTTGATATTTGGCTAATTCTGCATATAATTATCATCTTATTTTGCAAGCCTCCTTCAAAGCACTTTCCTGTTTCAAAACTCCATTCAGCTGTTACGTATTTGTCATTTAAAAAAAAAAAAAAGGTATCTTTGCCAATCATCTGCCAACGTTGTCAAGAAGGAGATGGGGATAAACATATTTCAGGTTTTCTTGGGAAGTGAGATTATAATGACTTACCAGTCCCTTCTTGTGCCAGCAAACTGGTGTCTCTTAAGCATCATAATCCCGGTGTGGGACCGAGCAGGAGTGCCAGCAGAGCTATGGGTGGCAGGGAGGATGGTTATCAAATCGTATTGTACAGAGGAGGTGACAAGTGAGGCACGAGAGAGAGCTTCCCACTGTGCCCCTGGGGGACCCAAGAGTACATGGTGAGGCTGGAAGGTGAGGATGCTGGTTGTTACCCAGATCCTGGCACAGCCCAATCTCTTCTCCTGATGGGTGTAGCAAATGCAGATTAAGAGCAGGACCATATCACCAGATTTGGATCCCATAGTATCTCAAGTTTTTCCTGGAAGGCCGTATGAAGGAAGCTGGAATCTACATTTTTTTCCATCTGAAAAGGAAAAAAGTTTTAATTTTGTTTACAGAAGTCTCTCTGCCGGGGGTCTACTCTCCCAACATTGTTTTAATATGTGAAAGTGCAGTTGTGTATTGCAAAATGATCCTGGAAGGGGAGTTGGGAGGGAATTGGGACTTTGCAGTTTCTGGGATTTTGCTGCTGCTGCTGCTGCAGAGCACCAGAGCACTAAGGCAGCACTTTCTGTTAACGCTTCCAGCCCCTTCCCAAAGCCTTTCAGGTCCCAGGTAGCACTCCCAGTGGCTGAGCACACTCCTCAGCATTATGGTTTTGTCAGAAGGCTCCATCCTCTGATACTATCTTGCTCTTCTCTAAACAATTAATAAAATGGAGACAAAAAGCCTAGAGGTTTAAAATATGTAATTATATAAGTAATTTAGAACTAGGAAAATGCTGCAGAAACCAATTACAATTATACATTTCAGTAATGACTGACTTGGCCAAATACATGTTTTGTGTGTGAATTCCATGATAAATTTGAAGATGACATGCTTGAGTATAAGGGAAAATTAATTCTAAATGCTGAGTACTTCCTTATTAGACATAAAATGTAGCTCATCCACCAAGTGAACAGGAGCCTGTATTATATGGGCTGTCGCATCTTAAATTTTGAGCAGCAGGGCAGGCAGTAACAAGTCTTTGCGGAAGAAAGCTTGAACAGTTCAAGAATTGGCTTTGAAAAAAAAAGTTCTGCACCTGATCATGATGCAAAATATATTTAATTCCTTATGTGTTACAGAATTCATGCAACTTGAATTGATTCAGGCATTTATTACAGAATTGTAATAAATGTCACAATAAATGTACACAATAAATGTGTACAGCTGGGGTTAATGGAGTTTTATTTCTTTCCTGGTCTCCTCCCAGCTGGTGAGAAACTATAGATGAGATTTGTATTCTGTTCACAACTTATATATATACCTGCTCCAGGCACAGACATTGTTCCAAACTCAATTTGGGTTTCCTGTGCCATTTTCAAAGGGAGGATATTTGGCTGTTGATGCAACACAGTGTATGGTCACCTGGAACCCTGCCCCTCTGCAGTTCCCTGAGAGCCTACTGCTGCCTCCCCATCTTTGAGAGCCACTTCAGTCTTTTGCCTCTTGAACCCCTTCAGGACATCCCCTTCTGCTGGCCAATAGATGGGGCATCTCTCAGCCTGGGGTGCTTCATGCAGCCAGGAGGGCTGATCACCTCTGAGTATTTGGTGGCATTTTTTATTGCTGGTGGTGGGCATTCATTGTTTAGTCACTTCTTTTAAAACAAAACAAAAATAGTGTGCCATAACTATTTGTTGTCAATAAGTACTTCCACATTGCATGTACAGACATATGGACAGGCACACAAAATCAGACCTACCAGTCACTCCTGCTCATTTCATTGGGAAACCACCAGTGACTCAGGAGTGCTTTGCAAATGCCCCAGTGCAGAAACAAAACATTTATTTCATGTTACTCTCAGGGTTTTGTTTGGACTTTTCAGCCTTCCTTTTGCTCTAACTAAAGCTAGTTTGGGAGACCCACATCCAGAAATATATGTGCACCCAGTGGTTGAAGTTGCAAGACCTGTTGCCAAGCAGAGGCTCTCTAGGTGGCTGCATGGTTCTGGTGGTCAGTGGGTGGTGTCTAAAAATTGAGATATTTTTCTATATTATTCGAGTGTTCTGATTGACACCTGCCACAACCACTTAACCTTTACATTAAAGCATTACCTCACACTGAAATGTTATCAACTCTGTTACCCACATCTTTATATTATCACAATGTGCTGCTCTCACCTCAGCTGTGCCTGCCCTAGTGTTGGTTGCAGTAAATGGTATCCAAAAAGTGGCCTGGGTTTGAAAAACAAGTGAAAACCAAGCTAAGAACCAAACCAAACTATTCACCAGGTACCCAGATTCAGTTTTCAAACTAAATCAAGTTCCCTATGCAGTGCTCTGGAAAGCAGAATGAGTCAGTCCAGGGTGTTGGAGCATCTAGAAGGGATGGGGTGAGCTGAGGGGGACTATCAAAAGATATGCCCAAAATAATGGAGGATTTGTCATCTTATGAGATACAGATTGGGGCTGCTGCCCTGGCTTCTTCCCTTCCACCTCCCCAGCTGTGCTGCTTGGAAGTTAATGAGGCCATGCTGGAAAATACATGGATTACACAGTGGTTTGAAACCAGACCTTTTCTTATGGAACAAAGCCACAGAGCTGCTTCAGTGAAGTTTGCACGGGAGGGTTTTGTAGCGTTGGGCCATTTGAGCAGCTCTTGAGCTGAGCTTGGTCTGACTCTGCTCCTTGTCTCTTGTTTCCTCTCTAGAATTGGCCGACTTTTCGATGGCACGGAGCCCATTGTCCTCGACAGTCTCAAGCAGCATTATTTCATCGACAGAGATGGGCAGATGTTCAGATATATCTTGAATTTCTTAAGGACATCAAAACTCCTCATTCCTGATGATTTCAAGGTGAGATTTCAAGGGACTTGGGTGTTTTGCATGTACCTTGGTAAAGCAAGTATTCTGGTGTGTAGTCAAAACAGAGCCCTGAATAGGGACTTGCAGGGTATGGTGTTTGATTTCAGGCACATGGCAAAAGTAAGAATGGGGTTGCTAAAGTGGTGTCTTCCTTTCCTAGAGTGGCATCAATATTCAACTTTCCCCTCCTGGCTATAGTGGTAATGAAGTGACCTTGCCGGGTTTGACCTAGGGAAATTAAATAGTGTAGGATACTGATGGAAACAGAAGTTATGTTACAATCTGCAACTGACTGCTTGTGAGCTTTGCTGATTACTTGTCCTCTCATCCATTTTTATGCTTCCCCAGTGATTGCAGCAGCTCCAGCTTCCACTCCCACACTGAAATTCAGAAAATGGTGTGTGAATCACAATATTGACAAAATAAACTGCACACATGGTAATATTTGGGCATTAAGTCATAGAATCTTTTCTCCCTCAGACTCCTGAATGCATACTGCAAGTTTAACTTTGGACTTTTAGAGAAGTCAGGAATTAATAGTTCTATGTTTATTATTTAAACTTTAATAAACAGCCTGCTTTTTCTTTTTGGTTTTTAGTAACAAATTGAATTAGTGGTGATTCACTGCCAAACAAAGCCTACAGAGGCAGAGCTTCAGAATCCATCTGATGTTTATCTGCTAGTAGGTATGAAGGTGTATATGTGGTGTCTGCAATCAGAACAGATCCTTATCTTCATTTAATGATCACACATCAGTGCACCTGGTTCACTGCAGGAAATGCAGCAATTGGGATTGAACAGGAGAGGTGATGGGTGATGAGGCAGGCACGGAGCAGTTTACACTGGTATGCAGTCCTTTGCCCCTTATAGCTGAGACAGTTTTTCAGGCGTTTGGGGCATAATAGCTGTGAGGTTTTGTTCAAGAGTTGTATTTCAGCAACCTTTGAATCATCTGCTGTAGACATATCCTTGCTGCTCCCATACATGACAAGGGTGGATCTCCCTGAATAATGTGGGAGTTTGGAACTGACAGATAAGCATCATTTCCTTCTTTTGAAGCCTTAGCATGGCTTTGTGCCGCTCTCGGCACTTGTCCTGCAGGTAATCAGAAATACAGAAAAAGGAAAAGCCACCTTTCATGCAATATTAAGAAATTACATATGTAGAGCCTTTTAAACACATAAATATACTGTAGCTGTGCTGAAATTAAAAATGTAACTCCTGGCAAGTTCACCCAACTGTGATGTTCAAAGGGGTGTCCTCCCCAGTTATGCTTTAAGGTGTACAAAAACCCAGTGATTTAAATGCACAGTGTTTCTTGTTTCTTAGAAATACATAGATTACATTACTTTTTTGTTACACAATACATGTAAACAGTATTTTTTACATGATTTAGGTGTCCTCATCAAGTATTTGATTTCTAGTTCAAATTCAGGACCATACTGACTGTTAGCAGGCTTCTCTTGTCATTCTGTTTCTCTCTTCCCTGATTCTCATGTATCTCTTTTCTCTGTACAAATATTTTCCAAATGGTTTTATGCTCTTACACGTAGAAAAACAAGATCTTTTTTAAAGTGTTTTTAAAATTAAAAAATGGCAGTAGCCAGACTCCACATCATCAGTTCTAAATTACTTCTGCACTGGCTATGCCTAGGAATGTGTTCCCTCTGCTCTGGCATTTGAGATGATGTAGTAAACAATACTAGTGGCAAAATAGGGAAGTATTAAAAAATACTTAATTTTTAAAATGCACTAATATGTGCAAACATTATGCAAATATCTGAATCATTCTACACTAACAACCATTGCAGGCTCCCTCATTTATATTCTTATACCTGTTACAATGCCTGCTAGTATTGCTGTAAGACGCAATGGATCCTAGTGATGAATTTTCTGAATCCTGATTGAATTCTGTTCCATCTGTTCAATGAGATCATTATTATATGACATCACTGTGGGGATAAAATATGGGGAAAAGTAGGATTTTTTTTTGCAGAAGGGAATTGAGCAAGCATAGCCTATCCCTACCCTTACAATTGCTGCTATACTCAGTCTGTTTCAAGCGGCTGATGGTTATTTTTTGCTTGCACTGTTATTTTATTACACCTTCCTACACAGTAATTAGGAGCTCTGTCTGAAGGGTTCCAGACCTAGAGCAGCGTTGGCCTGAATAACCGTATACCTTAAGCACCACATTAGCAATGCCTCTCTTAATTGTGCACAGTAATGTATGTGTCTTTCAGGACTACAGCTTGTTATATGAAGAAGCAAAGTATTTCCAGCTTCAGCCCATGCTAGGAGAGATGGAACGGTGGAAACAGGACCGGGAGAGTGGCCGCTTCTCAAAGTCCTGCGAGTGCCTGGTGGTGCGAGTTGCCCCAGATCTTGGCGAAAGGATTACACTGAGTGGAGATAAGTCATTGATAGAGGAAGTGTTCCCAGAGATCGGTGATGTGATGTGTAATTCTGTCAACGCCGGCTGGAACCACGACTCTACACACGTCATCCGATTTCCACTGAACGGATACTGTCACCTCAACTCAGTTCAGGTGGGAAGTCACATGTGCATTTTTTGAAAGGGAGCTGCTGGCCAGATACCAGTGGGCTGCCCTCTTCCATGTCACCAGAGTGTTTTAGTGAGCAGAATCAGCTGGAGGCTTTAAGCAAGTTATTTACTTGTGTGTGTCGAGTTGTCTTTCTCCATTTAATCCACATATCACCAAATCTCTTTGCAAGCAAACTACAATAGTGTTAGAATTTTCTGTGGTCTCAGGGAAGACCCTTCACATTCACTTTCAGTGTTTTTTCCTAATTTTTTGTGGCATAGTAGAGGCCTGTTGTGATCGATAAGGACAAGGGGTAATGATTTTAAACTAAAACAGGGTAGATTTGTACTAGATACAAGGAGGAAAATTTTTCAATGAGGGTGGTGAAACACTGGAACAGGTTGCCCAGGGCCATGGTGGATGCCCCATCCATGGAAATATTCAAGGGTCAGGCTGGGCAGGACTCTGAGCAGCCTGATTTAGTTAAAGATGCCCCTGCTCATTGCAGAGTTGAACTAGATGATCTTTAAAGGTTCCTTTCAACCCAAAGTTATTCTATGGTTCAATGTAGCAATGTCTAAAATCAGTAGCTGTTATGAAATGGATAAGAAAAAATCTGGGAGAAAAATGCAGGTAATTCCTGGAATAATTACAATAAATTTCAGTGTTAGTGTTACGTGTTTTATCCTTTGTTGGCTAAAAGCAACCAACCTCAGACACCTGCCTGTACCTACTTAGCACATCCTGCATGGCCAGCACTTCCCATCTGGAATCATCAGTAGCACAATTGATGCTGTTTGGTTTAAACACACCTCCTAAATGCTGCAGGCTCATGAGTGAATTCTTATACAGAACAGGCTTGCAAGCTGAGATTGACATCTTTTCATCTGCCAGGTTCCACTGTCCAGGTGGAGAATCACAGAGTCATTAAGGTTGGAAAAGATCTCCAAGATCACTGAGTTCAGCCTTTGAGCAGACACCACCACGTCAATTAAACTACAGCACTAAGTGGCACATCCACTCATTTCTTGAACACTTCCAGGGATGGTGACTCCACCACTGCCCTGAGTAGTCCATTCCAATGCTTAACCATCCTCATTGTGAAGAAATTATTTCTGATGTTCAACCTGAACATCCCCTGGTGCAGCTTGAGGCCATTTCCTCTTGTTCTGTCGCTGGTTTCCTGGTAGAAGAGCCCGACACCCACCTTGCTACAGCCTCCTTTCAGGTAGTTGTAGAAGATCACCCCTGAGCCTCTTTTTCTCCAGATGAAGCAAGCTGAGCACTGAGGCATGCACTGAAGGCTCGCCAGGCACTGCACTTGTGCTAGCGCTTAACACAAGGGTCTAGAAAGACCTATCTAGACCTATCTAACCCATGTTATGCTTGGACAGTTGTCTCTCACCAGCCTTGACTGTCCAGCTGAAACATCAAAATTGTTTTGTCATAGAGATTAATGCAAATTTAGGACAGCCTTAGATGTCAGATTACAACTGAAAAGGAGTTTCAAGGACAGTTATTTAGCCACATCATATGATAGTTCTAAAGGCAGTTGTATCCTTCAGTGCTTTGTCACTTATTCTGATGCTTACATTTTTGTTGCACAAATAAGAATTACAAAGCATATTTACTTATGTGAAAAACCTGAGTCAGAGTGGCAAAATATGTACAGATTTCAAGAGCGGTAATGATCCCACACTGATAATAAGTACTGGGAGGACATAAGCATTTCCCAGTACTAATAAAAATGGGAGACAGGACAAATTAAAATGGGAGACAGGACAAGGACTACCAAAAGACCTGAAGAGTGAGGTGCAGACCAAATGGTTTGTCCAGGGCTGAGCGTTTCCAGAGCTGCTTCCACCACATTTTTCTCAGGACCCAAGTTCTCCTGTTCTGTTTTTCAGTGGCTTGCACCAACACATTTGAGCAGGGGCAGAGGATTTTGGCATATAATTAAAAGCTAAAGATCAGGGTAAACAAAAATTGCACATGTGTTTTGATTGCTGTTTCCAAGTCTCTTTTCCTACCCCTTCCTTTTTGATATGTCTGCCGTGCAATTAGCCATGCTCAGGTACTTTGGAAAGACATTTGCCAACCAGAAGCATTTTATGTAGAAACATGGCATGTCTTCTTTGAAGCATTTTTAAACCTCAGCTTGCTTCTTCCCCCACCCTAGTCCTTTGCAGCCTTCTGCTGTTCTGCTTGCCAGTGTTGTCCTAGCACTCATGCAAGCCAATTTGACAACTGGTGAAATAGCAGGGAAAGCCTTGGTAGGCACTTGATTCCAGCACAACCCTTGTGAGGTCTGGTCATGCTGAACGGAGGGTCCTCTGGGGTCCAGGAGCATCAGCCCCTTCCTTGGGGCTGGTGGCTGTCAGGCTGACCCTAGTAAATCCCAGGAAGAGTCTCCTTCACACGAGGCAGAGGAAGCCCAGAACAGATGAAGATGATGATAAAAGTAACAAAGAGTTGGTTTTTAAGTCTCTGGTAAATATCACGGTAGATTTCCTGAAATTATGACTGTTTTATCTACATTGTCACCATTCAGTTGAGGTGTTTGCTCAGCATCTGCTGTGCAATCCCGTATTTGCCCTTTTGTATTGTAAATTCTGTGAAGCAGAGAATGTGTTTTTCTAGCCATGTTTCTGTGGCCAGAAGGAGACTGGATTTGCTGGCAGTACTAAAAAAATAAAATAAATTTTTCTTCATTTTTTCTTTTTCACTGCTCAGTGGCCATAGTCAGCAGAAATCAATCCAATACAGTTAAGCTATGTAACCACTTATTTTTTACCCCTAGCTGAATCCATTTGAAAACAGCAGTTATTATCATTGGACAGCGAATAGTCTGTTTATTTACTTATACATTGGTGTTTGTTTCCTCTTTTTGCAGGTACTTGAGAGGTTACAGCAAAGAGGGTTTGAGATTGTTGGCTCATGTGGAGGTGGGGTGGACTCTTCCCAATTCAGTGAATACGTACTGAGACGAGAACTCAGAAGGACATCTCGTGCACCCTCTGTCATTCGAATAAAGCAAGAGCCTCTGGACTAAAATGGACATGTTTCTTTATGCAAAAAAAAAAAAAAAAAAAGGAAAACAAAGAGAAAAAAAAAAGGGGACATTTCATGTGCAGTTTGGACTCCAAACAAGTCCTGGAACTAAAATTGAATAAAAGACACATTTATATCAAATATAGAGACCACACCTGAATTCATATGGGAACACTTGGAATAGTAGTGAGAATAATAGTAACCTCAAGGTATAAAAGAAAACACACACACACACACATAAAAAATATGTATGTATATGTATGTCTGTACATATATATATGTATGTATATGTCAAAGGGTAGGAAATGCAATGACAAAATGTGGTAGTTGAGGTTGGTGCTGTGATGGCCATTAAGTGTCCTAGGCCCTTCCTGGGCCCACTTAACGGTGTACAAGCCATTGCCGGGGGGGATTCATAGGCTACTCTTCACCCATTTTCCATTGCCAAACAGCCATCCACTTTTTAATGTGTACACATTGACTCGACTTTATTTGCATATGGAGGTTTATGTCTGTCTTTTTTAGAGGTGGATAGGCAGGTGTTCAGGAGACAACCATCCATTGCATTGGAAAGCTGAAATTTTAAATGTAGTTTGTACAGAAGTCGCACACTTTTTGTCTGCCCTCACAGATGTGAAAGGTTAACTTTTCTTTTGAATGAGTTTTTTTGTTGTTTTGTTTTGTGTTTTTCAAAGGGGGCCAGAATAATTAATATTTGGTAGAGATGCTCTGGTTTGAATCTGCTGCTTTCCTACAATTTTTTCAAATTTTATAATGTATTAAATACAATAAACTCCTGTTTAAAATAACAAGGGTCTGGTTTAAGCCAACAGAAGCAGAGAGGTGGGATTGCACTAGCGTGTGGAGGGGCAAAACAGTGGGCAGGCAGTGCTGCCTGCCCAGAGTGGAGCGAGTTAAAGGCAGCAGAGGATATTGAGGGGTCTTCTGGTGTGGTGCACATGGCTGCTACTCCTTCAGCACTGTCTCTTTTAAGCTTTGTCCCAGTTGGAAGAGAAGCTGTTGGTCAGACGTGAAAATAACACCAGCTCAGCCCAGGGAAACCCATCCAAAAATGACACGTAGTTCTGTAACCTTCATTGTAAGAGTGAATCCTTGCATCATTCCCTCTTGATTGGGAGTTGGCAGCTTTGACTCTCCAAGCCCCTGCCTTGCTGAGTGTTAGTCAGCCTGTTTGGTTTTCATGCTCCTCATTTCCCTCGTTTCAAGCCATTGTCCTTCTGCCTAGCGAGTGACATGGGCAGCCCCTTTTGTTACCCTCTGGCTGCGTGTCCCTTGGTGGCCGGCAGTAAATCCACATCCTGCATTAGATGTCCTGCGAGCTGCTCTCTTGCAGAGTCTCACTGAGGCCGCCTCTGCAGGCACCGGCTCCAGGCCTGTGAGATTTTGCAGAGGCACCACATCCCGATGCCACTGCACGGACCACTCACAGGTTGATGCACCAGCAACCACCACCTTTCCTCCAAAGTCTCTTTTTATGCACTGTTACAGAATATGACTGTCTGTTCATCCTGGTATGGAAATTTCTATCAACGCAATGGTGCTGGCATTCCATTCATTTTGGTGACACTTTGCTATTTATTTAAGAAAAGAAAAAAAGAAACTGTTAGATACATGTAACAAGGTTTTTAATATGGTCAGATAACTAAAAAAAACAAGTTACATTTTTTTCTGGTTTTTATTAAAAGATGTCAGAGGACATCTTTAAATAACTGGCAGCACACATCAATGGTTTGGAATTACTGAAATGTGAAAATGGGTGAGGGAGGGGACTCTAAAAATTAACGTTCATTAGCGGGTTATTAGATCTTCAATGTGATGCTGATCTGTCTATTCACAGTACTGAAACAGCTGCCTCATTGAAAATGCTTGTTTTCAATTAGCAGCAAGAAGTCCTCTTACAAAATAAACAAATGCTTGCTCTTACTGCCCACAATTTGGTTGTTAGTCTACATAGAAGTTGGAAAGCTAAAACCTGGGTAAATAAATATTTTTAACAGATCCTCAAACCGTTGGAAGTGATGAAATTTGTGATGTCCAAAAAGATGGCAGTCCCCATGGGTTTGAGAGTATGTGGGTGCCAGTGCAAGTCAGAGACTGCTGCACAAATCTTCCCTGTGCATCTGGGTGGAGCTGCGCTTTCTGAGGCCTCTGGAGTGTCCCCGGGGATGTGTCTACACTCTGTTCAGCCCAAAGGTATTTCCACATCCAGACCTGCCCTGCTGGCCCCCATCTGTGCATATGGGCTTTATGCTCCAGTGCAGCCTGGAGCTGGGGGGCTGCGGCTCCTTTCCCTGCTGCTTGGCAAGCAGGCACCCCAAGTCTGCCTGGCCAGGAGCATCAGCAGCCCCAAAAGTGTCCCCCCAGTGCTGGCAGGGCCCACACTGCCTGCAGCCTCTGCACAGGGTGTGGAGGGCGAGGAGCTTTGCCAGTGATGCTTTCCAACACATGGCTCCCAAAGCCAGCAGGTTATGCTCTGCTGGTGGTTTTGCTTGCTCAGCACGTACCTTCCAAGTCAGTGACATTGAAGATACCGCTGTGCTCCTCCCAAATCCTTGACTGGCTGGTCACCCTCCCACCAAGCCTGCTTTTGTTGTTCTTTGAGTCAAAAATCACTCTGAGACCCTGAATGTGAATGTCTCTGCAGTTACAAAGTGGTCATGGAGTAAGAGGTCATGAATATTCAAAGTGATGGCTGATGAAAAATGTATGCAGGAATAAGCTAGCTGTAGATTTTTAGAGAGTGAATGAGATTAGTCCAGTTTGCAATTGAGGCTTATAACCATGTGTTTTTAAAATGCTCTTTTGAAAAGCTGATCAACAAACAAATGAGCAATATCTCCAGGAAAGTGAGGAGAGTGGGGGGAACCAAGAAGGACCAGATTACGGTTAGCTTGTCTCTGGAGGTTAGTAATTCTGACACCTAAATTTATCTAACTTTTTATTAGAAAGCGTTGACTCCATTTCATGCGATCAGTGGTGTTGTATTTAATAACAAGAGGCAGAGCTGCAGTGAGCAGTAGCTGCCAATGCTGTACTTCAGCAAGTTGGTTAAGCAGCTGCCAGGAGAACTCCTGCAGACGTGCAGAGGTTGCAGATGGCACCAACTCCCCTTCCCACAGTGAGACCCAGGCAGAGGAACTTGGTCCTCACCTTTTCTTTGGGAAATGCAAATGCTGGATTTTTGCAATAACCATCGATCCAGGGTTTAGTTCTCCCCCTGTTGCCTCCTTAATGTACCGAACAGCTGTGTAAAGTATGGATCATGGCATGCTTGGATGAACCTTAAAACTGAGTGTCCCGTTGAAGACTGAGCTAATTTACTCCGTGCTGGAGAAAGTGAAGTCCTGCTTTGTCACTGGGTTAATCTCTGTTTCCAGAAGCAGTACTGGTAAATAGGTGCTGCTGATTTATTCTGTCTCCAGGTACTTATTGGCCAGGCAGTCTGGCCCAATGGATGTTTTTCCTCTCCATTGCCACATGTCTGTAAAAGGAAGCTGATCATCTCAGTGCTTGACTGGCACAAGCTTGTCAAGTTGAGGCACGTTTTATGATTGTTTTATGATGCCTGCTAGAATGCATAACGAAAACCAATAGGGAAAACTTAGTAAACTCTGAAAACATGAAAGTTGAGCCACCCATTCAATTATTTTCCTTTATGCTGAACAGGCACTGATTTCAATTTGAGAAACATTTTGTTCATGAGCGTAATTTTTTGCAGCAACCTTTAAAAATTGATTTCTATACTAATTAGAGGGTTTCTACTGCCACCCAAATGACTTGTCAAGTGAATTTTTCTTTAATATTTCCACTGCATGACTTGGCGTGCAGGGTTAGATTTTGGAGGATGAGAAAAGCATTTTTATTGACCGATGGTCAGTTTTTCAGAGAAATAAAAACATTTATTTCCATCTGTCATTTCT
Source organism: Falcunculus frontatus (assembly GCA_013398115.1). Lineage (NCBI taxonomy): Eukaryota > Metazoa > Chordata > Aves > Passeriformes > Falcunculus > Falcunculus frontatus. The sequence continues at coordinate 118,093 of VZRV01006708.1, read as the reverse complement.
TCACTGCGGAATTCTATATTATGAATTATTTCTACGGACAACTGGTATTTGTATGTTGGCATTCAAGCTGCCTGAGGCTTATTTACAGTGGAAATGAAACCAAGATATCCTTAGGGCCTGTAGACCAGTTGCTTTTTCTCAAACTTCAGTTTGAATGGTTTATTATTTCTTGAGGGTCTGGAGGGATTGCCACCACCAAAAATCAATATGTTGCATCAGGTCCCTGTGTTGGCTTTGGCTGCTACTCCATTGCTCCGGTTTTTGAAGACCCCAAAACTGACTTAGCCTATGGGATTCTCTCTTTGAGACTGAAACCATTAAAACCATATCCCTAACTCTTCTTAAAAAGAAAAAAATGCAGGCACATAGTACACAAGTTCATCCTCTTGTAAGCTGAGCTGGCTCTGCTAGCTGGTAACCAGGATGTTTACATCGATGCTGGGGGGAAACCCTACTGCTAGCCTGCCGGAGCATCTTCTGTTTGCACAAGTAAGACCTCCACAAATGGAGATGTCCTCTGACCGATGGAGAAAAGCCCACTTCTCCTTGAATCTGTGAATTTATTTTTTTTTTTTCACATTTTTTGACTAGGGACCTAATAGGAGTCCTGTGCCCCTAAAATAATGAAGAGTGTCATATTTTTCAGGTGATGTTGGAGATTATGGGCCATATCCCATCTTCTGCCCTCCATACTCATGGTGAACTTGCCTCACACTCCAGTCAGAAGCCGAAGGGCTGCGGTGTGGTCATCGGCTGTCAGTGTCATTACATCCACAGCAATAGTATGTTATCTCTGCTGCTTCTAAAAATACAGTATTTTCCACTGCAGGTCAGAGGAAGCATGGGTTGATCAGACTCTTCTCTCTTAGTCTCATTAAAACCCTATATTCACGAGTTCTCCTCTCTGGAGAGGCTGTCGCTGGTATGAGCAGGCTGGATTTGTTCTTCTTGGGGAGCATGGGGTGCTGGTGCCCTAGCCAAGGCATTGAGCCCTGTCCCGTGGTCCTCAGAGCACAGCTCTGGTTTGATGGTCTGAGGAGAGATGGAGAGAGAGATTTGTCTCTGTGCTCTGGAGTTTGGACTGATAAATGATCTCATCTACAACCCTAAATGATCTTGTGGCTTCTGTTATGTATCTTGTCAGTGTTGTTATTAATTTCCTGAGGAAAATGCGAAGCATGGGATGGCTGGCCTTGCCTCCTTACCATTAGGATGCAGTCTAAAAGACAGGGTGACATTGACTTAAAACAAAACCTGCCTGTGCTGAAGTCCCCTGAACTCATGTACTGCATTCATTACGACTTCAGGTCAAACCAGAGGGCTTAGCGAGGCTCACCAGTGGATGTTTGATACTTCATTTGATTAACCGCCAAGAAATTGAAAAAACAAAAGGCAAAACAAGCAGAGCCTGGATACTTGTTTTGAAGATCTGGAGCCATGATTTCACTAATCCCTGCTGCTTCTGAATAAATATTTCAGTTCTGGGTGGCTTACATTAAAACCAAAAGCAGCTGTGCATTTCTTTCCCTCGCTTTCTCCAGTTCAGGAGGCTTGTTTTTCTTCTGCTGGGGGCTGTGCCTGGGCAGCTCAAGAGTAATAACTTTGGCCCTAATACAGTGCTTGGTCTCTTCAAAGCATTGTACAGACCTTCAATTAAGCATCTCTCTACTTCTAAAGGAAGAAGGCAGCAAGAAACTCACCTTGCAGCTGGGGAGGCTAAAGAGGCTCGACTGTCACCCACCTGGGTGTCAAACTGCACGTCTGGAGTCCCACTTAGCTGCCCTCTTCTACAAGCCTTCTTGCAGTACAGAAAGAGGTGGAAATCAAGAAGGCACTGTGACACATTTCTTTTTTTAAGCTGAGAGTTAGAAGCTATTCAAGCACGTAGAAGGCATTGCTGGGATGTATGAATGAGCTTAAAATGTAGCACTACAACCATGATAGGCTTGACACACCTTGTGATTTCTTTTTCTAATTCCTTCCAAAGTGAGAGAAAAATAAATGAAATGAAATAAAATTCCCTTTACCTTACATGTTTTAAGTGAAGTCTACTGATGGTCTACTTCATTTCCTTTCTCTGGCTCAGCTCTTTAGTAGGGACTATCATTTTCTGTTTATGTTTATGTTCCTTAACACAGAACTCAGGCATCAAAATGGGAGGAGGGGAAAGCTCCAGTGCAGTTTGTGAAAGAGCTTTGTTTTTTCATATAGTGGTCACAACAAAATCCTGCTGCATGCCAGGATGGCAGGAATGTTTTTCAGGTGTGGTTGTTGAGATGGGGCAAGGCACGGCTGGCTCCCAGCTTCAAAGGCTCCACAATAAAAATGACAACAGTGGTAAACTAGGGCTCAAACCCTCACGGATTATCTTCCTCCTTAAGCATCTGCTCATCTTTCTCCCAGCTGTAGCCTTTAGATGAGTAGTTTAAAAGCTGTGCTATCATCTCCGCTGTAACCAGTGCAGCTATTCCAGAAGAAAGCTGCTTGGCTCAGGGACAGCTGTTCCACAGAAAAATTCTCTTCTGATGCATTATTGATAGATGTAAGTTAAAGCCATAAAGCTCGCAGCTTTATCGGGCAATATCTACTAAATCCTGGAAGCATGTAAGATAACCTAAATGTAATCTACTGCATACCAGCTTCTTCAGTGATGGATAGCACAACAAAAGCAAGACTAATGAAAAATTAATGAAAACAGTTACTTCCATAAGAAAAATGATCTGTTTTCTCCCACCTTTGTATTGATTTTAACTGGCCCTGTAATTGGAAGTGTATAATTTTTTCCTAAGGTAAAGAGGATTGAGGGCGAGGGAGAGCGAGTGTATAATTCTATTCATGTTTGTGACATACTTTCAGGTTACAAAAACAAAGCATTTTCCTTAGGATGTTGAAGCCGCCTGTGAATGCCGACTTCAAGCATATTTTCTCAGCTCAGGCAAACTGCCATGCTGGTTTGCCTGAAACCAGATATTGCATGAGCAGAGTACTTGGCGTACATTGAAAGCTAGCAAGGAAGTACAAAGAAACAATGTTTTAAGGAAAACCAAATACAGTGCATGTAACTTGGTGGGTTTAACATGTTTCATGCATTTAAGTTCATTCCTGACTGATCTGCTCCTTGGTGAAAGGGAAAAATCCTCCACTGCTCTTTGGAGAGGAAAGGAATGTCAGGCTCTGAAGAAGGACCTTCCCTGTGAGACCAAACCAATTGTACCATGATGTTCATGTGCCAGCTTGGCAGAGAATTCACAGCCACATATAGTCACAGCCTCTTCTCTCTAACACATTTAAACACAACTTTTTCTCTAAATTTAATAGAGCGTTTCTGTCTTTTGCACCATCCCACAGCAGAATTCAGTCAGATCTATGGCTGCTGCAAACTCTATTTTAAACTATTCTTAAGTCTTTACCTGCTTAATGTTAATGTATCTGCTGAGCCCGAAGGGCAATGCTGAGATAATAAATCAATCAGAACAGCATATAGTTTGTTTTGCTAGGGTAAAAAAGTGCGCATTTTTAAAGTGTTTAGGAAAAGCTTCTTTCCTGCTCCCTGTTGTGTATTCTATGGGTTTCTGAATAATCTCTTCCATCAAAGACATGATATGGGGCTGCAGCATGATGAGGACCAGGATGTTCCTACACATTAATAGTAAATGTTACTCTTTATCTTTGGGGGTTTTTCTCCCTCATCTTTTAGCTAATATGCCTTCATTTAAAAAATACATATTTTTTTTCTACTTAAGAGATGTGGCCACATCTTTGGTTGTTGCTTTTGTTCCTTGTTTTTCTTATTGGCCTGATAACAGCTGCAACCCTTTCGATGCATGTCTTTAAAAACTAGGGCAGTTTACTTGTCCTCAGTGTTTGGATTGGCTTTATTTTTGTCTCAGCAGCCTACTCTGGTCCAGCCTCAGCTGGTGCTCCATACAGCAGATGTGGTGACTGATTGACATGAGGGACCAGGGAGCCTTTGTGATGGTGTCCTCCCCAGCTCATGGGACCTTCCTGCGTGAGTGAGAGCTGCAAGAGCAGCACCACTGATGAGAAACCACCCAAAAAATGTTACAGCTGTAACCGTGCAACAGAGGGGGTGCAGCCCAGGGCAGTGCCTGTACTCACTGTTGGGGCTGGGAGAGGGGCTCGCTGGCAGCGAGGGGTCCTGGGTGCCCAGCTCCCTGTTCCACCATCGGGCAAATCCTCTGGGTCCCCTGGAGATCAAAAGCCACCTGGACACAGTCCTTGGCAACTGCCTCAAGGTGATCCTGCTTGTGCTGGGTGGGAGTGAACAAGATGATCTCTAGAAGCCCCTTCCAACCTCAACCATTCTATGTTTTCTGTCATTTCCAAGAAGACTGGACTGACTGAGATGTGACAGGTTCCTCAGGCAGTGTGAAATGTGGCCCTACCTCTTTACTTGGTGCCACTGTCATATTATCTGGAATTTTACCTCTGTCCTCTCTTTCTTTTCAGTCAAGAGAGATCTTTGACTTTTTTTTTCAGTAGGGAGCGGAATGGGGATTCCATCTTAATGGGACTTGAAAGACATTGGGTGAAAGTGCTGGGCTTAATGTAATAAACTATATTTAAAGTATTACTCACAGAAATTCTGTGAACAGTAAAGCCGCATCTCATAATCACGTCACTGTCGCTGACAAACAAGGAAGAGCTTCAAGAAAGGCATATGTAGAGCTCCTTCACATCTTCCTTGTGGGGTCCTGATGTGGGGAGGCATTTCAGGGGGCAGTAGAATTTTGGTCTTCATTTCATGGGACACTTGCAGTACTGAGATAGTGTTTGTATTTCCATACCTCACCAAGTTACACAGAGGGGCGAGAACACACCAGAGAAAGCTTCCCCCAAGTTCTTTCTTCCCAATTTTTTTTTGTTTGTTTTACTTATTGTAGGGCTAAATATTGATTTTTCAGCTCTGAAAAACTGAAGACATAGCATCTTCTTCTGCCATGTTCTCAATATGCTTAAAACGAAAAAAGCAGTCCACGACCACATTTTTCCCCTACAAAAATGTAAGCAATTAGCACAGCAGGTTCTCAGTTCAATATGTATAATTTATTGTAAAATGTATATAATTGGTTTGGCAGACAGCAAAAACACCAACACAAGCATAAACCTTTTTATGAATCCATATGTAATACTGGATGTTGATGGATTATTACTACAGCAAGATGTCATGTTAAATAACTGATGCAGATGTACAGTAGCAAATTAGTGGTTTTGCCATTTTCATTAAAAAAGGAAACAAACAGAAAAAAAAAAATCACATCTTCACGATTTATTGAAGTTGGGGGTTTTTTATACACTCACTGCTGGAGCATCTGGGTGTATTAAACAGCTGAATTCAATATCACATTAAGCTAAATTGCCCACAATGGGCAGCTGCCTCATTTCACTCTTCTTAGAAGTCCAAAATGTGTTTTCTGAACCTGAGGCATCTGTCTTCCAGCTGAAGTGGTGTGCTGGTTAGTATTTCACCAAACAGGGGGAGAAGCGGCAGGGGAACATGTCCTTCTGCTGCTGAGACCCTGGCCAAAACATTCTCAGTGCAGGAGAGAGGACAGGGATAGGAGGAGAGGTCAAAGCAGTGCTCCCAGCTTTGTCTGCAGGGACCGGGTTTAAAAGCTGGTAGGCAGGGAGCATCATGTGCTGTCACTGTGGGGCTGGGTCTGTGGGAACAGACACCCTCCTGGGCAAGCTCAGAAGCTTCCTAAGTCCCCTGGCTCCCAAATATCTATGTGCTGTGTAGGGGTGTAGAGGTAGCACAGGCTGCAGCCCTTTGGCTTCTGGCTCAGGTCATGGATAGCCCCGTAGTGCTGGATCGTGGGCTGGGAGCAGCAGGGTGGTGCAAAGAGGGGTGTGTGGAGGGTGTGTATGTCTGGGCACAGGGATGTGCTGGAGGAGCCACCTGGGTATGCCTTGCTCATCGCTTGCAGCACATCCCTGACCTGGGCTTCTCAGTCCTGCAGGAAACCCTGAAGCCCCTCAGGAAATAGCAGGAGCTCCTGCAGCACCTGTCAGGGCTTGGTCTCTGAGGCACGTCCAGCAAGGTGGCCAAGACAAGGAGACCCCCCTCCATTCCTTCCCTGCTCCATTTTCCCCTATGTGTTTTTCCACAGAGACCACAAAGAGCTCAGACATTTTTCAGCCTCTCTGGAGGCATCCATACTCCTCTGGATGTCTCTTCCTGTCATCTGTGAGGCTCAGACCCAGATGTCAAAGCCCCTGTGTCGGCGTCTGCACCCAGAACTACCTGCGTTTCACACCGACCTTCCTACACTTGCGTCCTCCTTCTACATCTTCTTTGGCCTCTCTCTCATCTTCAAGTGGATTTTTGCATTCATTTCCCACCTTTTATTTGTGTCTCCTCCTTTAGCCCATTTTTTATCATCTCTTTCCAGTTGTCTGTTTTCTTTCTTCTGCTATAATTCTGTACATTTGGATAATTTTCATTTGGACTGTTTAACATAACCACCGGATTTGTGTTTTAGCCTTGCTTAGCAGGTTGGAGGCTCCTTTTCTATCTTATGTTCTACATTTTCTTCTCCCTCTTAATATGTCAGCATTAACAGACTTGGGATCCAGCTTCACTTCAGTGGGAAATATCACCAGTGATTTCCATAGGAGAAGAGGGAGAACATTCAAAATGTGAGAGGCTAAACCCAAGTGTCTGGGTTTGTCTATTGCCAGATTTCCCAAGCTTCTCCATGCTTCCAGCATCTCCCAGCCCAGCTCCAAAGGAGATATAAGTAGAAAGAACAATGTTTCTGAAAAGCAGGCCACATTTTCTTAAGTTACAGATGATGGAGGCAGCGTCCTACCTGGCTTGAGCCAATGTGTCAGAGCAGGTCCCTGCTAGGTGTGGTGCCCAGTCCTTCTGCCACATTTATATATATCAGTAGTATATTTGAAAGGAAGGAAGGAAAAAATCTTTTTTTGCCTTCCAGCTTCTTTCCAGGGGCAGCTTGAAGAAGTTTATACGTTTCAAACAAGCCAGAAATCTCTGTCCCACCCCTCAGCTTCCCCAGACACATGTTACCTGGCGGTGGTGCTGCCCCACGGTAGTGTTCTGAGCACATGTATCCTGCAGACATGCTGTGGCCATCCCTAAACAACAGCTGCGATGGGTGCAGTCACTCATCCACACAGATAATCTAACAAAACCGCCAGTAATGTACATTCAGTGATATGCTAGAAAATATAGTTTTGCTGGCAGGATTTATTCCATGACCCTGCTCTCTTCAGTGAGCAAAGCAGGGAGAGATGTGAGGGATGCCCGCAGGAAGCCTGCCCATCCTCTGCATAGCCTGGGATGGCTGCGCTGGCAAAGCACTGCTAATGCAGCCCTAGGAATAGGCAGCCCAGGTTGTTTTCAGCCTTGGTATGTAGAAAGATTCCCACATAGTGCTCTGATCATATTCAGGTGGGTTTTATTCTGCAGTTGCAAAACACCTCAGAAAAAGAATCCAAACCGATCTCAGGAGTGAAAGAAAAATGGAGAGGCAGCTGGTTTTGAGTGAGGCTCCTTTATCAAACCGTGTCTGTTCCAACCCCTTCTGTTCGGAAACAGTCCCACTAGGAAAAAGCCCCACTTTCCCAGTTTATCCCTTCTGCAGCTGTCACTGCACTGCTCATTGTTCGTGAAGTTACCGGCACCTGTGTCTCCCAATGCGATCTAGAGGCTCCCACTGTTTATTTCAATGTAAATATTTTTTTTTGTTGAGAAACAAAAGGGGCTGGAAAAAGGGAGGTTATGGGAATATTCAAGATGAGATAAGGAATCTGAGGCAGAAAAGAACACACCAATTACCTCAGCTCACACGCTCATCTGCCAGATGAAACCAGTTTTACCGGCTGTCGCCCAAAGGCAAAACACCACAGGGCTTCTGATGTCATGTTGGCCTTTGGTTATGAGCCCGGGTAAATGCGTACCTGGCAGAGAGAGAAAAAGGGCTACGCTGCTTAATGCCAGCTTCATCTATTTATGTTCCTCTAGCATCAATTAAAAATATCTCTGTCTCATTCTGCCTGCCTGCTTGCTACTGTGGTATTTGTTTTCTTTCCATAGCACTGCAGATTGCCTTACCTTACAGTTTACGACAGTGAGAGCTGGCACTTGCCTCTGGCAGGGCATAGGATGAGAAACCATTTCACTTTTCTTCCACTCTGTCTTCGTGTGGAGCCGCGAAGGTGTTTGATGTGCTGGTTGTTGTGAAGGGGTGATGTACAAGGGCAGGACTGTTGTTAATTTGTAGTGCTTCAATAGCATTAGCTTTTTCCTTAGGATTTAAATTGAATTGGTGGCATTGCTGGGACAATATAGTGCTGTGGATCTGAAGTGTGTTCTGTGTACTCATCTGTCTTTTTTTCTTTATTATATTAACTTTCTTTTTCTTCCTCTTTTTTTTGCCTTTTTTATATCACCAAGACCCAGTGAAGCAGATTTTATGTTGCAGTAATTCTGCATGTTTTGGTTATAAATACTTCAAAGCAAAGTTAAGGGTTTTTTCATATAACTATCAAAGCAAGTGTCTGCTTCAGCCCAAATTGAAAGGGACATTTTACATATAAAAGTTCATCAGTGGGTGGTAAACAGCTTCTATCCTAATACATATTGCAAATATTCTGCTGCGGCACAGACCAACAGCTTTGGAGAAACGGGTAGTATCTGACCTAAACGCAACCGTTCCCTGTGCCAGTTGCTAGCCCTGGAACTTAACCAGGGTCTAAGCATCCAAGAAATCCCAGGAAAATCAAGTCTTTTGCCCATAGCAATATAAAAGATGCTTCCAGTCTCCAGTTTCTCCTTGCATTCCTAGCTGTCCCTTTGAGAGCAAATAATGCCGCAAAGTAATTTAAAAACAGAGGAGGTAAAAATCAGTAACTTCAGCAACAGCAGCACAGACAGCTTCCTCTATCGCAATCTCCCATCTAGATTTTCCAAGCAGACTTGCAATTTCAGTAGTTGTCTTGGCAGGTGCCCAGCATGATACGCCTGAAAGCAGCCAGGCTGTCTGAGAGCAAATGTGCAATGATTTTGAAAAATCAGGGTTCTTCAAGAGTTCTCAAGTTGATCATCAAAAACTACTAAATATTTCTCATTTTTCTTCTTCCTCAGAATTGCACACCCTCAGAATGGCAAATGCTTCGTGATCTGAAGCCAAGACAACAGCACTGGTGTTTCACTGGCTTGCAACAACATCTATTTGAAGGGATGTTTTAAAGCAGTCTGCAGTGCTGGAAGGCGGCTTTTTCTGTACTGCTTCTAGCTAGGATGTGCTGATCTGAGCACTCGGCAGCATAATTTATTTATCAGGACTTCATACCATTTTTTTTCCCCATTGACACAGGATTAAAATCAAACATCCCTAACTGTACAAGATGAAAGTTTAGCTTAGCTCATTCAGGTACGTCTGCATTAGATACGTGTGTAAGCGATTGCTCTCCGCTAGCTTGATCTTGCTTTCGTGTACAGGCACAACTCCCCCGAGACGACTTTCCCAAGTTGGATGTTCAGCTGAACCCGACTGTGCTCAAAGGTGGCAGTGATTGGAACACACCAGGGCAAACCTTTACAGCCTTTGATTCTCCAAAGACTCCATCAATAGCCAATGATACTAAGGGGGGCTGTCATTAGGGCTGAGATCCTTGGGAATGCATTGATTCCTCAGCCCCATCATTTCACCTGCTGAGCGCAGTGCTGCACCAATGGGCAGTGAAGCTCAATAAGTCATTTCTTCACGAGCTGCTGGAGAGGAGATGCATTCCCAAGCCATGCAGCTGCCTGGCTGCTAAGCACTGGAGGCACAAGACAGCCACCATCAGCATGGCCTCTGGTCACCTGGGCTGACTCCATTTCACTTTAATACTTTGCCCATACCAGTTATCAAGTCTGCGGCTAAGGGAATTGGTGGCACCTTGCAGTGGTCTTATCTCTTGATGCTGCCTCTCCCAGAGACAGCTCAGGCAGACAGAAAATGTCTCAGGGTCCTGCTGCCAGTGCACAGCAACATCTCACAGGGTGGCATTGTGGGGAGCCAAAATGCTAAGAGCAGCCCTCGAGATCCATGGGACCCAAGAGAGGGAAAGGAAAAGCATCCCCCACCAAAGGTCCATTGTCAGGGAGGCAGTGCTGTCTGATTTGGGTGCTGGGAAAAGACCAGGTACATGCAAAAACCCAGCTGGCAGGGAAGGCACCAGATGCAGAGTAAAAGGTCTCTCTGCATCCAGCCACTGCCATGCAGATCTGGCTGACCCAGCCCTGAAAATCCCTGCTGGGCCAGACCCTGCTCCTGCAAGCAGGTTGCATTCTGCCTCTCCATCAATAAAGTTTCTCCTGCTCCATCAAGTACTTTTATCCCAGTGCCTGGGCTGACAGGCACTGTAGGGGTTCCAACAGGACAGATGGGGAAAAAGGGCTCCAGAAGATACCACCAGGTTTCAGGGAAGGGGTTTGCCTGCACATCTTCTTCTCTTGGGGTCTCTGCTGCCCTTGCAACAGGGGAAAAGTGGTGGGAAGTGGTCACCCACCCTGGCCATGGGACAAGGGGCCTGCTGGTCCTTTGCTGGTGGATGTGGTAAAGAGAAGTCCAAGTCAGGCAGCCAGTTTGGCAGTTTGTGGCATACTAGGAGCATGCATGGTGCAGACTTGCTTGAACAGAGTGGACTCTGTAAGGACCTTGTCAGGGATGCAAAGGGAGAAAAAGAGAAAAGTGTTGCCTGTGAGGGTCTCTAAGCTTTGCAAAGCATGGAAGTGAGCACAGTGCTCTGAAAGGAGTGGGATGGACTGTAGTGGACTACTATGCCAGTGCAGATATGGGCTTCCAGGGAAAACAGCTCCTAGTGTTACCTAAAAGCTGAATATTTCCCTGGGAAGAATCATGAAGGAGAAATGAAATACACCTGGAATATCATTGCCAGAAATATCACTGAATGCAGAACTTGTTGCCTTTTACACCAGCTACTTTGAAACACAACCTCATCCTGCAAGGTCTTGCTTTGTCCTTCAGACTGCCAAGTGTTCCTCCTTTTGTGATAAGCAACACGTGTATTACTTTGTCCATTGCTCCCTGTGCATACATTACGTGGTGACATACGATGTAGTGATGACACTGAAACCACCTGTTGATTGCCCAACGTTTGAAAAGGTGGTCTGGAATGGAAACTATTGTCACTAAGACCTTCACACATGGGTGGGTTGGTTGGTTGGTTGGTTGGTTGGTTGGTTGGTTGGTTGGTTGGTTGGTTGGTGATTACAGACTATGAAGGGACAAGCGATTAGAGCTTGGGAAGTTTTGTTGCAAGCACTGTGGTCCAAAGTTATGCTGTAGATGTTGGGGTGTCCTCATTCATGTAGATTAAAGCACACCATAGGAGAAGCTGCCACGTTAGTAATGCTTGCAGAAGCGTAACATATATGAAAGTACTGCCAGTGCTTCCATCTCCCCAGAAGTAAACAGAAATTAAAATGTACTCTAAGTTTGCACACATAGAATCATTAACTTTGTATAGTTAGGGACTAGAGAGAGGGAGAGAAGGGGGATTTTTGGTAGGATTTTTCTTCTTTTTTTTTTTTTTGCCCTGGGCAAAATTTTCGACATTAACTAATTAATGTTTATAAAGCACTTTGCATATATAGTGCCTTTCATCAGGGGATCTCCAAGTATTAGATTATATTATCTTGAAGGCCCCAGGCCTGTGCATACTAGCCCTATAAAGTATTAGCCTTATAAACTTTAGTAATTCACTTTGAGTTTTTTCCTGGGGTTTTTTTTTGGTTGGGGTTTTTCCTGGGGTTTTTTTTTTTTGGTTGGGTTTTTAATCTTCCCTCTTCTGAATATGTGCCGAGCATTTTTGCTGTGTATATAAAAAGGTGGTAAAAAGTGTGGTGTCAGCCAGAATGACCATATGAAAACTCAGGGCTCCATAATGAACTTCTCAAATCCTCTAATTGCCAGAACTGGGGAGTAGCAAATGTATCAAACTAAAATTCATCTATTCAAGTAGAGGTCAGGAGGAGGCATCGCCACTGGTGGGGGAAGCAGCTCTGACATTTGCTCTGGTAATGACAGTGGGGATAGGGAAAAAAGGGGAAGAAAGGGAGACCTCTGATCTCTAGCAGCATCAGGAGACAAACCCCTTGCTCCAGCTTGGGGGCGAACTGGTGGCTCTTGTGTATTGCATTAAGTTTCTGTTACTGGTGGCTGGAGGCTGGGAAGGCAAGGATGGGCATGAAAATGGCTACATTTAGCCCATCTGGAGTGTCTCCATGGCTGCCATTCTCCTGGGCAGAGGCAGGAGGTAGAGTACCCCAAAGCCATGCCAACAGTAGTGAATCTCCCATGTGCTAAATCTGAAAAGCCTGCTTGGGTGTGGGCTCAGTGGATGACTCAAACAATTACTTAACAATAGCTGCTTGCATGAGCTGGCAGGGATGAAGCCAGGTTCACAATGGAAAAAATGTGTGGGCATCTCGGCTTTAGCGAAACACATGGGGAGCAGACTTGCTGCTGCATGCAGGAACTACCAACAGAGAAAGCAAGGCCTTGGGGAGCAGAAACTTGACAGGGACAAGGCAAAGGATGTCTTTGCCCTTACTTGCACATCTTACAGGTGGAATTCCCCCAGCTGAATTTAGCTGGATAAGGGCTGCTACTCTGAGGGAACGGTTGAGCAGCAAATCCAGTCTTTTGAAGAGTCAGCGGTATTCAGAACTCCAGAATGGAGCCATCCCTTGCAAGGCCATCTTGTCCAAACAAAAGTGCTCTTTCATGAGTGAAAGTTCACAGCAAGGATGGGAAATCCCTCCCCTTTCAAAGGAGAGGAGAGTTCAGCAGGGTGATGGCACATGTAGCTACAACCAGACAGGTATTTCTTCACAGGAACAACCTGATAGCTCTCCAGAGCCTGCACACACTGAAGAACTTTATGGGGAGCTTGGAACAGGTAAAAGTGCTCACTTGCTGCTTGTGGACTGACATTCCAAATCTCAAAATATCCACTCTGCATGCAACTCTCAAGGGAGAGACAGCTGGGAAAAGTGTGCAAGGTGGTTGCAGGGAATGGCTCTCCAGATGGGTTGTGGGCAGCATCTGGACATGGAAAAACATATCAGGAAACCTAGCAAGTAGGAATCAGCCACCAGGCTTGCAATGTGGATAACAGCTTGGTATGCTAAGCCTTGCACAGTGCACTGTGCACTCCTGGTCCTGAGGAAGAGTGGGAACTCCACAGAGATCTGGAGGGTGCTCGCTGTGTTGACCTAGAGCAGCGTTCAGATGGAGATGCAACTGCAGCAGAACTCTTGCTGGCAGGGAGCGGGCAGAGACATCTTTGTCGTGGCCACATGCTTTATCCCTGGAGCCAGCGTTGAGGGAGAGAAAGAGGCCCAAGTCTTGTGCTGGCAGATGTCCTAGGAAGCATGGCTCACATAGGTTGCTCTGTTGTTGCAAACCAGAGAGGGTTGTGAGGGCCAGCTGTACATTGAGAGTGAGGACAGAGCGAATCTTCCTCCTCTGGAGACACCACAGTGCAGAGTTGGCCTGGGAGCAGCCAAAGGTCCCATTACCTTGCTCCAACCAACAGCGTGGGCTGATGTACTCTATGTGATTGCAGTGAGCATTGAGAGGGACTTCTGCTTTTTTCTCTCCCCTTCAGGCAGCTGTGGTGATAGAGAGACTGGGAGAAGAGGAATCAAAGCAAGAACTATGCTGTGATACGGCTGGGTCTGTCCTCCTGGGCTCCAACGGTGCTCTTCCTCTGGCATTGCCACGTGTGCTGGACGCATTTTGCTCTTCCAGCTTCTCCAGCACTTTACGCACTGTGTTTGACCCCTGCTGGCAAGTGTGTATTTTATTGGCAAATGAGTCCCTCTACCAGATAAAGGGCCTCTAATGAGGCAAGCAGGCATAGTTAGGAAGGGTCGCTGCCATGAGCTGTCCGTGTACACATTACTCTCGCCTGTTCTTTGATGCAAACGCTTCACTTACGGGTCTGGCTAATATGTCCGGTCTTTCAGGCCAGGACACTCCCACACTTGATATGCAGCAGAAGGGAATGCTTGGTGCTATTGGTATTACCTCCAATCTAGGGCAAGCGTGGATTAATCTACACTCATCAACAGGGAGCAAGGCACCTTTTCCCTTTCACTGAACTCAGGAAGCAGACATTGCTGCACCAGGCCCTGGGGAGCCCGGAGCCGGAGCTGGGCATGACAACTCACAGGTAATCACAGATGGGCTATGAGTCATTCCTGCCCTGGAAACCAACCAGCTTCTACTCATCAGCTACCACTGCAAGAGCTGTAGCTCCTTTTAGATGTGAGCGGTTTCGCTGACTGCTGGTTGCTGTCCATCCAGCTGGAAGTCATCTGTACTCTTCTTCCACAGGTGGGTGGTACTAGTGCTTTGGAGCAAAATACGATGCTTGGCTTTGAAGGAGAAAGGCTGTGAGGTTTACCCATTGCACAGCCGTAGCTCCACCCCTCACTGAGGCAGGTGCCCTGCCAACTGTAGTCTTCAGCCTCAGCAGATCTGGGAGAACCGGGGCTCTTTGGCTGCTCTTCCCATTTGCATGCAATTCCCTCTAACTCCTGAATCCTCTCTCTGCGACGGGTAATTTGCCTACCCGACAGGAGCTCAGGAAGAGCCATGCAGCCTGGGATTTCCCCACATTTCACACCAATGAGTCCTGACTGGTATGAGTTGAGATGTAAGAGCAACAAGGAGGCAACACACAGGGATGAGTGGCTTCTGCTAAAACAGAAGAGATGTTGGTCCAGCACAGGGAAGCAATACTACCATGCTGGGCTTGGGTAGACCATCTCATGGTGCTGTGTTAGCCAATCATGTAGGGAGTCCTCTCCCATGGAGGTCATGCTGTTCCTTTGGTGGGGACAGCTGTAGCTGAGCAGTTGCAGCATGACCAAAGAGCTTGCAAGGACCAACACTGTGGCGCTGGCAGTAGCTGAGGGACTCCAGGAGGAGACAAGAAAGGACTTGCAGCAAAGCTGACTCTGCAAGGCCGAGTTGGGCAACTGCAGTTTAGATCAGTTATAGATCTAGAGGCCCTCAGAGACAGAGGAAGCTTCCCTGTCCTGCCAGCACATCCATATTTGGAGGTGTGGGTGAAGGCTGCTCCCTGCCTGGGGGCTCAGGCGCCAACAAATTGGGCCACTTAGTCTAGTACAGAGAAAGATCACCACAGCACTATTCTTCTCAGGTTTTTGGGGTGTTTGGGTAGCTTTGGGGGAAGAGGTATTAATTTGTACCCCCAGATAAAAAAGTTTCATCTCTGTCTTAAAGCAAGCTCCTGCATAGTACAGAAAACAATTCATATCCCTCCAGAAGAAGTGTTGCGGGCAACTCTCCCTAGCTTGGGCAATGCTGACCTGGTTTTATGGCCCTGGCTAGGTATATCTTTGCACTAGTCAAAGCTGCATCTCTCTCATTAAAATCTGAAGACTGAATAGAGATGCCTCTTCCTCACCACCTAGCCACAGGGAGGAGAACAATCCTGGTGCAAGCAGCTGCTGTTCCCCACTGTGGCAAGATGGGCACTGGGGCTCAGCGGCCCTTCCAGGAAGCTCATCAGGGACCAGCAGCAATGCCCCACAGTGGGGCAGAGCACTGCAGTGAGGCAGGCTTAGGGGATTTGGAGGGCTCGATGACCATCTCAGGATCCAGCACAGGGAGGATGGATTTATAGGCATGTGTAAGCCTCAACTCCAGCCCACCAACACTCTCTCCCCAAGGGAGGGCATCCAGCTTCCCTTAGAACACTAAAACATGGAGGGAAATACCCTTCAGAAACTGCCCAGATTTCATACTTGGAATTCAGACCACCAGTCTTGTGATTCCTGGAGATCTGATTCATGCTTTTTGAACGTGTGGGTTTGGCAATCCTATGCTTACACTTACAGCCATTTCCCAACCCCTTATTTTCCCCAGAGGTGTTCTTACTTTTCCCTTTTTCACTCTTGTACACATGAAATAAACTGCTTGGGGGTTAGGGGGGTTGTTACTGATAGCAAAACTCATCTATTAAATTCACAGTGAGTTGCTCACTAAATAACACCAAAAAAAATCCCCCACAATTTTATAGTCTAAACCAACCATAGCAGGTTGGAGAGACTCCTCACGGCTTTTGCTTTGCCTTGGGGCAGGACATACTGGGCAAGGGTTTTTCTCCCCAAGGAACAGCAGGAAAATTATATCCCCTCACTGCAGCCATGCTGGGGGTGGTAGACAAGCCCTGTACCATCCTGGTGGATGTGACCTGTCTGTCCTCACACGTTTTTGTGGGAAAGGTGAGGTCCTGCCCCACCCCAGCTGTCCTGGGAAGGGAGGTCTGGGTACATGCAGGCACGTAAACCCCTAGGAGAGCATCTAAGGGCTTTTCCTGGGGTCATGAAAAAAAGATGGTTTTGTTCTGGGAGATTTAACGTGAGAGTTTTGGACCCACATTAATTTAGACCAGCAAAACTCCCATTTTTTCCTCCCATATATTTCTTTTGTGCAGTCATAGAAAAAGCTGTATCTTTATCACTGCAGATATCAACCAGGGGCATAAGTAATACCTCAGCTCAAAGAAACAGTATTAATTATCCAAACCCTGTGCTAAGCTCCATTTGTATTCCCTCAGACAGCCTGCTGCTGGCACAACGGAAGGCAAAACCATGAACCCATGGGAGTGGAGACTGTTTTCCATTTTCTCTGAGAGCTCCCTGCCCATCTGAAGACAGAGCAGAATCAGAAAGCAAAAGGGTGAGGGAGAGGGTTTGCAAAGTGCCACCCCCAAAGTGGCCCCACACCCTCGGAGGTGTTACAAGATGTGACCTTTCAGTCAGTTTAGGATTCACAGCTAATTTCAGGAAAAGGCTTTGTTGTGGTAAATCTCAGGGAGGTATAATATAGTGCTGTCCTTGGTCTACATTGCCTCAAGCAATGGGCCATGGACATCCACAGAGGATGGCACATTGGGAAACGGAACTATCAAAAACTAGATGGAGGGAAATCCCCAATGCAGAGTTTCGGCTGCTGAGAAGTGAGTGTTTCCTTCTCGTGGCATTATCTGTGATGCTGCAGAAGCCTAACACCAGCAAGTTTTTATTGGCATCACAGCAAAGCCCAACTTGAACAAGAAATCTGAAACAGCTTAATAGCCTAAAAGCACTGCAGCTGCCTGGGACAGCCTGCCTTCTTATTGCAGGAGGTGCATACAGCAATCTAGGGAAGGAAAACTGCTCCACCCCAGCTGTCCTTCCCTGGGGAAAAGGGAACCTGCTTCTCTGACACCTTGGGAAGGCAGAAATGACAGCAGAGACCTTTACAGCCAGCACTGCTCAAGGGTCTCGAGAAGTTACATTCAAGGTTTGGAAGTTCTCAAGATCGCAAATACAATAGGACTGACGTTGCCTACTCATTAACAAAGATAATGGGAGAGAAAGTAACTGAGCCCTATTTTAGCCCTGTTCAAATTGATTTAATGTCTTGACAAGCCCACAGGGACCCCCAAGTGCTCACAATTCCTGCCTGGCCAACCGGTTTGCAGTAAAGCTTTGTGAGCTCTCAGCTCAGACAAGGGGTGGCTGAGGAGTTGCTTGTGCAGGAGACGTCTCCTGTGGAAGGCAGTCAAAGCAGAGAGCCTGAAGAAGGCTGAGAAGCAATGGCAGTCATCCAAGGGAAACAAATTATTTGAGGGATGGGGAGGAAAATCAGAGCAGCCATGGAAGATGAAGGCAGGCTTTTGGGCAGAGCAGAAGTGCCCAACAGCTGTGAAAGATAAAGGCAGAAGCACCTGGTCTGGGTGTTGCTGATCTGTGAGCATTTCACTTGGGTTTTGCCTCAACAAAGAAGTTCAAGTCAGGCTGGAGGGTGCCTGGATGAAGCAGACAGTTGCTTCCCAGTTCAGAATTCATAGAATCATCACAGTAGAGTAGAGCGGCTGAATCACCTTCCTTAATCTTCTGACCACGCTGCTTTTGATGCAGCCCAGGACACAGTTGGTTTTCCAGGCTGCAAGAACATGTTGCCTGCTCATGTCCAGCCTCTCATCCATCAGCACCCCCAAGTCCTTTCTGGCAGGGTTGCTCTCAGTGACTTCTTCTCCCAGTCTGTAGTCATGTCTGGGGTTGCCCTGACCCAGGTGCAGCATTGCACTTGGTCTTGTTAAACCTCATGAGATTCCCCTGTGCCCACTTCTGGAGGTTATCCAGGTCCCTCTGGATGGCATCCCATCCTTCAGGTGTGCCAACTGCACCACTCAGCTTGGTATCATCTGCAAACTTGCTGAAGGTGCACTTGATCCTTCTGTCTATATCATTAATGAAGATATTAAATAACACCAGTCCCAATATGGACCCCTGAGGGACACCACTTGTCACTGATGTCCTTCAGGGCTCTGAGCCATTGACTACTATCCTCTGGATATGACCATCCAACCAGTTCCTTATCCATCTAACAGTCCATCTATCAAATCCATCTCTCTCTAATTTAGAGAGAAGGATGTTGTAGGATCCCGTGTCAAAGGCTTTACATGAATCCAGTTAGACGACATCTGTAGCCCTTCCCTTGTCCAGTGATGTAGTCACTCCATCTTAGAAGGCCACTAGGTTGGTCAGGCAGGACTTGCCCTTGGGGAAGCTGTGCTGGCTGTCCTGAATCAACCCCCCTGTCCTTCATGTGCTTTAGCACAGCTTCTGTTCCACGATTTTCCCAGGCAAGGAGCTGAGGCTGACAGGTCAGTAGTTCCCAGGGTCCTCCATTCTACCCTTTCTAAAAATGAGTACACTGTTTCCCTTTTTCTGGTCACCTGGGACTTCAGCTGAGTGGCATGAGTTTTCAAATATCATGGAGAGTGGCTTGACGACTACATCAGCCAATTCCCTCGGGACTCTGGGGTGCATCTCATTGGGTCCCATAGATTTATGTACACTCAGGTTCCTCAGGTGGTCATGCTTACACAGTGGGAAACACTTTGCTCCCCATCCTACTGTCCATCCTCTTCAGAGATGTGGAAGAGAGGTTGCCATTGAAGACTGAAGCCAAAAAATTGTTGAGTATCTCAGCCTTTTCCTCATCTCCTGTCACCACTATCCCACTGTTTATTAGCGGGGGTACACCTTCTTATACACTCAAAACATTCCCAGGGTTTAAAACACTGAGAAAGGGCAGTGGCCAGGGAGACCAGCAAGGGAAGGCAGGCAGTGCTACTGCAGGTTTGTGCAAGCCACAAGCAGGGGGGCAAGATGCAAAACTAAGGCAGCTGTGGGGGTAAAGAAGAGGAGGGAAGCAGATTCAACACCACAGATAATAGGTGGAGGGGACAAGAGTGGGAAAGAGGAGCTGGGCCACTGCATCTTGGTCAGTCGTGCCTGGGGATGTTTGTTCAAAGAGCCAGGGAGTGTCTGTGCCACATCCCGATGTGAGGAACTCGAGCCCCTTACGTATGGCTTACTGCCCGCGATGCAGACTGGCTTCTCAAGGAGACCTCCTCAATGAGCCTGAGGAGGCTGGTGCCATGTCGGATCCAGGAGCACCCAGGGAATCAGCCGCTTGGTTCAGTGAGGGCCCAAAGCCCCCGCATCCAGGCCTCCCAGCCGCCCTCTGCCCGAGAGCCGCCGGCCCCCAGCCCGGCGCACCGAGGGAAGGGCCTTCCCCACGGGCAGGGCCTCCCCAGAGGCTGGGCCGGGCCGGGCTGGGCAGGCACGGCGGCCCTGGGGCAGCAGGGCGGTGCTGGCGCCTCTGGGCCCGGAGCCAAGCAAGAGCTTTCTCAAGGCTCCCTCCGCCAGCGCAGCCTCTCCGCCCTTCCCGGGGCTGGGTCCCCGCGCAGGAGCTGCGGGCGGGTCAGCGCCAGCTCCCGCCACCCACCCTGCCCCAACCCTGTGCTGCTTCGACTTCTCCCATATGTCAGGGGCCGCCCAAGGCGGGTGAGAGCTAAACAGGAATTTTAAACCTCTTCTTGATCCCTTCTTTAAATCATCCGTGTGTTTCTGGGGGAGGGGAAAAAATCACCAAAAAAGGCAGCACCCTACCCCCTTCCACTCTGCGAGGGCTGGGTGGCACCTCCCCGGCTTTCTTCTCTGGGGAATGCTGCACCTGGGGTCAGCTCGGCTTCCCCGCTCCCAGACGTGGCTCAGGACTGCAGAAAGTTGAGCCTGCTAAGGAGAAAAAGCCTGAAAAGGCAGACGTCTAGCTCAGGAGGTGGAGGAGCCTCACCCAGGTACAGGGAGGTCTGGAAGAGTCGGGTCCCTGCAAAGTTTTCATCCCCAGAAAGTTTTTACTTGATCAGGACTACAGAGAGAAAAAAAAAAAAAAAAAGAAAGAAAGAAAAATAAGGCTCCTGACTCACTCTCTTCCCAAGACTGCCCTAGCCCAGGGCATTTTCCCTGCCTTGGGAAGTGTTGCAAAATTTGAGCTTGCCCTGGAGGTATCTCTCACTAATTACTGGATATCCTGGTTTTGTGTAAGGACATAGGCAGAACCTTCCCACAGGTTCTTCTTTACTGCATGGGAAAAAAAACTCGAAACGCTGATTTCTGTTTCAGCATCCCCAGCAGACTGCTGTGAAGGGCTGATTGCACACTTGAGGGGATCTTTTTCTGGAGCCATCCTCCCCAGCTCTGGGGCATCACTCACCAACAGTTTCTAAGAAGTGTGGAATTTCAAAGGCAAAAACAAGCTTACTTTTAATATTTGCCCTCTGTACCTGAAGTTTGGGTCACTTTCAATTTTTTTTTTCTCCTGTATTAAAGAAGGCTAAAGCTTTCAAATTAGAAGCAAAGACTGAGAGCTGTGTGAGATGAGGCCTCGTTGAGTTCGCACCACCCGCCAGCCGGTCTGCAAAGGGCTAAGGAATGGGCTGGTGAAAGGCAGGGTGCAGAAAATTACAGACCTTGCCCTGACAAGAGGTAGCACAAGCCTGATTACCACCTCAGCTTGACACAAGGCAGATGCTCACATGGGCTGTAAGCCTCCAGCTGTGATTTATTCACGTCAGTAGAGGAAAACTGCTTCAGCTACGAGATATTGAGTAGCCCACGCTGCATCTACACATCTCCTGGTTTGTCTAATGTAGCTACACATCTTCTGCTTATTCCAGCCTCTTCTTTCAGCGTCAGGCCACCGACGCCCATGGACAGCATGTGGCTCCCATCCCGCATCCCACAGTAGCTCAGTTCTGTGCTGGTGACAGTCCTTGCCACTCCTTCAAACAGAGGGGTTTTCCAAATTTTAAGAGACATGAAGTTAAAAATAAAAATTGCATTGAGCAGGAAGCAACAATATAAGGATTTCTTCCTCAGTAAGTGCTTCATTAAATACACAGCCTGCCTACACATACTCACCTACTTTGTTTCTAGAAAAGTCCTTTTCTGTCTTTTCTCTAAAAGAAAGCCTCTGCCAGAATGCATGTAAATGTATCACTGAAGCTTCTGAAGAGAGGAGCAAGCTCTGTTTTCGATCCTCTGTATGCATTCTCCTTTTCCTACCCTTCTTGAGACTTCCCGCTGATCAGCTCTTCAAGGGAGTCTTTATTCTCTGCCCAATTTTGCACAAAGGTATCAAAGGATTTTAACACATTAAAACTTGAAACCTCTTAAAGAAAGAAGATAATTTATCTCCTTCCTCCCTCTCTCCTTGTTGCTGAAGTTTCACACCTGGGAGCTGTTATAACTCAGTCTTTACATAAAGTAGAGTATTTCTTTTTAAAAGTTACTCAGCCATCTTTATACACACAGAGTACATGTATATTCACACATAATTACGTGAAAAAAATACTTCCATCCTCCCTTCCAACTTCTAAGAACAGAAATAAGAAACACCTTAAAATAACTGTAAATAATAAACCCCGTCACGCTAAACACTTCAAAGTGGAAGAGCAAATATCTCAAGAAGGTTGGGGAACTACACGTAATTACGAATTAGCTCTCAAAAACAGATACAGATGATCTGTCAGATAATTTTTCATTTCAAATAGATTTAAAAATAGTATTCCCTGTGATCTGGTAGAGACAGTAGCTGCTTACTGATAACTGCAGAGCAGTTATCAAGCAAAGCCTGTGGAGCGGGAGCATGGCATGCCAAGCTGCTGAGACGGAATTTTTGCCTGAGCAGTACCTATGCAGAAGGCCCCCACCTTTGCTCCCTCCCACCAGGGCGCAGCCCCAGCAGAGGTAGTCTTTCAGTGGCACTACAAATGGGCAGAACTCTGGTGAAACACATACTGGTCACCCTCTGGGGCCTCAGCGTGGGTCCTGACACCACTCAGTGTCCACCTGAATCATACAAAACAGGCTCTGTACCCTTTGCCACTTCTGAGACAGACACAGGCTGACAATGAGACACATGGAAGGGCTGTGGGACTGTGAGATGGGGTTGGGGAAGAGAATGGATGACCATCTTTGACAGGGTGTCCAGCAGGAACTCCGGATGGTTCTGCCAGGGAAACATCCCTTGGAAGATGGGAGGTACCTACTGCTATAAGGACCTTGTAGAAAACCTTTGACTGAAGTAGGACTTAATGGTAGAAGTCTTAGCCACCATGAAACACCAACTTCCTGCAAGGATCTTCCTGGCACAGAAAGTAGCAGCCTCAAGGCTGTGAGCTGACCTGTGCCACCATCTCCTTCCACTTCAGAATAACCACTCAAATCCAGGATGAAAACCCTCCTTTTCCTCCCTCCTTCACAGCAAAAACCATTTCAAAACCAGGCTCCCTGGATGGAAACTGAAGAAGGGAATAATGAGGAGAGGCTGGGTAGCAAAGTTATCAGCTAACATGCCAGAGTAGCTACAGAGGGCAGGCAATGAGTGAACAGCTCATGCCTGTAAAACAAGAGGACAGAAGAGGCCGCAGGATCAAGAACTAAAATATCTGAAAGGAAAAGATGATATTTATTGCTTATTCCTTCAGTGTTACAAAGCCAAAGGGGTGCTTGTCTACGTTACAGAAGGCCTGCACCAAATGAAACACTGGCATTGTGGCCTGCAGAGAAGCAGCTTGTGAATCCAATGAGGGTGGGTCAAGCCACTGACACGTGGTAATGAGCCCAGAACCCAAAGTGGCAAAACGGACAGGTCCAGTATGCTGTGCTCTTCAGTCTTGGTACTCAACTTTGCACCCCTCAAAGGAGTAAAGGCTTCAGTACAGATTGTAGTTATTTCCGGAGCTACAGCTGTGGGACTTGGGATAACAATGGCGGCATCCAGCTTTCAGAGCATGTGCAGACATCGTGTGCTACGTGCAGAAGGAAGAGTGTGCAGCGCTTGGCCTCACAAACCCAGCAGCCCTCATCTGAAAAGCTGCTGGTAACAAGCCTGTTTCACCAAGTCCAATCACTTGGACTGTCTGCCCCTTCAGGACATCCTCACTTGCTTTAGTCTTTCTCTCTTTCACCCCAGTGATTACAAATGAAGAGGAAAGCAAAGAACAGAGCAAAGAGATGAACCTGGAGAACAGCTGACAGCACTTTTGCTCAGCACAGTGCACTCACATGGCAGGACACAGGTGCCTACAAAGAGAGGGGGCCTAGAACAACTTGATGCAAACAGTAGCCTTAAGCTACTCGTGTCAAAGTGTCCAAGAGAGTGCAATGGCTTTGAGGAATCATCCAGCAATGTCTCACGGTCCCCTGCTACCTTCCTCATTAAACCTCGAACAAAGCTGCAGGGTGTGTTAGTGCACTCCAGCTAGGCTTTCCCAGGGGGAGAAGGGAAAAGCTGGAGTCAAAGACAGTGCAAAGGGCTGGATTCAGTGCTAAGACTTGAAAATTACAATAAAAGAAAAAAGCAGCAGTTGGAGGAGAAACAGTACAGGGCTCTTTTTGTCACCAGGTAACACACAAAATTTGGCATAGAATACTGCTGAGATAGTAGTAAAGAGCAAGCAACAACAGCTTTTCCCCCCCCAACTGTATATACTCTTTTCTCTAAAGGTTGAGCACTTCAGTGGCAGGGATAGTTGCCCATCCAGCTCAGTACATCAGAAACAGCCACTAGGGTAGCAGGCCAGCTGGAAAGCAGGAAGTGCCTGAAGCAAGCTTTGGAGCCCTCCCAGCACTGGTGGCATAGACAGTTCCCCTAGGTTCCCAAGCTTGAACATGAGCATACTGAGAACTTAAAGGCAAGGGAGCATGATAGCAGGTTTTGTCCTCACCACCTTATGACTGGGATTTTAGTATTCCCATAAAGGGCAGGAAGAGTGGGGAAAAACATGGACATGAACCCCTGGTGATTTCTCCTTTAACTCCTGATGTGGCTGAGCAAAGCCCAGGTATGTCCTAAATGCCACTTTAGAGGACACTTTTCTCAGAAGCAAAGCTGAGCTCAAATGGGAGGCAGGATGAACACTTGGCAGGGAGACAAGTATTTTCAGTTTTTGCACCAAGGACAAAGCTGCCCCTGTCTGAAATTAGGCCTAAGGACCTGCTGAAAAACCTTTTTGAAACATCTGCTACTCCTTACAGTGTAAAATTTTTGAATTTGAGGGGTTCTTTGGGAGCGGGGTGGGTGTAGACATGACACACGGGGGAAGAGGCAGCACACAGGGAGAATCTACTGGTGAGAGACAACTTGCTCTGGCAGCAATAAAACCATGTGATCTGCATCACAGGCAGGCCATAAAAACACCTGAATCATCTATCAGCCTTTAGATATATCTATTTATCAATTATTTTCTCCAACTTATTTCACTTTATTATTGCACTGGTTGAAAGAAGCAAAAGAGGCAGGCCAACATGCAGATGCTCTTTGTGGTTCTCCAGCCTGCACTTAATTAATTGTGAGTTGCTTTAAAATTAATTTAGGACAGTGCTTCCACAGCACATTGCTGAAGTCTGACACAGTTCATACTTTTGCTTCCCAGAACGTGTGCAAAGCTCTCACCTCTGCCCAGCTGTTAACAAAAATCCCACAACCAAATCTCTGTGCTGACTGAGAGGAGGAAATCAGACACGAGAGGTTGCTTTTTCTCCCTGCCCATCCCTCCCCTTTCAAGCAATCCTTTGCTCTGTCACCTACTTCTGTTTAAAACTGCTTCAGAGATGTTCTTAGTTAATATGTCACGTGAGGAAACCGTGCCAGCTCCTGCAATGGGCAGACAGCTGGGGCTCGCTCTCAGAGTCACACCATTAGTCATGGTGCTGACAGCTTCAGATGCTGAACTTCTCACGTAAGGAAACAAAGTTGCCAATTTATCATTTTTAATAAAATAATTGCTTTAATGCAGTATTTAAAATAATTTTTAACATCTGGTCAATAAGATACAGTACACAAGTATGGAAAATGCTGCACTTTACATAAAAAGTAAAGCTAAGCATTTAATTATACAAAACCATTTTGCCCGATGCCATCAATATCTTGCAAACTATAGTTTAGTCAAAGTACTGCTTTTCTTACATATATATATATATATGCTATATATACATATATAAATAATTTACAGCATTCGTTTACTAGATTTGTTTACTACTGTTCCAACAAAAACCAACATAACTGATTCACAACTTAGTGAATTTGGTAACCACCTGCAGTGATTCTGACAGTGGAGGGTGTGTGAATAGTTGCTTCAAGTTTTGAAGCAGCATGCCAAGTAACCATGGGAAGCTTGTTCTTTCAAAGAAAAAAAATTCAGCAGGAAGCCATTCAATAGTTGGTTAGAGCATGGTGCTAATAATGTTCTGTGTTTGATCCCTGTGCAGGCCGTTCACTTAGGAGTTGGACTTGATGATCCTTGGAGGGTCCCTTCCAACTCAAGATATTCTGTGATTCCGTAAATGCAGTCAGTGCCTTTCCCAGCAGTCCTGGGAAACAGCTATGTTATACAGCGCTGTGTCATGGAAGGCAACATGTTTGGAGGCTGGGGAGAAGGGTGACCCAGAGGGTTTTCCTTCCACCACAAAGCAGTCTTTACCAGCAAGTAGACAATTTTTGAATCTGTTCTAACAGTCGTTATAATCCAGAGTCCTCCTCCTCATTGAATGGAAACAAAGCAACTGTCTCAGAACTTTCTGAGAAGTTTCCCCGTTACACCACATTGAAGTATTAAATCAATATTCTAAAGCAGCGAATCCTAGTGCTTTGCAAACACTACTCCTCTCCAAGGAGAGTCTTCAGCTCCAGAGTTTCAATGCATCTCAACTTTTCCCTTTTTTGTAGTCAGAACAGCTTGTTTCTGTTAATATCTTTCCACATCTATGCTCAAGTTCAATGCTATTTTTTGTATCCACAGAAGGATAAACTGTTTCTTCTGTTTACCCTCCCTTTTTAGGATCTTTCACTCCTTATATTTTTAGTAACTCCAAATTTTCCATGAACATCCAAGTATGCCCTAACTACACTGTCTGATGTACTTCAATCACAAGAAAGACTGATTTGTCCTCCTTCCCCCAGTCACTTTCTCAGAGGAAAGGCTGAGGGCAACTGAGGCAAAGTGTGGGGTAGAAAGGACCCCTCATTCCTTTTGCTTGCTGCTTTGATCTCCACAAATGAGTATCCAGTAGTAATTCTAGGCCCAGAAAACCTAAGAAGATGTTGAGTCAGACAGGCAATACGTTAGCATCTTTACTGACTGCTGGCTCATGATTAAATACAGTTGCCATGCTATGCTGTGCCATTACAGTGATATTTGTTTCCCTAAAGAAGGTTGAATTGGAAGGTGGCACTACACATAGAACAGATGTTGCAGACTCTGGAGTACTGAAGCAAGTGACATTCATAAACTAGGGGCACTTATCAAGCCCTTAGAGCTTGTAAGACAGCTAAATGCAAGCAGGTAGGTGCTTACGTGTGCAGCTCAGTGTTTTCACGGGTTTACAGACTGATTTAAGCCAAATATTATTAAAAACCTTACAGGTGCCTAAGTTGGGTATTTAATAAAAATGTTTATCTGTAAACAAGAGTTATCCTTACAACGGATCATTTTCCAGAAACTGGAATTTCAAGACAGTGCAACAATGCTTCAGTGTTTTCTTTGGCAGTAGACAGCAAGGTGAAATGCAAGATTCAAATCACTTCAGAAGAGCACGGTACAAGTGTAGAGAATGCTTCATCTCCCTCTCTTGTTCCATGCAGAATATCAAGTCCCTGAGACAGACATGGGTTACTCTTGGACAGAGCATCTGCTTTGTAAGGCTAAAACCTGATGATCCAGGAGCAATTCCATTGCCATTCAAACCCTAAATGGGGGAGAGAGGAAGAAAACAACCCATCAGAAACATTAGATTTTCATGTAAATACAAGTTTTAACTAAACTGGTTGGATTATACTGCCTACTTGTATAAAACTAGCCCACTAATGTTCAGCTTTCCATGTTGAAAACCAGCAATCAAAAATCCTTGCACATTAGATACTGAAAAACACAAAGCAAGCACTTGCCGGCTGATGGTTTGTTTCAGTCAAAGCAACCACAAAGTTCTTTCTTTCTTTAAAATTATATTAATATGGTAAGATAAATAACTGCCATTTCACTGAAGTCTGCTAAACAGACTTGCACTGAGAAAGGACAAGCCATCTATGAAGGAGGTACTAGCACAGTATCTGTGCAGAACCCCAGGTTGTGCACAGCTTTTACTACCGCTTGTTCCAGAGGTTTCCACCTCTTCATGAAGAAAACCATCACTGGGAGGGCACCCTAGCTTTGGAACATGGCCAGGAGAAATTCTCATCCCGGCCATCATCTGTGCTCTGTCCTTTAAGGGGGCAACAAATACTCGGTGAAAGCATCCAGATATTCAGAACACTGTATCTGAGCCTATCCATCTCAGTCAGCTGCCTTGCTTGGTTATGAAAATACAGTTGGTAGGAGATGATGATGTTCAGCAGTTTTACATTCAAGCTACTGGAACAAGCGACCCCCATGCTTTCCAAAATGCCCCAAGATTTATTATTAGGGGTGGGGAAGAGGAAGATTACGATGAGCTGCACGATAGACTGGCTACTTATCTTGGAGCCAATCTGTGCTGCACAGCCAGTCTCTTATCACTACTGGAGGGTTCTTGGTAATGAATGTAATTTGTACAAATACGAGTGCTCAGTCTCTGTAACTTCAGCAAGGCAATGCCTGCCAGCATCAACACCACTTGGAGATGGTGTTGCTTGGATGCAGTGTTAACTATATTAATTCTTACCCTAACACTCTCTGCAAGACTTCAGCAAAATGACTTTGCCCACTTTGCTTAGAGAAATCTGTTTAAACCCCCCCATTTATTAGAAATGAATACCAGTGCTGGACTACGTACAGCAGTGAATGCTACTGTTGTTAGGGTGGAAGCATTGAAATTTATTAAAAATATAAAGAGATTCACCAGAGAGCACACGCTAGCCACAGAAAACCCAGGGCACATTGCAGAAATGGAAGCTGTATTTTTTACAAACAGCACGCAGGGTATTCAGCACCATTTCATTTGCTTTACAGTCAATACTATTAAACACTATGAAATGCCATCATTTGAAACTTTCAGTTTGTTAAATGGCTTGGAACAAATGCGTGCGTGGGGAAGACTGCTGGCCACATTGCACAGAGGGCACTGCTGTCCTGGTAAGACACAAAAGGGTCACAGTTCAAGTCTGTCATATGACAACCCTGAAGGATCCAGGGAAAAGACAGCTCTGCAATGCAGCTGCCAGCACGGGTTGAAAAGGAGGTCAGTCCAACAGGATGCAGCAGAAGGCCTGAGGCAATGTTATAAATGAAACAAACCCCAAGGGTTTTCAGTAACCCAACAGCAATGTCCTTTATAATTCAAAGGACTTTATTGAGGTGAAAGTATTTTCTCTCTAAATAAGTCATTAGACTAGAAGTCTTACCTTTAAAAGGACACCAAACAAAGCCACCTCAATCCTGTTCACTCTTAGAAAAAGGAGACAGACGGCACAAATCCCCCAGCCCACTTTGGAAGCCGTTGCAGCTGCAAGATGCTACAACAGGGCAGAAGCACCAAGCTGCCTGCGTTTGAGACAGAGTTACGGATTTGTTTATTCCTAAATTCTTACCCATCATGCCCAGTGCAGAGACATAAAGCGATATTATGCTGTAATACCACATCCAAAGCCAAAGCTTATCCTGGGCCCTTGTTTGCTAAGACAGCCAGTTCACAGTTCTAAGTTTCCCATAGCATCACTCTGCCTTATCAAAGCTACCGAGTACAGCATTTCAGGGGCAAGGAGCTCTTCAACAACCAACAGCTGCTACCACAAGTTAAAAGAAAGGGTCCTTCTCTCAAAGTAAATGATGGTTTAAAATTAAAGAAGCCAACAGACAGCCTAGGTCATTCCAGTCCAGATAGGGACCATCTTTGGGAACCCACTTTTAAGTAAATTTATACAGTGCTGAGCACTATCTCCTTTTAGCTACTGTCTTCCACAGTTGTATTGAAACACTGATTTTTCACAGTTTTGTTTTAGAATTTGGACCAAGCAGTGGTCCAAGATCTGCACATCCCAAAGAACCAACACAGGCACCTCTGGTAATGCCCAAGACTTTACTTAAGATATGCCCAACTCTGAGCTCTCAAGTTGACACAAGGACACTGTAGGGGAGGGTCCTCTCTGCTGCTCCACTTGAGCAAATTCGTATTGGGCAGGAGGTCAACCTTGTGTGGCCCTAGGCAACAGTCAGTAATCCTCTCCTTTATATCTCACATACCCCTTGCTCAAAAGCACAAAGCTTTTGAGACCTGAAAAACACCAGCCCACTCCTTGCTCCCAGACATCTCTATTATGTTCCTCCCATTCGGGCAGTGACTACCTGTGGCTTGCTGTTTTGGGGATTCCTCACCACTAGTCTTCAGCATACCCCAGGACAGCTTTGTCTGTTTCGAGGGGAAGTGAAAAGTGCTGCTTTTCAACCACGTCACAGACAAGTACAAAGATAAGCAAATGGGAAAATGCATCCCTGTAGAATCAATTCTAGCAAAGGATACTGCAACCAGCCTGCATCCCCCTTCTGCAATATCTAATTATTAGTGCTCTAACTAGCAGCTTCTTTTTTTCTCTCTCTTTCTTTTTGTTACCCTAAAGTTCCTGCCTTTCACTGAACCCTCACCACGCTGCCTTCCTTCCAAAAGGGAAATGACAGAGAGACGTGCAGCCCAGGAAGGCCGACTACCAGTGTAGATTCTACCAGTCAGCCTGGGTATCACAGCTGACAGACCCTGTATGTAAGCCAGGTAAGGCACTGCAGCAGTGTAACTCTGCACCACCCTTCCCAGTACTGAGATCACCCAGCTGGCTTAAAATCAGCCCCAGGAGGTCACAACAGCAGCAGTCCTGCTTTTGAACTATCCTCAGAATTGAGCCCAATCAGCACCTTTTCCACAGCAGCATACTGTCACCCTTAGAGCCTTTTATACACACCTGACAGATGTCAATTACACTCACTGATCTTGGCAGCAGAACACACTGTGGAGCTCCTGCTGTAGTCCCAAGCTGGTGAGCAGCCAGTTTTGTTCAGAGGTTGCTCTGGAAGCCTGTTTTAAGATCTCTAGAGCTCTCTCCAGTGGCTGGATGGAGAATTAAATACCAACTCTCTGAAAAGGCAAGAGTGAAGTTTAATACAGAGCCACCATTACCACCTTGCTTCTAGTCTGCGAGGTATCTGGAGCAGGGCATCTGCAAGTTTGGATCATGGATACTGACAAGGATTTCAAAACTGCTTAGACCTATCCTACAGGCTCTGACACAAAGCTCAGAGAGGTCTGCAGCCACCTTCCTCCCCACCAAGTTCTGGTCAGGTTCAGTGAGCTGTTCCTGGTGGAGTACATGCTTCCTTCCCAAATTCAATGACTTCATACCAAGCAAAATTCAAAATTTTAAACTCTTGGGAGGGAGGCACTTTAAGCGAGAAAAGTGTTCAGCCAAATGTTAAAAGTCAAGTCAAGAGTTCTCATTTCAATTTTTGGTGTGGCATAAACATATCACAGTCCCAGAGCCAAGATCCCAAGAGAGCGAACTGCTACTGCAGCTCTACTGCACATTATAAAAATACCACCAGCAGAAGGAAGCAAAGTCTTGAGACACTTTTGCACGACGTCTCCAAACACTGAAAAATGACAGCTGTGTGCAGCAGAGACGTTGTTGAAAGGTGGTAAGAGCACCTGGTGAATTGAAGCAAAAGCATCCAGGTTCAACCCCCGTCTCTGTCACGTGTGGTCACACTGAGGTCAGTGATACCTAGTGTATGCTGTACTTGGCTTCCCAGCTGTAAAACAGAGCACATTCCTGTCTCATAGGAGGAAGCGAGGGTTAAAAAACCATTAACACATTGTTTTCAAGCACTTACTGAGTCTTCCCCAGCAGCCAGGGGGAAAGGAACAGACCCTGTCAAAATTGTGACATTTTTGCTTTCTACAAACAAGTGCCTAATCTAGGCCAGAGAAAACAAAGTGAAGGAAGTTGATAGTAGTTTGGTGACAAGCCAGCCTACTGATGCTGCCTATTGTAACAAACCTCAGTCTGACAGAAATACTCCCACATTTACAACACTAAAATATTACATGACTCAATATTTTTATGATTCTTTTTAGAAAATTAAGTTGGTTGTGTTGGGTTGGGGTCTGGGGATTTTATTTTTCAACCTTATAGACCATTAGGGTAGCTCAAGCCAATGGCTGAAAGACTCAGATCTCTATATCCAGGATGCTTCTTGTGCAGCTGAAAACAAATGTGTATTTATGATGTTATCTGCAGCCTACAAGAAAGCCTCATGAAGCTGTCAGATCTATATAATAGAAAACTCCATTCAACTACACATTTTTCTTCAGATTTCATTGCAACATTCCTACAAGTCCTTTCAAATGTAGGCAACAACGTTTTACATATTGAAACAAATTACTATGAATGCAATGTCAGTTTATTCACTATTATGCCCAAGATTCATGTACGCATGTCACTTCGTATGGGTACATCAGATGCTTAATCTGTACCTGGAGGTAATGAATACTATACAAATATGTCATGTTAGTTAATCGACAATTATTAAGCTGAAGTTTTCTGGCTCTTTGCCACAGCATTTTAAGCAATGTATTGTCAACCAAATTATAAATCTCTTGACCCTTCACATGTCATCAACGTTTGTGCATTACCAATATGTTCAGCCTAAAGCTACAATGCAATTAGTCATTTAAATTGCAGTTATCTTTCACATATAAGAAGAATTAAGTTCATCTCTAGCACAGAGAAGGCACGATATGGGCCAATGAACTGTATTTCTGAAGTGTGTGAATGGCAGTTGAGAATATTTTTGCCTATTTACATGGGGAAAAAATTCAGATCAAGTGTATGGCCTAGACTGACAGGAGCCAGGAAATTCAGCACAGAAACTGAAACTCTCTAAGTGACAGAGCTGCACTTAGTTAGGTCTTGAAACAGATAACTAAGATGCTGAAGACATTTTATAATTGCAGTTAACTTTTAGCTCCGTTCTTCCCCCAAGGTATGACCATGTCATAGGTACTTCAGTTGTCCAAGAGCTTAAATAAGAACCAGAAATTGAAATCAAGAGTATGCATACATTAAGCATATGCAAAGTAGAAAAAACCTCACCCTCCAGTATCACTTTAGACCTGTGGGCTGGGGGAAGGGGTGACAGAGACAGAAAGAGACACAGAGAAAGTGAGGGAAACCGCTGAAGTGTAGAAACAGACTTTGTAGCCTGGTTAGGAACACCTACTTATATATAAGTAGTCCAATTTGAAGTGATTGCTTTTAAATTAATTTTATGCAGCTTCTAAGAAAATACTTTAGCAGACTATCACGTACCAATGCCAAAGACCAGGCTCACTGCATAGGGAGCAGCAAACCTATCATTTGCTACAGAGCCAATTCATGCCTTTAAATTCACACTTAGACACACTCATGCCCTTAACAGCAATACTGAAGCTGATGCATTATGTGTGTTCCCTCATCAGAAGAGCTTATGGCCAAAAAGGTGGCAGTAGCTTCTACAGTTACCACTTACAAGAGCATAAACTTATATATTCCTTAACTACACACACCCCTTCTGGAAAAAAAAAAAAAGCCATTTGATTGTCACACACCAGAAAAAACAAATCACATCTCTTCCCCAGTCACTTGGAAGAGTTGGGTTTACTTTCATTCTGCAGAAAGGACTTGTTGCTTAAAGGCTCAGTTCTTCCTTGGTCAACCTAAAGAACATTTCCAAAGCTTAAATAAGCACCATGTACAGAATATGTTTAATCAACATGCATACCAGCATCCCAAAGCTGTAAAGCAAGAAGGGTAAGCTTAAGTTCTGCTAACAATGATCAGATGTGGCAGACACAAGAGAAGATGACAAGCTCATTTCCTCCACCCACAGTCAATAATAAAAATGGAACAATGACCACTGCGGTAAACAAGGCATTTCTCCCATTTTTGCTTGCCAAACTTCTTTCCAGAAGGAGAATGCAAGTTTATGTGTGGACTGCTGTATTAGATGTGCACAACCCTGGAAGTATCACATTATTTTAAGTATGTTGGCCAGGGCTAGGAGTTTGACAGAAAGGAAGTACTTGAATGGCTCTGCACTGATCACAGCATATCAGCTGCATGATTTAATTACGTAGCAACTACTTGCAGTAGCTGAAGTTTCCACAGCAAAGCCAGACTACATGTGACAAGGCAAGACCCACACTTACTAACAGATCAGCCAGTCTTGGCAGAAGACAGAACAGACATAAGCAGTGTCTGGAAGGAGGAATTTCCTTTGCCATTGGATCTGGCAAAAAGAAAGAAAAGACAGAAGATGTACACTCCTCAGTCAGTCAGTGGAACCAGCCTGGAAGAAAGCAAGTGGAGAACACAGCACCAACAGCACTTCGGGGCAGGAGAGACTGCATCACTTCCAAGTACTTAATGCGTTATCATAGAGCCAGAAAATTAATGCAAAGCAAGCAGTCTACCCCAAAAAATTACACAGAAGTACAAGCATCCAACTAAGTTTTCCGGTAAAAAGTAGAAGAAGGGCCCAACCACAGTATTCAGATGACAACTTTAAGTGTAACAGCCAGTCTTCTGAGTCTACTTTCAGAAACATCTGTAGACTTTTTTCCTCCCTGTTGCATCATTCTGCGCAAATACATAGCTCTCAGTTCAGGGCCAAAGATGACCTTGCACCCAAGACGCCTCTGAATAGAAGGAAAGAAAGTTTAACGACTCAGAACAGTAGTCTTCAAATTTCTAAGATGCCAGTTACAGTGGGAATGAGACAAAGCTGTTTCCAAAATGGCTTTGTCAACAGAAAAGCAGTAAAACTTAATAAAAAATATAAAAAATCCTTGACTATTTATCAGCATTGAAAACATTATGGGGCGTGTTACCAACCAATAAAAGCTATGAAACAGAACAAAGAATTGGGAAAATGAGTCTGTGGTTTCAAGTTTACTTTTTTCTTATTTGTTTTAGAAGTGTCCTCCCTTCCCAAGATGAGTTAGCTTTCAGTTCTTCCTACCCTTTAATTCATTGCTGTTTACCATATGCCCTCAAACTAGGGGAGGAGGAGAGGTGGGTAACAAATGCACAAACCCCGAGACACACATAAATCAAACCCAAAGACCTCTCCCCCACATTGTATCCAAAAGTGTCCAGAAGGGTAAGAATGAGAGAGATGAAGATATTGCCACCTCTGGATTACAAGTAGCACCAATTAACACATTTTCACAATAGAGCGATTTTCTTACCAGGGCTTTCTCAAATTACTCTTTCTGAACAATTCCATTCAAATGTTAAGTTGCAGTGAAAAGAACATGCAAAACGACCCAAACTAGTGTTTCCAACAAGAAAGGAAAAAGAATTCCCATTATACTGATGCCTTTTCTTTCCTTTTTTTTTTCAATTAGGCCTAGAGCATTAGCCTTATTTTTTCATTCCATGATCATCATGGATTTGTCCCTACTGCTATTTCAACTTTAGAGATGCATAAGCAATCATGTAAAGATACACACATTATTTTAAGATTGCGTTTTTTTTTTATATTGCGTTTCGGTCCAAATTAGTTGACAGGCACTCCTCTGGACAAGAGCCTCATTTCTATACTTGTTGCACTATGAGGTGATGAGGCTGATGGCAAGAAGGCTTCTATTTGGAAAGCACATGCTTGTGTCACCACATGTTCTAGTTGCCACATTACAATGACCCATAACAGGTCTCCTGGAAAGACCAAGAAAAGAAAGCCCAATTTCAGAGATCAGAGTAAGATGAATGTGCAGGAATCATGTGCTCAGCTATCCCAGGAAAAAGACTTTTCAGAAGAGGAGCAAAGCCGGGTGCCGGAGTGGGGAGAAATAGAAAACCTCGAGCTGAAGAATCATCCCAGTTAAACACAGATACTTGTTTGTGTATAAGTTAGCACATCATGCTCCCTAAAATGCTAGTCTTAGGCCTTCACATTTACTGCAACAGTAGGCAGCAGATCCAACCAACCCAGTCTGCTGAACTGAGCTTTCCCAGTATCCATTACATTTAGGTACTGAATAAATAAGGGCAAATATATGACGAATTTGCTTACAGAGTTTCACTTTTTTAATACATATTGTAACTGATTATTTCTTCTCCGTCTGCCCAAATACCTTAGGGCTTCAGTTTGCGTCAATAATTGCTTGAAACAATTCCTTTCCTTTAATTATTGCAGGAGGCAAGCATAAAAAGAAGCTGTACAGAGCTAACACAGCCATAAGAGACACAAAGATCGTACAAAGAACATTATCCAAAGAAAGTTGAAGTCTTAGTTAAAAAGCTTAATCCAGTTAGCATCACAATAAAGTTAAATATCATTCATATTCAGGAATAACTTCTTCCATCATACCTGTCTACCAAGTTATTAGGCTTTAAAAATAATAGTAATAAAAAAAGGTCACAGGAGTATTATGCACAGATTTACTCCTTGCCATTGCACAGTCTAGAAGTTCTGACATTTAAGATTATTTGAGAGTAAAGCTGTCTGTATTTTGTCTGTATTTGCAACTTGAAATGAGAAAGCACATCCTGCCTGTTTAAATTATTCTCAGACAGGTTGCCCAAAAAGATGATTTTAAAGATGCCCAAATGTGTATCAGCCTAAGGCCATATTGTACTTGCTTTCAGTTTCAAAGACCTCCTTTCATCTCTGAAGAATGGAATGTTGTTTACTGCTCAGGATGTTTTGCCATGTTATCATGAATGTATTACAAATGTTCTGCTTCTTGAACTAGAGAGTGTTTGTCAAAACCATTCTTTATTCTACATGAGAAGTCTTAAGCCTTTTATAAATCCTGCTCAGATATACTGGGACACTTAAAACAATTAAATCTAAACATCCTTCTCAAGGATTGCTATCCTGCATAATTTCACAAAACAGAAAAAAAAAGGTCTGCAGAGAAATGCTTTCCGGTAGCACAAAGCCTAAGTACTAGGCACTGGAATGCGAGCTTGCATGCAAGAAACAAAAACAGTTTCACTGTCAGAATTAGTTTCACCTACCGCCCTTAAAATTCAGTCTAGTATAGCAACGTATGCTTAAAATACAGCAGGTAAATTTTTGACAATGAAATGCTATCAAGGTTTATGGTCAATTTCAGGCGTGTCGTGTCCACATTCTTTTACAGTGGCAATGTAAATAATGGATCACCAGCTTTCAACAGCAACACTGTTATCTGTCTTGCTTTGGCATAATCTCATGACGCTTTTAATAAAGCACACATACCAGAGATTATGAGAAATAACTGAAAAGTACTGAACAGGCAGACTTGTTAAATATTCAGAAACAAATCTGGCAATAATTACAGAAAACCACTACGAAGAACAGGAATAGTTACTCGATAGAAGCTTGGGGGAAGATGAGAAGAGGATGGGGAAAACTGTTCTTGTGTTAGACTGATTTTTTCAAGTTTTTCCAGTGGTATTATTAAAAAAAAATAACCATGCATTTAGCTTCATGTGAAAGTGCATTAAAAAACTTCAAAGAAGAGAAGAAAAGCTGCTCAAAAGCTGTGAATGCTGCTTTCTGCAGCTTGTTTAGAGACAGATTGCTTCCCTTCACTTGTGGTTAACAGGGAGTATTCAAAGACCTAATTCTGTATCTATGTTAGGGAAAAAATAAATTAAAAATTCACTGAAACAAATCTATCTCACCTGCTTAGCGAGGCCTCTTGTCACAGTCCAGATGAAGAAAAAAGCTAAAAGACAGATGCCACCACTGTCTCAGTTACACTGCAAATAACTGAGGACAAGGTACTCCCAGATGCTGCTATGCAAAAACGACACAGTATTTTCAATCCTACCATCTATTTAAGCTTCCCAGGCAACAAGAATGAAAAAGACTTAAGGTTCATCAGAAAGGACAACTTTACCACCACTGTCTCCACACAGGAGTTACTTTGCAGGCTCCTGGTCATTGTGATTATGTCAGACCAACCAGCCTCTCACTTGAGCAATATCGAGGCTTCATGATAAAGTGGGGCAAAACTGGCAGTAACACTAATTTCTCCCATCTCCAGCAAAGATGATGGCCTCTAACAGAAGTAGGCTGTCAGTCTCCTCAGAACAGATTTCTGCAGTCACAAAAGCTTCCCAGGTACCAGAAACAGCTACTCTCCAGCACATTAAGAGATCTGCTCAGAAAAGATTTGTTAAAAGCACTTTCAATATTCAACAAGAGCCAGAGAAGATGATCTGGTTCATCACAAGAAGTGAATGGTCTGGCTTTACTGATTATTTACTGCTTTGGGAGAACCTAGCCAAGATGAACTCACAGATATTTGAGAAGAGTCCCTATGCATTGCACATGGATAAATGTCCACAGTCAAATTTTAAATCAAGATCCATTTCAAAAGCCATCCAAACCAGCCACTGTGAGTTCAACTGAGGAGCCATGACAAGTACCCTCTGTGGAAGGCCACCACAGCTTGGTGACCTTCCACTGCCGATGGAAATTTCTCTGAGTCATCATTTCATTCAGTCCTTTACACACAGAGCTCTTATGCACAGTCTTTCCTTTAACACACAATTACACACATCCATCAGATTTGTCAGAAACAAACCTTTCAAGCAACTAACACACAAACTAGGCTTCTTACAGAATACAACAAACCATTTTGTGTGAGAGAATTCTCACTTCTTCCTACTGGAAGAGATAAATGTAATTCAGTATGAAGACAACACCATGCAAGTCATCGTGAGCCACGTTTGTACCTCGAGCCCAGATCCAACGTTTGATGAATCCAGTGGTCTTTTCTTCCTTGGTCCAATGGCTGCCAAAGCTGTGAGGTTGGCTTCTCTTTGTTGCATCTGTGCTAATTCCAACTGTTGCCTCTAATTTAAAAAGAAAACATCAATATTAATTATGATATACATTATCTTAAAGGACTTTTTCTCTTTGTAGCAGACAGCTCTGTAGTTCCTACTGAAACAATGTGTTTCACAGCATCTCTGGCCATCTTTCTAGACACTTTCACAAATTCCAGTACTCAGTCATGCTTGGAGCCCTGTGGATAGCACTGTGTAATTGACAATTTTATAGAGACCACATTGTGGTAATCAATGCAGCCTTAACAGGAGCCTTGCAGCTGGTTCCTTTCTTCATAAGCTTTGTTGTTTCTGATTAACAAAAAATCTTGATCTAGTTTATGAAGCTGGATTAGTATTAAAAATTGAAGTTACCAGGTTCTGTGACCTGGGCATGTTAATTCAAATTCTCAATTTCTTACTGCACAAGCAAGATACACAATTTTCTCATACTCTATCACCTGAACCCAGCACTCAATATTGCCATTGTGAAATATTGTACTATCCAATTTAACAGGATGCTCCCAGTTGACTGCTAGTCCTTCTTTTCCCAGTACATATTTGGATGTTCAGGAAACATCTGAAGCAAGGTAAAGATACACTGCATGCTTATTTTCACTCACCTCCAAAACTGCTGAACACTAAGAAATCATTAGAAACAACTTCCACCTGGGTTAGCTAAACTTGGGATGGGATAGAAACCCACAGTAAAGAGGATTAAAATAAAATTTAAAAGAAAAAGAAGTAGTTTTACTCCTATGTTTTTGAGATACATTCTATTCAATGATTATAGATGCCCACTGCTCTGGAGCTCAACCCAGTCAAGTCTGCTGATACTCACTCTCTTGGATCAGCCACCTTGCTAACACAACCTCACTGCTTCCAGACCCACCAGCTGTCCAACTTGGAGCACGGGTGGAGAAGGAAGGTTTTCCAAACATAAACCTCTAGTTTGATGTCAACTCTTGGATGATTTGACCTGCAACTAGCATAGCTCCTAAGCTCATGCTTTCCCTATTCCCAGGACTTAGAAGATTGTTCAGATGGGGATTCTCTGCAGGGATGTGTGTGCACGTCTTAAAAAAATTGAAGTACAACCATACTGTGGGTAGGAAAGCATCCAAATCTCCTCACCTCCCCCATCATAAACCAAATGAATTACTTGGACTTCCTCACACAGTCAATACAGGTATCTTGCTTACCAAGCTTGCAACACTCTATGATTTTGCTTGCTTTTCAGCTGAGATCCCACTTGGAGAAGAGAAGAGCAGCTGATAACAACTGAGCTTGCAGCACCCACATGGTGTAAGTCCCCCACTTGCTACCACTTAAATAAAGATGAATCCACACAAAGGAATACTCTGGGGTTCAGGGGGAATGTTTTGGGGAAGAGAGCTTTTGGCTGGGTGGTTTCTGGGTGGGTGTTGTTACAAGCCTTATTTTACTTCATATAGACAGACTTCAGTGATGGTGGCAGCTTTACATCAAGTACTGCAGCAACGAGGCTATTTAAATAAAAAAAAGTATTTCAGGGCAAGATTCCTAAAAGGACAATGTTCCCTGGAAGACTCAAACTATTCACATGCTCAAGGCTTTTCAGCAGAAATCAGGGAAAGCAAGATTTTAACAAATATGTGGAGAATAGAGCTTTGGGGCGGGGGGGGGGGGGGGGGG